>OZ005742.1:125546888-125803218 GCA_963930735.1 Dioctria linearis | reverse complement strand
AACTTATATTGATTCCTGTTGATGATTTGAGTGCTCCAATTTGATGTTTAATGGCTTTTTGCAATATTTCCACTTGATTTTTCTTCTTGCTGGTAATCTTATAACTCGAAGGACCAAAATTTATGTTGGATATGATCTGGGTATTTGATTAAGATACGGATTTATGTTGATTTCACAGGTTTAATTTGAAAAAAGAACTATAATGATTTACAATGTAACTGGTTTGGGCGGCAGCAGACACTTGAGTTAGAGTTGCTAACTTGACTGAATGGATACAATACAAAACAGGTACCGAATGTACCTGTGTGAGTGATAAAGCGATTTGGTACAATGTGAAATGAAAACGCGTGCAATGACTATTTATGGCGTTGCCAGATATGAACTATTGAATAAAATAAATGTGCTACGTAACAGCATGGATGGATTTGAAATTGACTGAACCCTTCAGTTATATATCATTATATTTTGAAAGGGCATCAGCAACAATGTTATCTTTTCTGGATACGTGTCTAATGTCTGTTATGAATTGGCGAATGTAATCTATGTAATAGATGATGGAAATATTTCATGTTTTTTTTTTATCTGCAAGAAGTTCTCTATCTAAGGTAAAGCAGTTCCGCATTATTTAATTTAACAGAATTGAAACCCAGCGGTTACCAACTGTCGTCAACTTTTTGTTGGACTGCTGCTCCAACAGCGGAATCCAATGCATTTACCCTATAGAGGCAAATCAGAGAAAGGAATGAAACAAATCAGAAGGCGGTATGTGCCAATCGGTTTTTCCTAAGGTCGGGGATCTCTTTGGTTTATCGGATCAAATGACTTGTCTTGACCATATTTTTCCGAACAAGTGAGGTATTTGTTTAATAATGCAGCGTGCTGTAAAAACAATGATAAAAATTTATCATCACGCCCTGAGCTGTAATGAAATTTCCTAGAAATGTCAGGCCTTTTTTTTCAAAAACGTATATTTTTCAATATGAAGTGCGGAGTTAACATTTCCATCCATGCTATGAATTCAGTATGCGAGAGTGAGGAGTGGTGGACGTGTAGTCCAGTCTATCACCTGAAGCTGATAGTTCTCCCCTTGGTAGCATTGTAGTCAGGCTGGTACTCTAGCATCTCAACTAAGTGCGGAGAGTATAGAGTGGGTTAACAAAAGGGCAACCCGTGCCGCCGCACGCACCATAAAAAAAAAATTCGTGCCATAAGAAAAGAAGAGAAAAAAACACATTTGGTCCTAAAAGGGTTTCACTTCCTTCCAGATTTGGGTCAGGAACAGATGATATTGATGCTCTTGGTATCTTTTCCCCAGCCTCCCATAGTATCGCCGGCATATGATTACGATGGCTTTATTATATCGCGAAATTGGCGGAGGAGCGGATCTAAGTAACCTCCAAGATAGACAGAGATAGAGAGAGAACAGGGAGAATAAAAGAAACTAACACCTCATTACGTTATATACGAACCAGTGGTTTTATTCAGACAAAATTTAGATCACTGGCTGTTACTAGTCAGGATAAGTTCTTAGCGAATAATATTTTTTTTACAGATATATAAGCACCTAGCCTGCCTCACTTAGCCCCCACCAGTGTATCCATTTTGCCCTTTGTCTTCATGAGATAACCTAAAAAATTGCCCTAGATCCATCCTGCTGGATGGTTTGGATTTCCTAGGAGTCCTAACAGCTCCTGGACAAATCGTTCACCGCTATACCCAGCCTTCTGGCGTGCTCTCCTATTGACCAATGAGCCGTAATGATCTGTTAGGACCCCTACTAGATTCCTGGTATATGGTCAGCTGCCACTAAGTTCTCTTGTCCTTTTTCTGTCTTTTTTGCGTCGCGATACAGTAGGTTTCCCTGTTGACCCACCGGAGGCTTGCCTTTTGATAGACGCACCTGATGATCTCCTCTTTTGAAGCTCCTCTCGGTATTCTGACATAAGCTATTGCTACATAGCTATGCATTTCATTACCCTTTTTGGCCAACTCATCGGCCATCTGGTTGCCTGGGATATCACTGCGCCTAATACCCAGTGTGGGGTATCCTTGTGCCATGTAGTCAATTCCTCAGTGCTAGTCTTGCATAACTGCACCAAACTTTACTGTTAGTCTTTTTGATCACTCAAAAAAACTTATTCTTCTCACCACCACTTTGATTTACATTAATTATGCTTAAGAGCAAATCGGTTTTCCAAGGTCGTTTCTGATGCTGATATTAATCAGTATCACGTCCATGGTTACAGCTTCGTGCCTCTTTTTTCTCTGATAGATCCCAGAATATGTTCGGAATGATGTGGTCTTTACTATTCTTCACGATTTTTCATCTGTCAATCCAGAGTTTAACTATATCTGGATTAGGTTCAAACACCACAAGCACATCATATATTTCTGTTACCTTTATCGCAGCCCAAATATGTCTGTTGACGACACGGTATCCGTATTTGACAATATACCAACAATATTGATCATTTGCTTTCGGTCTCCCTCTCTTCCGAAATAGTCATGGCAGGCGATTTTAATGTTCATAATATACCGTGGCTCAGACATTCTTCTACCCGTCATGCGGGCCGTTTCGTTGAACTCTTCTGTGAATCATTTAATTTACAACAGCTAGTGGATGCACCAACGCGAATTCCGGATGCAGCTGGAGATAAAGCTAATTTACACGACTTGTTTCTAACATCTCATCCTGACAAATATTCAATCTCAGTCGGTTCCCCTGTCAGAAATAAAGACTATTGTTTAATCACGGCTCAATTTACCACCTCAAACCTGTGCCGCCATACTTCTCCACCTACAAGTAGGCTTCTTTGGCACTATAAGAATGCTGATTGGGAAAGCCTCAATCAGTATCTTAGAGAAATTGATTGGTCGGTCTGCTTTGCTTCGATGGATGTTGATGAATGCACATTACAATTTAGTAACATACTAAATCTTGGCATGCATGAATACATTCCGTATTCTTACAGCAGATCTCAACAACAGCATTATCGCTCCTGGTTTAACGACAAGTGCAACCAAGCTATAAAAGCGAAAGAGTCTGCTTTTCACGCCTGTCAATTGCATCCATGTCCGGAAATGAAACAAGTCTACAAGACTGCACGGAATACCTGAAAGTCCATTAGCCAGATAGAAAAATTTCTTTTTGACCAGAATATTAGACAAAGTATCTTGGCAAGCGCTGAAAAGGTAGCAAAGTTTTCTGGTCCCTGGTAAAAACCATCAGGAACAACTTCACTAGTTCCTCTTAACCTTCACTACTTAATAATGGTGAAATGGTTGTGTACTCCCTGGATAAAGTTAATATTTTAGCTGCTAGATCGCTTCAAATTCTCGTCTTCCACCCACTTCACAAACACCTGTTTTGCATCGGCCGTGTGAATGTGTACAAGAGCCAATACACGACAGATGTGTTTAGGGTCCTTAAGGGGATCAATGTCTCCAAATCCGCAGAACCTGATGGTTTTTCGCCCCTGTTAATTAAAAGTTGTGCCTCATCCTTGGCTAAACCTCTGCGCAAATTATTATTCTACTTGTCTTATTCGACAGGAAAACTCCCAACTGCTTGGAAACTAGCTCACGATCAGCCTTTTCCCAAGAAAGGAGAGGGAAGCGAGCTCTCAAATTATCGACCAATTTGATCACTTCGATTCTTTCAAAGGTTTTTGAATCTATCATTAACTCAAAATTAATGAAGTATCTAGAAACTAATTATCTCACCAACGATGGCCAATATGGCTTCCGAGCTGGACGCTGGAGACTTCCTGACTTTTCTTATGGCACGTTGGAACAGTAGTTTTCACAGTTTTGGTGAGTCTAAAATCGTTGCCCTAGATATTTCCAAGGCCTTTTATAGAGTCTGGCATCCAGCCATTTTAGCCAAACTTAAAGCACTTGGCCTCTCACCTCCTCTTCTATTATGGATTGAAAGTTTCCTATCTAGTCGCCAAATACCTGTTGTATTAGGTGGCGTTACATCTGAACCGCATCCCATAAATGCCGTTGTGCCTCAAGGCTCTGTTATTTCTCCAACTCTCTTTTTAATTTTCATTAATGATCTGCTTTCCCTACTCTCAATCCCATCCATAGTTTCGTAGATGACAGTACTCTTGATTTCGCTTACTCCTTTGACACTCTTGCGGACTCCAAGGGGAATGCCGCATGTGATAAACGAGATTGCATGATTAGATCATTGAATAACGATCTTAACAATATCCTCGCTTGGGGCAAAGCGAATCGCGTCGAATTCAATGCATCTAAGACCCAAAGCTTTCTCATCTCATTAAAACAAGATCATAACTTAACCACACCCGTTTCTTTTGATGGAGCATTAATTTCTGATTCACCGTCACTAAGCATTCTTGGCATTAATATTTCCAGTAAGTTAAACAGGACAGATCACATCTTCTCTGTTGCCAAAGAAGCATCGAAATGTCTTTGATTTCTGAAAAGGTGTAAGAAAAATTTCAGCCCATCAAATCTAGCGCTCCTCTACAAGTCCTACATGAGACCTAGAAGGGAATACAACTCCCATATATAGGCCGGGGCTGGTCCGACAGCTTTAGCTTTATTGGATATTGTCCAAAAAGAGAGCCTTCAAGCTCAATGGCGATTTAACATTAACTTGTCATATCGACTCACTCGAGCACACGCCACAAAGTTGGATGCCTTTCGCTCCTTTATCGCTATATGCATGGTCAATGTTCTGATGAAATATCTAGTCTAATCCCTTGTAGAATGATTCCTGCATGCAATACTCACGCTGCGAACCGTGCACATTCTTTAACCCTTCAAATTACTTTCGGCAGTACAGTAAAAGTACAGTAAAAATCCGTGATGCATTTTTATCCCAAAAAGTACGAATGTGGAACAGATTACCATCTTCTGTTTTTCCTCCAGCATACAATCTGCGAAAGGTTAA
Source organism: Dioctria linearis (assembly GCA_963930735.1). Taxonomy (NCBI): domain Eukaryota; kingdom Metazoa; phylum Arthropoda; class Insecta; order Diptera; family Asilidae; genus Dioctria; species Dioctria linearis. The sequence goes on along the minus strand of OZ005742.1, from coordinate 125,798,294 downwards.
GGGCGACATACATCGGCACCTCCGCCACTCTCCTCATATCCCCAATTCTTTCCCAATCTCCTTCCTGCCATGCTGTGCTTTGCATCATAGTGTATCCCCTGAGCTTGGCTTAACAATACAAAAAAAAATACAATCTGACAACCTTCTTGCACTCTTCTTACCTTTTGTTTTGTTCCGCCATCTCCGTCTCCATATCTGTCTTCATTGTCTTCTAGATGTCGCTCAAATTACTAGATATGTATTTTCAGTCGAGCCAAAATATTTAATGTAACGTTCACATGAGTTACGATTTTTAAGTATTTGTTCACAAAAATAAAAAATGGTTAATAAAGAAAACAACATCAATTTGAATTGATATCTTATTTATCGTAAAGAGGAAAAAGATTAACACAACACTGAACATTAATTCTATACACTTTTCTTAAAAATGAAATGAAATCTCCGAACGGTTTAGGAGAAAAATCTAAACCGTACTGACTATTGAAGGCTTAATAATCTCTCTGCTAAATTATTCCCGTAAAAACAAACGCTTACATTTCTTCTGTTAATCAGGAATGAATGAGAACAGTTGCATTTCCTGTAAAGATGAGTTCTGTTCACTAGACGAAAATTGTCTGAGAAGACGCGACCATATAATCTAATCCAACTTCATTCATATAGATTACCCATTAAAATTTTCTCTAAAATACTTGTTTTCACAAGAAAATTTTAATAGCAATGATACAACGCAGTTTTCCGTCACCCGTTATAATGGTAAAATTTATATTTTTACAACGAAGAAATTGGAATCCAATGGACATATCCCATTTTCTTTTGCAACTAAGAAATTGCGTGATAGACTTATCCTCAATGCAGTTGATGTGATACAGGATTTGTTCTGAATTGAAACTAACTTCAATTTACTTGATTCATTTAGCGTATGATAATGATATACTAGGTTTGGCCAATGTTTCATTTGATATGTTTATGTGGTTTTAGGTTGACTACAAATCCCCTTTTGGATATGGGTGACAGAACTATTAGCTAGTTTACCTTTCACGTAAGTTACAAGATATATGTATATATTTCGCATCCATCTTTGTAAACCAAACGTCAGCTTACAAGGTCCTATAACTCCTATTTCCTTACATCCTCGGTTTTTAAGTACTATGTCAATAATTGTGGATGGTGTTGCAATACATGATTGTGAATTAGTTGAGTATAGTGTGCCGTCATGCGCCCGACACGGTGTGGGTTACCGTGCACCTATTACTCCTCAATCTGCAACAACTCGTTTTGTATCGTCTTGTGATTCCCGCTCAGCGGTGCTCAAGCCGTGTCAGTTAAGACGAAACATTGCCCAGACCTATGATATCTCCAATTTGATGCACAATTTGAGTCAGCAGGTACATATTAGTCAGGATAAACGAAGTTTTTCCAACTAATCAGCACACTGAGTATCATTCGCGTCATTAGCGATATTGCTCTAGATCCACCCTACAAACGGCAGATATACGAAACTTAAATTACTTATATGCACTCTCTTGGGAAGTGAAAATTACCAACTAAAGCAGCTTCTCATGGATTTTTCTGTAGGAAGCGCACAGCGCTCGCAGCTCGTCAGAAAATTGAGAATACTTAACAAAAACAAGTTAACCGATACACCGTTTAAGTCACTTTGGCTACAATATCTCCCACACGCAATTGCAGCTATTTTGACCAGCACCCTGGATAACTTCGCTTTGATTTTCTCGGTCAATTATCAGAAGTCCGAAAATGATCAAGAACAGATAGAATTAGTTCTAAACAAAGGTCTGCTACAATGAATTCACCTATGAACCAAAACAAGAAACATTGTTGGTTCCACCGAAAGTTTCAGTTTAGAGCCAGAAGATGCATTCAGCCCTGATGATTTGAACACCAAATAAACTTTCTGAAAATATTTCAAATATGGTACCTATGTCAGAAGATTCGTCAAACTAAACAGCCCCTCCGCATTTAATAAAATCCGGTAAAGTCATTACAAACAGTCGTCCTTACATTTATGACAATTCTTCTAGAAAGCATTATTTAATAGATAGTGAAGCCGATGTCTTTGTAATTCTTGCATTATTAGCTGATCGGCAAACAAAATCAGGTTTACATCTGGCGGCAGCAAATGCGTCGCCAATCAATACATATGGTACAAAATTTGGAACTCTAGATTTGGGATTTTGGCAGTCATTCACCTGGCAGTTTATAGTAGCAGACATGCAACGACCTATTGAAAAGCGCAGACTCCTTGTGTCATATGGGCTATTAGTAGCTTTCAATATCAGGATGCTAATCGATCCACTTACCGCACTGAAATCATTAGCAAAGCGAGTGCCGTTCCAATCGTTAACATTTTCAGTTTCGATCGACTCCTCAGAAGATGACCCCACAATCCAGAAGCTGCTGGGCAAGTATCATGATATCACCGCGAAATCAAGTTTGGCTATAGTAGCCTTACACACCATAATGCACTGAATCGTCACCAGTGGCCCACCTATTTCTTGGAAAGTAAGACGCTGCTCACCCGAATAGTTGGCAGTTGCGAAGAAAGAGTTCGAGTTTCTTGTAAGCCACGGTATATGTACACCATCAAACAGTTGCTTGTCCTCACTACTCCACTTAGTAAGTAAAATGAATGGAGGGCGGTGACTATGCAGAGACTATAAGCTTATAATTTTATGCAATGTGTCAGACAGATAAATACATGATTTCATGTATTATCTATATTTAAGCAAAGCATTATATCAAATACCAGTCGAACTTGAAAACATCCCAAAAACGGTTATAAGCACTCCATATGATCTCTTCGAGTTCGCTGGGATTACGTTCGAAAGTTACATTTTAAAGGTTCATTCATTCTGCTATACAACAATTCTCTTTCTGTTTTATTATTTAGACGATATTTTACTCGCGTCAAACTCCGAAATCCAGCATCTCAATCACCTTAAACAAATTTTTAAACATCTAAAAAATTACGGACATTTACTCACATCACAGGGAATTAAACCCTTCCCGAACGCGTGGAAGTTATCTGTAAGTTCCCGACATAGGTAAACATCTCCGTCGTTTATTAGGCATGCTGAGTTTTTCTCGCCGAGCTATCTTCAACATATGCCTAACTGGCTTAAAAGAGGATAGAGCGACAAAAATTGACTGCTCAGATGAAACAAAGACCTTCGCGTCCATCAAAAATCATTTGGCATAAACAACTCTTTTGGTATTCACGATCTTATCCGCAGAGCATTATAGGTTGATGCTTCGCGTTTTGCCATCGGAACCACAAACCAACAGAAAGTCGACAATGGTTTGCAGTTTTTCGGCTTTTGCTTGTTAAAATTGAACAGTGTCCAGTGCAAATACAACACTTATGACATAGAGTGATTGGCCGCATATAAAGGCGTAAAATATTTCAGATACCTTTTAGAAGGCCGTCTTTTGACGCTATACAACAGATCATAAAACTTATGTTCGTATATCAATAAAATCTATACAAAGCTTCGTAATAACATTTGCCCTATGTCAATCGGCCATGTACAATCCAAAGATACTGAATTTCAACAAATTTTGCTAAGCTCTCAGTACAAATTTGTAAAGTTTCCAATTTTCGGAATGGATACAGAGCTATTATGTGCGCCACAAAAAACTATGGTAACAGCAAAATACATTGCACTATAAAAAAGTGGGACTATTCCCTAAAATTAGGGGGAAAATCTACATCTTATGGAATATTCCCTAATCTTATCGAAAAATACCTACTACTCACCAATTGTGTGTGAAGGTTACGGTTCCAACGTTCCATAATAAAAGTCAGCAAGTTTCCAGATGAGCGTCCAGCTCGGTAGCCATATTGGCGATCGTTGATGAGAAGATTAGCTTCTAGATACTTCATTAATTTTGAGTTAATGATAGATTCAAAAACCTTTGAAAGAGTCGAAGTGATTGCAATTGGTCGATAATTAGAGGGATCGCTATCCACTCCTTTCTTGGGAATAGGCTGAACGTGAGCTAGTTTCCAAGCAGTTCGAAGTTTTCCTGTCGAATAATACAAGTAGAATAGTTTGCACAGAGGTTTAGCCAAGGAGGAAGTGAAGCTTTTGATTAACATTGGCCAGAATCCGTCAGGGCCTAGGGCTTTGAAAACGTTGATCTCCTTAAGGACTTGATCACATCCCTCGTACGGTTGTTTATTGGCTCTTGTACACACACACACGGGAGATACAAAATAGGTGCTTGTGAAGTGAACTGGCTGGAAGACGAGAATTTGAAGCCAATCTAGCAGCTAAAATATTAGCTTTATCCAGGCAGTCAACAATCACTTCACAATTATTAAGTAGAGGAAGGTCTAGAGGAAGTGGTGAAGTTGTTGCTGATGGTATTGACCAGGGACTAATATTCTGGTCAAAAAGAAATTTTTCTATGTGGCTAATGGACTTGCATGCAGGTGTTCCGCGCAGTCTAGTAGACTTCTTTCAGTTCTGGACATGAATGCAATTGAGAGGCGCGAAAAGCAGACCCTTTCGCTTTTATAGCTTGGTTGCACTTATCGTTAAATTAAGAGCGATTTTGCTGTTTTTGAGATCTGCAGTAAGAATACGGAATGTATTCGCGCATGCCAAGATTTTGTATGTTACTAAATTCTAATGTGCATTCATGAACATCCCTCGAAGCAAAATAGACCGACCAATCAATTTCTCTAAGATACTGATTGAGATTTTCCCAATCAGCATTCTTATAGTGTCAAAGGAACCTACTTGTAGGTGGAGAAGTAGGGCGGCATAGGTTTGAGGTAGTAAATTGAGCCGTGATTAAACAATGGTCTGAATTACCTAGAGGGGAACCGACTGAGATGGAATATATGTCAGGATGAGATGTTAGAAACAAATCCAGTAAATTAGCTTTCTCCAGCTGCATCCGGAATTCGCGTTGGTGCATCCACTAGTTGCTGCAAATTAAAAGATTCTCTTCACTCAACGAAACGGCCCGCAGGACTTGTGGTAGAAAAATGTCTGAGCCACGGTATGATATGGACATTAAAATCGCCGGCCAGGACGATCTCGGAAGAGGGGGTGACAGAAAGTAAATGACCAATATTGTTGGAGGTATTGGTGGAAATTCTGATGTGGAATTTTGAAATTGAAAAGACCTTCATCAACTAGAGAGTTATGGAATTGGTGCAATGTTTGTCGTACGTTCTTTAAAATCTTAACAGTTTCTAAATTTAGTTGACTTGTTGTACCTGTATAGCCTGGTTTTAGTTGTAATATTCAAGTTTGAGGTATTTTAATTGAGTAAGCTATATATTTGCTATAGCTGGTATGGGATAATAATAAAACCTTCTTCTTTTTGCCAACGTTTCCCGTTATATTTTAACGCTTCATCAAGGCTAAAAATACAAGCAACAACAATTCATTGGAACAACAGTAAACTTTAAAAATATCTATAAATTACTTCAAGAAAATTACCAATAGAAATTACAATTAAAGTCACAATAAAAAATTAAACATGATATAAAAACATCACATAAATTTAAAAACATTTTTTACGGCTGTCAGATAGCATCTTAGATAAAAATAGAGGAAGTCTAGTACTAGTAACACAAAGTGGGATAAGACATTATCAAAATTAAAAAAATACATCAATCTCTGGTATCATCACTCATTATAGAGCTTTTGTGTTAATAAGAGTCATATAGACTGGATTTTAGTTGACTGTATCTGTCCGAAAATTAATGCTATTCTCATTGAGCTGTATGGGTATAATTTCACTAATATTACATTTGTACCAATTGCTCTCATAGTCAACAATGTTTATACTTTCAAAATCAAAACTATGATTATCTTCTTCAAAATGATGTTTTGCTAGGGCTGTCATCCCTTTTTTGTGACTGTTGGTATTTGTGCAATCACATCCGTGTTGGTATAATCTCTTTTTTAACAATTGTTTCGTCTGAGCAATATAACATGCTTCATATGACTTACAATTAATTTTATATACAACATTGGAGTGTAGTTCTTGTGGATCCCGGTCTTTAAGTCTGGTGAATAGATTATGTACTCTCTTCGTATTATAGAAAACTACCTGTCCGAGAGAAAATTCAATATTCTACCAGAATCTGTGGGTTTTAAATACCAATCCGTATCTAAGGAGCCATCTTCTTTCCTAATTATACACACATCTAGAAATGGTAATCTATCTCCGCTTCAAATGTAATCTGCAGCTTCACGTTAAAATCATTAAATTGGTTCACTACTGTGTTTACTTTATCCTAACGCACTGCTAAAATAGAATCATCGACATATAGCTTGAAGAATGGTATGGAAAATTCAAACTTATTTATTGTGTGTTTTATTAAATAGTTCATAACTATGTTAGCAATATATGGGCTGGCAGGATTACCCATAGTTGTTCCATCTAATTGTTGGTACGGATTATTATTAAAATAGTAACTACTGTTAAACAAAAACTCGGTTACTTCTAGCAGTATATCTAATTCTAAATCAGTATGTTGAGATATAATTGACCACTCTTCTTTGACTGTACGTATGAATAGATCCTTAGGGATGTTGGTAAATATTGATATCACGTCAAAAAAAATCAAAATATTATCAGTGGATAAAACAAAGTCACGGATACTATGTACCAATTGTATGTAATTGGTTACATTAAACTCAAATGTCTTAATGTAAGGCTTTAAGCTGTCATGTAGAAATATTGCCAAGTTATAAGCTGGTGTGTTAATACAAGAAACCACTGGTCTCATAGCTAGTACTGGTTTGTGAGTTTATCTCATCCCATATGATTTATGGGGGACAGAATTTAATTTTTGCATTTTATTCTGTTGTTCCAATGAATTGTTGTTGTTTGTATTTTCAGCCCTGATGAAGCGTTAACATATAATGGGAAACGTTGGCAAAAAGAAGAAGATTTTATTATCATCCGATACCAGCTATAGCAAACATATAATTCTTAGGGATACTACAATTGCTGAGTAAGCTATGTTTTCGCAAACAATTCTAAAGCGATATTCCTTTGAGGGACGTTTAGACAGGGGCGCACCGAAAGGGGGGCGGAACGGGACCGGTTCCCCTCCAGAATGTCAGTTTTCTGAACATAATTTATAAATTACGTATAAAATGTGGTCTGTATATTATTACAAAGTCCAATAAATTAAAATAAAACCTTTTAATCTACAATAGCAGTCCTTAAATGATCAGATGGATGCAGGACGCGACTTTAGAGCCCTATTTTTCCGACTCGTGAGGACTTTGGACACCAATGGTCCCCCCCCCCCCCCCCAAAGCCAAATCCTGGGTGCGTTACTGAGTTTAGATAGTGGATGCCACGTTTCTTGGAAAGCATTAAACCGTCTTATTTCAAAAGTCGATTTATCCTGATCATTCAAAGTAAATTTTATTAAACAATTTTGTGTGTTCTGATTGAAGATTAAAAAGTTTTGTGTAAAAACAAACATATTTGCATCTACATTAACAAATTTGACTAGTTTGTTTTTGTTTAGAAGTATATAGTTCCTTTGTTTCTAATTTATGGCCATTAGGTCTGAATTGAATTTAATAAAATAATAGTAGCCGTCTTTGTATTCAGCAGGTATGCTGGTTAGCTTCTAAAGCTGATAAAAGTGCTAATCAACGGTGTTGAGACTTGTAGTGTTTAATTATTGCAAGCATACAAGGGTTGCACTTGGACAAACGTGTCGAACTATTCTAGGTTTGTTAGTGTTGGTTTAAGTGGATATTGCAAGTCCTGAGGTAACTCTAGTTGTACTTCCTTGAAAGCATTTATGAATGCACTGGAATTGAGCAAATATTTATCGAGCTTTCCTATTCTGGCTTCATGTATGATATCAGTTAATTCAGCTTTGTTTTTGATAAATTGCGGCATGGTTAGAGTCATTAAGTTAGTAAGCTATTTCATCAAATATGTAAAGTAAAATCAGTTCTATTTTGATAGGTTATACTGTGATTTTGGAAGGCTTCAGTTAATTATTGTACTTGATAGTTTATTATGTTTTGATTTTTATTTAATGTTTCAACTGGATTGAGGATTAATGAAGTGCGGGAATTGATAATGTAGTGAAGCTAATTTCCGTTGCTCTTAAGAGTGTTTAGATACTATTAAATTCTTTCAGCATCTTCATCGTCCATGGTGCCAAACAAAAATTTATAAAGTCTCCCAATACCATTTATAATTTCTCGTTTTGTTTTTAACGGTTGATGAAAGAGTTTCTTAAGAATGTTATTGTTTTCGGTTATCTCGCTTAGTGTAGATTTAATGAATTGGATTGTCATTCTGTAAGTTTCCTAAGGAGAATGCCTTCTAAATTCTTCGGATAAGGATAATAAAGTGGCATATCTCCGTAATAGAATATACTCTTCAAGGTTAATTTTTAATTATTTTTAATTCGAGATTGGAGCAAAACTTTGTCCCCTATAAAATAGCTTGACGGCTTAGTCCCTCTGTCAACAGTAACCTTTGGACCATTATTTGGCTTTCATTTGATTCTCGCGAGCGAGTTGATACGAGTTTTGCAATCGTGGGATTTCTGGTTTCATTCCGAAGAGAATCTCATACGGGGTGAGTTTCTTTGCAGAATGTGGTGTAGTGTTGTAACTGAAGGTTGCATAATCGATCCATGTGTCCCAGTTGTAGGGATCTTTAGTTGCACAACTACGTAAATAGTCACCCAAAGCTCGATGACAGCGTTCAATCGATTCATTAGACTGGAGATGATAAGGAGAAGTTAGTATTTTACGTATTTTGAACAGTTGGCAGGTGTTTTTGAATAACTCACTTAGGAAATTAGAGCCATGATCCGTTAAAAGGTAGGTAGCGGTACCAAAAATGCTAATTATTTTACGGACATAAGCTTCTGCAATTGATGTACTCTCTTGATTTAGAATTGGAACAGCTTGTCGAAATTTGCTTATGTCATCTTGGAAGGTCAAGATGTACTTATTTCCACTGTTGGACAGATTCCATGGCCGAATATATCCGGAAAAGCATGCTCGAATAACCTTTTCGAAGTTTATTTATTTATTTATGATTTTATACCGATAGCTTACAGACTAAAGTCTCGATTAAAAGCTACCGGTTAATATCAAAATCCAAATATTTGATTATTTCATATTTCATTGAGAAGAAGATTAAAATATTAATAAGAATTCATTTATAATACTAATTACTAACTATGACTATAGACTAGTTATGTGCTACGGTATAAGAATAACTTAAAAATAGAGCAAGAGAAGTTTTAAACAAGATTTTAATTTAAAAAAAATGTAAAGAAAATATATATTAAAAAGTAAAAAGGATACGAGAAGAATGGAGGAAAAAAAAATACATTTAATTGGTAGTGCAGTGCTTATTCAGAGAAGGGAGTCTGAATCGCATTTCTAATGAATTTCTAAAGGTGCAGAGACTAAGACCGAGGATGTCGATTTAAATTGGTCGTAATGTTTTTTTTCGGATTCTGTAACAGGGGATTTATACCGTAAATTGGTCCTGGAAGTAGTAATTTGAAAAGTTAACGGGCAGCGGGTGACTCTAGATGGAGCAAGGAAGCTAATGTTACGAGATAATTCAGGGCAATTTATAAGGTTGTGTATTATTTTAAATAAAAACATTTCATCTAAGAAAAGAGGACCTTTTCCAGAGAAACAATACCAAATTTGTAGAGGCGAGTAAAATAATCAAGATACCGTCTTCTGTTTTATATGAAAGTAATCTGGTGAACTTTCTCTGAAATCCTTCAATTTGCGGCACATATACACCATAAAAAGGGTTCCATATAGTGCATGCGTACTCTAGTAGATGACTTTTTATTAGAGAATTATAAAGAGTTTTAGTCATGTAGCAGACTTGAACGATTTACAAATTCGAAATACAAAACCCAACAGTTTAAAAACCTTGGAGGTAATCCAGCTAATATGTGACTGAAATAACAATTTCTGGTCAAAACTAACCGCTCAATTTTTCATTTCGGTATCGCGGTTAAGAGATGAATCACCCATTATGTAGTCATAATATAAGGTATTGGCTTTTCTGGAAAAGGTTATAACTTTATATTTCTAAGGTAAGAATATCTCTTTGAAGTAGTTTACAGTTGGTGCGGTAGGTCATTGATGTAGAGGAGAAAGATATAAGGACCACGAATTGTGCCTTGTGGAACACCGGAGGTTGTAGTGATTTTCATAGGAATTCTCGCTTGATTCATTTTCTTATTTTTTGACATGTTTCACAAGATTAAATATAGTTTTTTTTTATATCTATAAACATCGCGTTTTCCATTTGTGTCCGTCAATAGGATTATCATCATGAAATTCTTTCAGAACACGTGCGATGTCGCCTTCGCTTGAGTTTAGAGGACGGTTTAATGAGCTAAAATTTTCATTCACTGAGTCAGAGTCGTTGGCAGAGATTGGATTATAATTAGTATATGTAAGACGAGAATTTTTGGCTGCTTTTATTTGTGTGTTTGGATCAGTATTAGCTAAACGATTGGTCGCTTGAGACCTAGTTACTACTTTAACCTCAGTAGTTCCCAAACGCGATAACGCATCTGCATTATTATTAAGATGCCCCGATAAATGGATTACATTGAAGTTATTTTCTTCGAGCTGGATTCTCCACCTCATTATACAAGACGATGCATTTTTTAAATTGAAGATCCAGACGAGCGGTTTCTGATCAGTAACCACCGCCAATTGTCTTCCTTGTCTTCCGTAAAGATATGGTTGAAACTGTTTAGTAGCACACACAACAGGTAATATTTCCCTCTCAATGGTCGAGTAGTTTCTCTCAGCTTTATTGAGTACCTTACTCGTGCAAGCGACTGGTAGGTCACACTGACAAAAATCACCATATTGCGGAATCACTGCGCCTATTGCATTATTGCTAACATCTGTAGTTACATAGAACCTTTTCTCAAAGTTAGGATACTGCAATAGAGGTGACTGAGACACTGGTTTCTACAAAATGTGAAAGTCCTCGTCACAAAGAGCATCCCAATTAAAAACGGCTTCTTTCCTTAATATTTTGTGTCGCGATTTTTGAAAAGCGAGGAATAAATTTCCTATAATAACCGATTAGACCTAGAAAGGATTTGAATTACTTCGCAGTTTTGGGAAGTGCTAGAGATTCAACAGCAGAAATTTTCATGGGATCGGGTGTGTCACATGTCACATGTGTGTCACATGTCCTAAATAGGTTACTTCAATACGGAAGAATTTACATTTGTGGGGTTGGAGTTTTAAATTATGTTCCTTAAGTCTGTTGAACACGTCTCGTCTCTTATTGTTATGATCGTCCAGATCGTATACGTACACCACTATATCGTCTAGATAGACGAAACAACGTATTCCTTGTAGGCCAGTGAGCATATGAAGTGTAGGAGGAACATTACGCAACCCAAAAGACATTCTGTTGAATTCGAATTGATCGTGAGGCGTACTGAATGCGGTCTTTGGTTTGTTTACTTCTGATAACTCGATTTGGTGCAAACCATTATTTAAACTCAAAGTAGAGAAATATGTTGATTTTCGCATCTGATCTAGTATGCTCGCCATATTGAGCAAAGAATAGGCATCGCCTAAGGTGATTTCATTTAGTTTTCTGAAATCCATCACAACACGCCGTTGTTTATTTCCATGTGCCTCCGGTTTCTTTGGCACTACCAAGAGAGGCGAGTTCCATGGGCTAGTGCTTGTACAAACTATACCGTCATTCAGCATTTGATCCACCTGCCTTTTAATCTCGGATTTGTGAATTGTTATGGTCGCAGCGTGCTGCAGGAAGCAGTATGTTATGTGTATGCGTTGACGATGTCAGTATCGTATCCCAAAGGCAATCGCACCAATAAAACGAAAACTATTAAATTAATTTCAACCAGAAACAAATACACTTCTTTAAATGAAAACACTTGACTTTCTTTAGAATTATACAAATATTTATGTATGGATAGGAAAACTTGAAATAATAATTTAAAACAATCTAACCCGAACCGAAACTTCATACTACCATGACTAATAACTAACGGGTACTCGCCAGACCAGTCATTGGTCTTTTATGCCCCCATATTCGGAAGTAAGCTTTGTTCACAACGCGGATTTGTAAACAAACGACAACAACCTTGTCGTTTGCTCTAGCGGTTGCAGCACCAGAGTCGTTTAGTAGTAAACAATCGCCTTACATAATAATTAATAATTTTGTTTTTTAAACTTTTTATTTTTAACCTCTTATCTATGTTTTCTTTCAAAAGCTCTTCGAATCTCTTATTTATTTTCCATTATTTCTTTCAAACTACCTTATCATTTTTTTTAAATTTTTATATCTTGTTTATTATTCCTTTTTTTTCTTTTTTTAAATTATAATTTCCTTTAAATTCTCTATTTCTTCTTTTTCATTCAATTAATCTTTGTATACTTTTTTCTTCTCTTTTAAATCTCTATTTTTTCTCTTTTATTTCAATATTTCCTTTGTCTTGTTTTTAAAAAAAATCTTCAACCATTGCCTCTACTGGCAATATTTTCGCCTTTGCATAATCTTCTTTTTCGTTTTCTTTTGCTCTCAGCCTAAACGCTTTTATGAACCTTGTTCTTCAAGAAAAACAAAGAAACTAAGAAACAGAATAAAAAAAGTAAAATATTCAAATTGTAAAACTATTCTCTCGTGCTTCAATCCACTCAGGCTATCGTCCTTATATGGCGAACAAATTCTAATCTTAAAATTAATCATGATACCTCCTCATACGATGCGTATGAATCAGCTTGAGATTTTTCCCATGAAGTATAGTTACGTTCTCAGGACTGTGAACGTAAATTACTTTCCTTTAAAAATGGATTCTAATTTCCCTGCCCTAGTTAAGTGTTGAACTAGAACTTTATCACCAATATGTAAGACTTCCGGCCTAGCTGAATTGTCATGGTTCTTCTTTGCCACTAGCTTGCTTTTAAGTAGGTTTTCCCTAGCTAGTTGGAACGCCCTCTGCAATTTGAACCGTAATCCATATTGTATACCGTTTCAGGCTGGCGCTGTACGCTACTGGGGATTTCCGATACAAATCCAAACAACGTTTCCATGGGCGTAAGCTTTGTGCCTGGATACACGGTGTTGTTGTACGCATGCGCTGCGGTTCTCAACAGCTCGTCCCAGATTCGTGGCTCCCGATCAACGAAACTCCTCAGATAGTTGGCTAGTGTAGGAAGCTGCCTCTTCACAGTGTTGGACTAGGGATGGTAGGCAGTTTTTTGCAGTTTCTTTATCCTTAACATTTTACAAAGAGCATTTAAGACTTCTCCAGTGCAGTTTGCTCCCTGATTAGTGGATTTAGCCGAGTCATCAAAGACGACTCGAACCTTGGTCGTAGTACTGTCCGTGATGACGGCGTGGTGAGGAAGATAATAACATTTGTCACGACTGGCTTCTTTATCAGCCAGTATCATGTGCCCTAATGATTTATATTCGTTGATGCAGGCCTTGTATTCCTGACTAAGCTCAGGATTTCGCTGCAATTTGTGCTCTAGACAATAAATCCTTCGTAGAGCCATGCCACGAGAGTCACCTAAGCTGGGACCTTAATTAATAAAGGGCAAGCGGACTTCGTAACGGCCCGTTGCGTTTCGATGGTGAGTTTTTTGATAAAATTCTTCTCAATCGCGGTCCACCTTAGACAGTTGTCTTCCTGGGGTAACTTCTTCGGTTTCCCAGAACCGCCACAGAAGTTTATCGAGAAAAGACTCTTCCTCGTAATGAGCATTTACTGTTAAGGTGGATGCTGTGGAAATTATGTAAGTGTCTTTTAAATTGCCGAAAAGGATCCAAAGTAAAATGCTGTTTTGTGCTATAGGTGTACCAGGAGGGCCTTTTCGCAACCTTTCTAAAAGGATTTCTCCATAAACATCTGCTCCTAAGAGTAGGTCGACTTTTCCTGGCTTGAAAAAGAGTGGATCTGCAAGTTGCAGGCCATGCACGTGGCTCCATTCCTTGCTTGGAATGGTGGACGGAGGCAGTATGTCCGTGATGGTGTTCACGATAAGGGCATTTATCGTGGTTATCTTATTCGAGGTTGAATAAGAATGAATGTTTATTGAAGCCTGTCTGCTAACACTCGTAGCTTCTGACTTTCCTAAGCCAGTGATTTGTATCGATGTGTTCATAGTGGCCAATGGCAGCTAGCATGCAGCAGCCTTTGTTATGAACGTGACTTTTGAGCCTGAGTCAATCAAAGCTCGTAAAGTGAACATGGTGCCTTTTTTTTGGAACTTTAAGCAATGCTGTGGCAAACAAGGCTTGTGTAGTTCGCATTGTTTGATTCGCGTGAAGCGTTTGGATTGATCCGTTGGATGTGGAAGGCGAGTTACAAGGTTGTACTTGTACGTGTGGGTTGTCTGTTTGTTTAGGCGAACCCTGTGGATTTGTGATGTTCCTATGAAGTAAGGAATGATGTTTCCTTCCACATCGCTGGCATTTAAACTTGCTAGCGCAATATTTTCTATTGTGGCTTTTTGAGAGGCATTTAATGCACAGCCGATTTGACGTGACAATTTTTAATTTTTAATCAGCGTCCAATTTAATAAATTTGGGGCATTTGAATAATCGATGCTGCTTTTTACACATTATGCATCTGTCGGCAGATGGTGTAAAGTGAGTTGATGCTCTTGGAATTTGAGCTGATTTATTGGCTGAATTTGGTTTTATGTCTGAGATTGCTTCCAGAGTTCTAAATCTTGTCTCTAAAAATATCTTCAAAGATTCAAGGGTAGGCAGTCCACCTCCACTGTTTACCTCTTGTTCCCATAAGCGATGAGTCTCTGCTGGCAAGCATTGCACTAGCATATAAATCAAGATTGTATCCCAATGTTTAGTAGGGACTTCTAATGCATTCGGAAGATTTGTCCAGCACTGTTTTTATATCCCTGGCTGACCGTTGTGTTGCTTTAGGTAAATTGAATAGAATTTTTAGCTGAGCATTAATTAACACTTGCTTGTTGTCATACCTGTTAAGCAATATCTTTCATGCGTTGTCGTAACTCGAGTTGGTCATAGGAAGTTGACGCAATAAGTGTTCTGCTTCTCCAGAAACACTTGATTTCAAGTAATGAAAATTCTGCACTGGTGATAGCGCAGAATTTGTATGAACCAAGGAATGGAATAGATCGTAAAACGACCTCCATAACTATGACCTAGAGAATTTTGGTATTGTGATACTATGCAATCTCAAGAAGGTAGGAGATTCATTCTCCGTGTTCGGCTTTCATTCTAGTTTTGTTTCGAATGCATCTAGTGCATCTCTGAGAATACCTCGAAATGTGTAGTATTTATTTTCCACGCTTGAGAAATGATCGTTTGCGAAATAATCGTGTTTTTGCAATTCGCTATCCTCTAAAGCGTGAGTAGCTTGGATAATCGTATAATGCGTATTCTTATAGTCGGTTCAAATTTCGTTTAGGGCGATTAACCGCTCAGAAATAAGTCCTCTCGTTCGTTTTTATACATCAGTATTTGTGTAGTTATTGAACGATTTTTGGAATATTTGTGCAGAGGTGGCTTGGTTAGCGAAAAGTTTTTGAAGTGAAGACATGTTTGAGAGACTGAGAATGTATACCACTAGACTTTAAATTTGGCTGCGAAGGACCATAAAATGTACTGTCCGTAGTCAGAGCGTACATGCAATAAATGGATAATGTGGTGAAAATTGATGCCACTGGTATAAAGTTAGTGGTTTGTTTGTTTGTGCACAAATTCTACACGTCACTGTTAGACTAGAGCTTTAGTACTAGATAAATTTCAAATACTAATAGCTCAATTTATCAAAATTCAATTAATGGAAAATATAAGGTATATAATAAATGTAATAATTCTGTTGCAATAAACTTTGTACTCACCTGATCTATGTTTGGCAGTTAATTGACTTGATTTCAATAATTTTAACTGAGGTTGGGATTGGGATATTCTTTATTCTGGTCGATACCCAAAATAAAGTGAGGTGATTAGTTCTTACTGCAGTCGAAACCCACAGAATCTTTATTGCAGTCGTTACCCACAATAAAGTGTTTTGTTAGTAATTTTCTTATTACAGTCGTTACCCGTAATAAGAATCTTTATTGTAGTCGTTACCCAAAATAAAGTGTTTTATTAGTAAATTTCTTATTACAATCGTTACCCGTAATAAAAACCTTTATTTTAGTCGCTATACAAATAAATCTCCTAGTCTAGTCGCAACCCAGAACAACAAAAATTTATTTCAATCGTCAACCAAACAAAGTGTTAGACTGTTAATAAAAATTCACAACACTAGGAAAACCACTTAGAAAAAATTATCAAGTCACTCACTGCACTGCCAAACTGAAAAAGAGATCGAGTCAAGTTAAATTGCTGTTTATATAGGCCTTGCTTGCACACGACACCAATGATGGAGTAGCAGAGGCGCATGATCACAAGAATTGGCCATGCATTTGTAATTTTACGGTACTATAGATAAAATATGCATAGCAACGAACAAAAATGCATAGTAACAAGAAATTTAAAGCAACCCATGCTGCTGTGTTAAATTGAATTCTGTATATTTGCAAAAAATGTTATCTCTATCACGTACAGAAGAAATAATGATGATAGAGTTGCAAATTGATCTGCTTGATCTGATTGTATTTGTGCTATGCATTGTATGCCACATTACAACACATGCGTTGGTTAGATGTTGTACCTATTTTTTGAGAAAATTAGTAATTAGATTGAATTTGTTTTGCTTTTAGAACTCAATTTTAGCATGGTATTTTTGCATATGTTTTTTTTTCAGCAATTGTTTTTAGCACGAATGTAATTGCTTCAATCATATGATAAGAATTTTAAATTGATCTGTTCAATGGGGCTAAATTGTTGTATTGTATTTGTGCAATGTGTTATGTAGATGACAAATACATGGCTTTGTTAGGTTGTGTACCTGTAATCAAATTAGATTTAATTTTCCTAAAAATTTGATGTTTTGTTTTCAGGATGTTTTCCCTTTAAAAGTAATCGGTAAAAACAAAAATATGTCACTAAACTGGCACACTACCGTCCAATAAGCATTCTCAGTTTTCTTTCCAAAGTCTTGGAAAAGTTTATGCGAGCCCAGTTTGAAAATTATGTAACATGTAATGATCTGCTGGCGAAATATCAGTCTAGCTTTCGTCCACGACACAGCTGTGAATCTGCGTTACTCAAGGTCACTACGGACTTGCGATTGACTTTAGATGAGGGAGATCTTGGTGTGATGGTTTTTTTAGACTTCTCAAGGGCATTTGATTGTGTTGTACATGAAAAATTGCTGCGTAAGTTAAATATGCACACTGTTATTTCTCCTCTTCTGCTATTAAAATGATATCCAATTTTCTCTCAAATGGGTCGCAACAGCTGGTCATAAAAGGAGTTCCATCTTCCCGAATGCATTTAACATGTGGAAATCCTCAAGGTTCAGTCTTAGGACCTCTTCTCTTTAGTCTCAATATTAACGATTTATGTGATGTCGTGCATGTTCAATTGCACCTGTATGCAGATGATGTACAGTTATACTTATGTAGACCTCGTGGACTGATTGAGGACTGTATCTGCAGAGTAAACGATGATCTCTCAGAAATTTTTAGGTGGGCAATTGATAATCAACTGCTTCTTAACCCCAATAAATCGCAATGTGTAGCCCTCTCTAATTATGATCTTAATATTGAGGATCTTCTTAATAAAGTGGAACTACCTTATGTAAACTGTATAATCAATCCGGGAGTGAAAATTAATAATTGTTTGAGGTGCTGTGATCATATCAAATCTATTGTAAGCAAAATTAATGTTGGGCTTAGGAGACTTTGGCTGTCTGCAAATATACTTCCCATCGATTTGCGTTTGAGACTAGTTAGGACACTTTTGGGTTCTCCTTTTGCTTATGGTAGTTTAATATATGTACATTAGACTACACTTAGTTTGAAATCGAAAGCTTGAGGTTGCTTTCAACGACTGTATACGGTTTGCTTTCGGTTTGCGTCGTTCTGCTCATATCTCTCCTTATAGATCATTGATATTGGATTGTATTCTAGATACGTACCTAAAGGGTAAAGCACTGATTTTCCAGCATAATCTTATTCGCACAGGTGAGCCAGAGTATCTATTTTGTAATTTTCTGCAGTCCTTGAGAGGGCGTAAACTTATAATACCACGTTTCAATTCATCCATCCTTCGGGGAACTTAGTTTGTTACTTTGTCCAGGTTGAACGCCTTTGCAATTCCCCCCCCCCCCCCCGCATGTTCTATCAGTGAATTGAAGCAACTTATAATGTAATTGTATTTTACTAATTACTATAGCTGATTGTGTCGAACTCTTTTCTTCTTATCTTTCCACTTTGTTTTTCTTTTCTTTTTCTTTTGTTTCCCTTTCTATTTTTAACTATTTTTCTAATATATTGTAAGTATTACGTTTAATTTTTCTCTCCCTTTTTATTTTAATTTTATTTTGTAGTTTATTAGCTAACCTAGCCGTACTTTGCATTGTACTAGTATAAGATTTCTAATCTTGTGTACAAATTAGGTAAATAAAATGATTGATTGATTGAATTCCATGCTAGGAAATTGTTTAGAAATCGTTGATTGTTCTACCAGAATATGCCCTTCGCTGCTGAAAGAATCTTCCGTATATTGGGCCATAACATCAGCAGTGCTCACTTGATGCACATTGCGATCGTGCTGCCAATGTTCCCACGTTGGGCGCTGGACGGCTGACGGCGGCCGATTCGTGAGGAGAGATTAGACATCTTGCTTTTGAGATTACCCTCGTGAGAAAACTAAAATTATCGTGTGTATAGATTTATTTTTATGTACTGAAATTCATCCTACTGGCTTAACGAGTGGTGATTTTATACCTCTCGACTCGGTGGCGTTCGCGTTGAAAGTTTTACAAAATACAGGAGGAGAGGAAGACCAAGGCGGCGGTAGCTAGTACTGTCGCGCTATCAATTTTCGTTATTGGTCCTTGCGTAACTAAAATTTTGGATATTCCTCAACAAAACCATAGTCTGTGTGGAACAGAACATCTGTCACTACTGTCAGCTTTCGTAGAAGTATCGAAATCGGACTCATCAATTTGTGAGGTATTGCATCAATCAATGGCTAGAAGCCGCCCTGATGGTACCGCCAATTTGGGGACCGCTACTAGTTCTGCTTACATGGCACAAGCTCACTCAAAGGTTACGTTGCTGCTGTGTTTTTCTCTCGTATATATTATTTGCACTAGAGAAGCTCTCACGGGCAGCTAAAGGCTATACTGCTATCCAGTGCTGCTCTGTTATTGTATCTGGATATTATACTTATAACTGAACTACAGAAAGACTCCGCTATTTCAGTCAGAGTGCTTGAAGACTTTAACTTCCAGCTCAAGCGAATTACGGAAGGTTGTATATACTGTGCCATACTTGTACTTGCGTATATTAGAGCATATTTGCATTTGTCTATGAATCAAGTTCTGGAATTACTAAGCGTTATGAATTATTACTATATATATTAACATATTTTTAGTTTTACATAAATTTTATTATTGAAAAACAATATTGTCTTTACAATTAATAATATAGCCTCACTTCCTTTTGTAGTTTAGATGTATATAACTCTTCACATTTCGGAGCATTATTGATTTTCCTTCTCCATTCAACGCTCCATACTTTATTAAATTAGATCACATTTTATTGGTAGGATAAGTTATTGATACCTTCACCATAGTAAGAAAGTCGGTGAACTAAAAATCACATTTTATCTCTAGAATGTTAGCAGTTATCAGCCTATTTATTCCTATTTTGAAAATACATATTATAAGCGATCAATATTCATAGGATAAACTGAATCTAAAGAAATTGTCAGCGCTCGGGATATGTGTACACTGACCTGTATTGAGAAACGTTTTTTTTACTGACGTACATAAGCGTGCCGGAATATTCCGAGAACTATTCGAACTTTAACATTCTTAGATATCCGCATTAAAATGGCATAAATATGAAACCATTATCGCCCTTACCATTAGAGATTTATCTGTAGTTAAACGTAAACCCACTGTTAGCTAGTAGATCTACGAAGAGACTGCATACTCTGGGATAAAAATAAGCCTTCCGATTTTCACCTGCAGTGTACAGATCTGCAATATAAAATGCTGGAATCAACGGTGTGTTAATTCCGAATTAGCAATTACCGATCTGCTTGTTGTATTGTGGCAGAGCTTCAGGTATCAGTGAAATAAAACACTTGGAGATACTTTCTTACTCTGAACAATTTAATTAATTTTGTTGCTATATATATATACACATATATGCTGTCAGCAATTGATTTCTTCAGAGTGCATTGCCTGATGAGAACCATAAAATTTGGTCGTCAGCAAATTTTCTGACTTGTTTTATTAGTGACGAAATTACGAATGTTGTTTTTTGTCATGAGTCAATGCACTTGGAAAAAATGCGCACAGTCAGAATTGACCTTATATGCCAATATGCTAATAAGATAAAAAAATTCTTAATTGTTATAAAACTTTAAGGCTCGCTTAAAAATGTTTGTTCAGGGCTGAACATGTTGGCGGGCGGCGCATACCAAAACTCGATTGAAATCCCCCTCGATGCCTGGTGTGGATCGCCTTGCAGGTGTAGGCTTTGCAGGAGTCTTCTGACAACCCTTGAAACAGGCCTTCATTTTGCTCCAATATCTTCTCGCAGCAATATATAATATCACGATAATCATGATGGCAGTAGGGGTTGCCATGCAGTCTATCGTTATCTTGTGAACTATGCTTGCTGACGTGAGAACCGGCAGCGTGCCGTAGTCATAGAGATGCTCATCTGGAGGAATTAAAACTCCTGGGTGTAAGATCGCCAAAGGTTTAGCGTCGCTGATGTGAGGCACTATTGGAGCAGCTTCTTTTATATGGCTGGAAATGACCTCAATAGTCTCATCAATGTTAGTCTTTAAGGTAGTTTCCTTGCTTTTGACGACGCAATCATCATCAAGGCGGATGATGCCTGTGGTATTGAGTCGAATTTTCGTTCTCTCCCTCAAGTAAATGATTGCTATAACCTTCGGTTCTATATATATTTCGTCAATGTTGGTATGCATATATATGTGTAGTTCCCCGTTAAGACGCAAGATTCCAGTTCTCTTTGTTCCAGATTGAAGTAGTTTTGCTCGTTGAAGTTGACAGCAAGTGTAACGAACTTTAATTCTGTTTTACCAAATAACCCAACTAGTTGGGTTGGGGAGTCGGAGTAATGTGAATCAGTCAGTAGGTGCTTCTTTCGACAGTGTTCAAGTAGCCATATAACGTTAAGCTGTCATATTCTAGCATGAGGTCGAGACGTCGCTGTGGTGTCCTGGTGTCGGATACCCTCTCGATTGCCTTCTTGATACCGTTTGCGGTTATAAAGTGAAGAATATGCCCATGCTCATGAATTGCGTTGCGCCATTTATCATATTTATGCTCTAATTCATAGTAATAATCTGCGGCGCTAAGATAGTAGCAAGCCCCTCTATGCTGATTCTGTTATGATCAGCCTGGGGGTACCAGTTTTCCATTTCATTAATTGACTGAACTACCTGAGATAGGCTTCCGCTAAATTGTTTTAGTTTGCTGTCAGTCGCGAAGTTGGTTTGGTTTATTTTGGTATTCAGGTAGAGGGCTTGCTGATTGACCAATTGGGCTGTGGTTTGTTGATTGCTTTGCAATGGTTCTCTCTCCTTATAAATCTCATCGTTTACACCAAAGACCTTTGTACAAAGGTCTCCGAGCAGTCCGCCTTTACTTCTGTTGTGGTGTTTAGACAAGTGCTGGATTTTGTCTGTAGCTTCTATTAGATAGGTGGTTATTTGCGTGCGCTTTCTGGCTTGTCCACACATTTGATCAATCTGCGTCCAAGTGTTATTGATGAGTTTTTGGCCATTGATGATTTCATTTATGGGAAGCGAGATCTAAAGCCTAAGATTTCCTCTTTTGATTTTGGCATCCCCACATTTTCTATGTAAAATCCAGCCTTTGGGTGGATGATTTCATAACCTTAGTCAAACACTACTGTCATCCAGTACAGCAACAGTAGTGCTGCATGCAATATGTTTTTGTACCAAGTGCAGGGAATTGTTCTGATTCTTCTCCTTTTGATTGATGGATCTTGAAATGCGTCCCTTATTGGAGTGCTCTTGTTCAGTCCATTGCAAGTCTTCGTGGTCTTCGTCGCCTTGGCCTCTTGCGGATGACTCAGCTGGCATTTGAGGCAATTGCAAGTGCTGTGGTGACCTTAATTTCAGAGTCCTCCTTGCCCGTGCTCAGAATGCTGGCTGGCAGCTGACACAGCTTATTAACTGGACGTTTTCTGAATCCGTTTTTGTATCTCGCTGATACTATACATACTATGCCGTAAGTTCCAAAATTCAGCTGCACAATTCGACCGAGAGACCACTTCTGGGATGGCAATATGTCATCTTTTACAAATTAGCTCACCTATGCGTGGGTTTTGACCTTGTGCTCTCCACCTGCTTCTTGCTGCAGCAAGCTTAGGTATTGCTGCGACCATCTTTTCCAGATATGCTGCTATAATCTTGTCACAGTTTTCCATCTTTCGCAAAGCACTTGGTTTGTCATGTCTGGCTCAGGAGGTGTTAACAGCGGACGTCCAATTAGGAAATGGCCTGGGGTGAGTGGCTCTAGGTCGTTGGGATCAGCCGACAGCTGCCCGATCGGTCTTGAATTAAGGCATGCCTCGACCTGAGATAATACAGAGCTAAATTCTTCGTAGGTTAGCAGAGCTTCACCTAAGATTCGCTTGAGATGCTTCTTTACGGATTTATCACCTGCTTTCCCTAGGCCTCCCATGTGTGGGGTTGCTGGCGGTATGAACTTCCATTCTGTACCATCATTGGCTGTTATTTCTGCAGCCCGTTTCGTGCTTTCCGCAATTGTTGTTTGAAGATCCTTGTCTAGTTTTCTTTTTATGCCAAGAAAATTGGTTCCGTTGTCGCTATTTATCTGACGACAATGTTCTTGGCAGGCTACGAACCTCTTATAGGCAGCCAGAAATGCATCGGTAGTACGATCGCTGACTAGCTTCAAGTGTACAGCCTTGGTCACCATGCATATAAAAAATGCAATATATCCCTTGACCGCCTTGGCTCCTCTTCCATTTGAGAATCTTGTTAGGAAACGGCCGGCATAGTCAACTCCACAGTGGGAAAAAGGAGGTGAGAGCGTTATACGCATTCCTGGCAAATCACCCATTATTGGCTGTGCTGACTTTTGGATGTACCTTAAGCATATGATGCACCTGTGAATTTGTGAATTCTTGATTGCACTCTGCTTTTAGCGTTTATTATCCAGAACTGTGCTCTTATATAATTTAGGGTGAGCTGTAGACCGCCATGCAATGTTTGTTGATGCGCGTACTCTATTATCAAATTTGTTACGTGGTGCTTTTGTGGCAGCAGGATCTGGTGTTTAGAACTCTCTGACAACGTTGTGTTATCCATACTGCCTCCGACCCGCAAAATCCCTCTATTATCCAAAACGGGCGTAGCGTAAGTACATTGCTGGAATTTGCTAGCGGCCTGTTTTTGCGCAGTCTATCTATTTCATCGGAGTGTGCCTCTTCTTGAGTGATTTTAATAATAATGCTCCCTTGAGTATTCCAATTCTTCTTTTGTTGGGTGATCGCAGAATTGCCTTTCAGCTATATAAATCTTGCAATTGGCGATAAAACGCTGGCAGTAGGATGTTACCCGTACTTGCTGATTGAGTGTAGAACAAGTGAAGAAGTCCACTCATAACAGCGTTGCGTTAGCGCTCGTGCAGCCGTTAATTTTGTGTCAATATCTGTGCTAAATTTGAGCTTTTGGACTGGTCAAGCGTCAGGATGTTGGTTTAGCCAAAGCGGGCCTCTCCACCATGTGTTGTGTGAAACTAGCTTGCTAGGCAAGGTTCCTCTAGACGCAATGTCGGCAGGGTTTCCAGTGGATGACACATGCCTCCACATGCTTGTGGGAAAGGTTTCCTGTATTGCGGATATTCTGTTTGCTATGAAGTTGTGCAACGTATTTGGATTTTTTGATATCCAAGCCAACACAATTTCAGAATTACACCATGCGTGCACAGCGACTGATTCTAATTCTAAAATTGCGATTGTAGATTTCCGCAATTGCGCTATTAGTGTTGCCCCACATAATTCGAGACGTGGAATTGTGAGCTTGCGTTTAAGAGGAGTGACCTTGGTTTTGGAGGTTAAAAGCGTGGTACGCATGTGCCCGAACATATCTGTCGAGTGTGAGTATATGACTGCGGCATATCCCTTCTCTGAAGCGTCACAGAATCCGTGTAACTGAATCTCTTGCTTCTTGCGATAACCTATCCATCTAGTAATTTTTATTTCTTGTAGCTTGTGTAGCTCTGTTTCAAGTTCTTCCCAGAGTTGGATTATTTCTGGCGTGGCCCTTTATCCCAGTCTATGTTGCTTTTCCAGAGTGACTGCATAATTACCTTCATTCTCATAACGAGCCATAGGGGATCAAAAATAGAGGCAGTTCTAGATAGCAGCACTCGCTTTGTCAAGCTTGATGCCGTTTTTTTCAGGCTTCAGTTTGAATTGAAATTAGTCCTTTGTCGGATTCCAGTGGATCCCTATTTTTTAACAGGTCTTTGTGATTTGACGTCCACTTTCTCAAATTGAACCCTTCTCTGTTCTTATTTTTTTTTTTTTGTACATTATTTCAAGTTTGATTTCTCATTTAATTTTTCTATTTATTTTACATTTAATTTTTCTATTTGCATTTCATTTCTTTCTAATATTCTTTAACATTATTTCATATTTTTCCATTGTAATAAAAAAAAATTCCTATATATATTATATTTCTTAGACTTGTTATTCATTTTACATATAATATCTCTTTTCTATTTTTTTTTCGCACATTCAATTTCTCTCATAGTTTCTTTTCATATTTCATTTCTTACATTTGTTTTTCTTTCTACCTTGCTTTCTGTATTCCATTCTTATTTATTTTTGTTATTTTTCCGCATTTTACTATGTTTTATTGCTTCTCACATTCAATTTTATTGTTATCCTACAATATTTCTATACTTCTTTAATATATTTAACATTTGCATTTTTTTTTTTTTTACAATATAACTTCTTCAAACATCTTACAAAATTAGAAAAAATTTATTTCTACATTTTTATCTATTCTATCTCTGTTACAATAAACTATAAACTTGATGTATCTTAAATAAGTACTCTAATTTTTAATAATTCAATTAATTTTACAACCTTAGCCTTAACATTCTAATTTCTGTGGAATGATGACTTCTATACTGGATTCTGCTTGCTTGGATACCCGCGATTGAATTGGCCCCGTAAATGGTTTGCTGATGATCGTTCGAGTCTGTTCACTTTTTGTCGCCATAATTGGCACACTACTCCTGCTAGTACTGCTAAGTTGAAGATGCATAAACACCCGGTAGCTGATGTAGGTGCTAAGTGGACGTGATGTGGAATAAATTGTCTGCTAGTCTCTTCGTTCTTAATGGCTTCCTGTACTCGCTTTATATCGGCCTCATTGTCTTTCTATGCTTGGTTGCAGTTCTTGGCTGTCAACAGTCTTATCCCAGTCTCTTGACTCTCTATAATTTCCGCTTTCTGCTTATTTGATTTAGCTATGTCTACGTCATTCCAGGCTGGCAACTCCAAACGATTCGGCTGCCAAATTGAAAAATTTGCCGGCTGTCGTCCACTGCAGCTATCCGTAGGTCTCTAATCTGTAAATGGCAGTGTTCTTCAATTGATAACACCCCTGTAGATGTAAGTTCTCCAATTGTAGTTGGTGAATTTTGGCAGTTCACCTCTAATTTTGTTTTTTCGGATACCACAAATAGCCAATGGTTCCTCGTCATCATTCGAACTAGACTGTTCCATTTCGGTATAACTCGATCTTTACATGCTCTCGAGTTCACATTGAAGCTTCGGAAAAGGTTTAATACGCAATTTTCTCCAATTGCTGTGAAGGTCGGGCCCAACTGTGGACAAAGAAATTGTGGCTGCTCGGCGGTGGTCGAAAGCTGCTGGCACCCTTGATATTGCTGATAACTCATTAGGACATACTGCCGTTCATGGTTGTTAGCGGCTACAAATTCGGCATCCAGATCATATATGTGATACCCGGCGTTGTCTATTGTAACAGGAATTGTATATATCTTGTGCATATCGAATGCAACTCTTTGTGGCTGTGGAATTATAATTCGGATCAATATCCCTTGATTTACTTGAAGGAATTTCACTTTTGCAATCTGCGTCAACAACTGGAAGTTCTGGAATTTCTCATCAAAATCCAATTGACGAGTGGCGTTCCTCATTATTTCACTCATTTCCCGAGCGTGAATAATCAATGGATGTAGCTTTGACACTCAGAGCGACCAGCATACTGATTATATTTTCCTGCATCTCACTGATTTCTCGTAGATGAAGAGTCATCAGTGTAATTACTTGGCTCATTCCTAATCTGAGCTGCAATGATGACAATTCACGATATTGACCCTGTTGTGCTTTTACTAATGCTGAGATTTTGTTACCTAGCTCCTCTCGTTCTACTGCCGCTTGTACTCTGGTAGCGTTGAATACGTCGAATGTAGACTTAATGACCGTTATTTGGTTCTTTAACAGAGTGAAGGTTCGGTTCTCTTTTCCGCTAAGATCATCTAGGGCTGCATGTATCTCTTCTGAGTCTGCATGATCCATTGTCCCGAAAAGGTATTTGAATGCTGATCCTAATCCATCAAAAATTGAACGTCTGCTTCGCCGTGGTGATTCACTCTGGGTATGGTGTAGCAGTTCCTCGTTTTGCCTCTTAATTTTCGAGACCCAACTTCTTATCTCCTTGGCCGCTATGGTGCACCTGGATACTATTCCGTCGTGTGTCACCTCCAAATATAACTGCGTAATTAGGTTAGTGCAATTATTTACAAATTCCATGTCCTCTGTTAGATCCGGTATTTCCACCTTGAACAGGATAGTCCAGTGCTTGTTGTAGAAGTTGACTTTTCCAAGATGCTCGAACAACACTCCTGTATGGGGTATCGGTTGGATATTATAGCCTGTATTCTCTGCCTCCAGCAAGGTGATGAGTGCAAATATTACCGTTATAACTGCTTTCATCTTGATAACTAAACCCTATGCTAATCTATGGCAACCCTTATTCTTATTTTTTCTATAACTATATACTTTAAATTTTCCTTTTCATTCTTGTTTCTTTTACAATTTGTTTCTTTAACTCTTATTATTCTATTTTTAAACTTCTCTTTTTAAATCTCTTATTCCTTTTACTCTTTTTTACGCTTTCTTTTAAATATCTTATTTCTTTTAACTTTCCAATCTTTCCTTAACACCCTTCTTAACTTTTTTTTCTTTACAAAACCTCTGTTTATAAATCAACAATTTAACATATTCGTTTTTTTTGTCCTTCTTGCGCCTGTTATTTAGCTTTCCATTTCTAACTTTACACATTTATTAATTATCTTCATACGTTTCTTATTCTTCTAAATTTTTCCATTTCAAAATTCCCTTTCTTTTACATCTCTTATTTTTTTTTAACCTCTCTTTACTTTAAAATCTCTATTTTCTCCTTTTTATTCAATTATTCTTTTAAAATATCAATTTTTCTTTTTTATTCAATTATTGTTTCAAAATCTCTATTCTTTTTTTTTTGTTCGGGTAATTAAAGAACTCTTTTTTCTAATCTGCCTTTATTTAAAATTTTCAAATTGCCATTATTCCATTGCTCTTTTTATTAAAAAAAAAAAACATTTATTAATTATCTTCATACGTTTCTTATTCTTCTAAATTTTTCCATTTCAAAATTCTCTTTCTTTTACATCTTTTATTTTTTTTTAACCTCTCTTTACCTTAAAATCTCTATTTTCTCCTTTTTATTCAATTATTCTTTTAAAATATCAATTTTTCTTTTCTTTTCAATTATTGTTTCAAAATCTCTATTCTTTTTTTTTGTTCGGGTAATTAAAGAACTCTTTTTTCTAATCTGCCTTTATTTAAAATTTTCAAATTGCCATTATTCCATTGCTCTTTTTATTAAAAAAAAAAAAACATTTCCTTACCTCCATACCTTTTATTTTATAGATTTACCTTACATTGGATCCACTGGGTTGACTTTTATCGGCTCATCTTAAACTCCGCTCATCGAATTTCTTCTGAAATTGGAGGGAATTTTTTGGACATTTCTATGGTTAAGTTCCCCGATTCCTGGGTCATAACCGTTACCTACCTTGTATAGACTGGCAAAGCTAGGCGTGATATTCTTCATATCAGTCCTACTTCGCACTGGTGCTATCGTACCCGTTTGCAAGCTATACTTTTGTAGCTTTACTATACCTTTTTGCGGCAAGGTCCACTGTTGGGCTAATCTGCAAAACAACCGACAGTTGCAGAGCAATTCTATGCGAAATTATTGTTTAGCAATTGCTGATTATTTCGCTATGATGCCCTTGGCTGCTGGAAGAATCTTCCGTATATTGGGCCATCACACCTTCCCTTGCGTAGCAACTCTGTTAATTGTACCTGCAATTCTAGTGCGTCGGCAGTAGTGTCCGTTCCTGCAGTAATGCACCCAGGATTTGGCATTGGTAGGTAGCGGGAGCAGTACCATATGTTAGGGTGTTGAGCGTGAATTCTTGCACAGACCCATTCGGTCGCGGTCGCCAAAGTATTTTTTAGTAGTTTCTGTCTTCTTTTGCAACAATCACCTACCTGAACATTTTTTCAATGTCAGCAGTGTATACATCCCGCTGCTTTCTCCAACGTAGAAGTATGTCAGTCAAGTTTTGCTGAATTTAGGGTCCAGTATGAAGTATCTCATTCGGACATAGACCGATTGTGATTTGCATGAAGCATCAAACACCACTCGCAATTTTGTGGTGGTGCTGTCTTTTTTATATACTGCATGATGCGGCAGATAATAAACATTCGCTTCGTTTCCTTTATCGAACTTCACAGGACTCATGTGACCTAATGTTAGGTACTCAGCCAAAAATGTGTTGTATTCGATCATGTCGTCTTCATTTCTTTTTATCTTTGCTCCACCTGCAACAGGCGAGCTAATGCAACAGCTTTAGAATTGCCCAGTGGTTCTGCTGGACTCTTAAAGGGCAAGCGCACAGTGTATCTTCCTCTATCGTCTCTTTTCTGAGTGACTTGAAAGTTTTCCTCGCATGCCTCATCGTTATTTTTATCTGCTTGCGGCTTTATGTCTCAGAATTCCTCTAATTTTTGATCAATCTCCGCAAGACAGAGGAAACTTGTTACTCTGGCTGTTGTTTGCTGGCCATCTGGAGTTGTTCCAAATAGTATCCAGCCTAATTTAGTATTTTGTGCAGCCGGTGTATCCTCTTTTACTCCTCCTGAGATGATGCTTGCATATACTCTGGCACCGAGTAACAGATGGCTTTGAGCGGGTGTGTCAAAGTTGGGATCGGCTAAGACCATATTGCTGTATTTGTTCATATCTATTCCTTTTAGGGGCCTTTTGGGGAAGATAAGAGTTGAGCTTCTGTAAAACCAATGCTTCTATGGACAGATATATACCTTGCTGTGTGAGTCTCAGCTTGATTATTACGTTGCTGTTAGATTTGGCGGTTTGCGCTTCACTTACTCCAAGTATGGTAGCTCTGATCCGCTCTTTATGAAACTTTAACATTTGGACGGATTCTTCAGTGATCAGATTTACCTGTGAGCCAGGATCAATGAGGGCTCTGAGCTGCTCTGTTTGCCCGTATATGTTTTTTATGCTTACCAATGCGGTCGACAGAGAACTTGATGACGTTTTTCTCGAAAGTTTAAGAATTCTTCAATTAAGGGCATCTCTCTGAGTGTTGCTAGACTCTCTTCAAAAAGGCGAAGCGATTCAGTATCCAGTTTCCTCATAGCAATGCATACCATGATAGGCCCCCATTAATCAGTGATACAATTTAAGTTTTTCAGTGCCTCTAGGCATTCCCGTATCAAATCATACAACATAATGATGTCTTCTTGGTATCTGTGCTCAGTTTTCTTTGGATCCATTATTGTGCTGCCGTATGTAGTTATGATTTTCCGCTTATTGTTGAATCTGACATTAATTAAGTACAGTGCTGTAGTGTAGTTATTATTGTTAAGTCGCAGATGACCAATAACTCTTTTTGCATCGCTTTCCAAATTACAAAGAAGGTACTGCATTTGGAAGGCTATTGAACCTGTTTGCGTCATAATGCGGCTGAATGTTTATGGGTTACTGTGGTAGCGGCAATTGATGTTGCGTCGCAGGCTGTTACGGAAACTTCCATTGGTTTTGCAACGCAGGCATTTGCGGAAACTCGGTTTGATCCTGCATTGCAGGTTGTTGCGGAGACTGACCTTGATTCTGTTCCGTAGGTTTTTTTGCTATGAATTTTGATGGACTGTTACCATCTGGAATACCTTTGCTGCCGCTTAAGCGGTCTCGATCGCATTTTGGTAAGGGTGCGAGTCTTTTCATACAGGCTTTCAGTAACGTATGGACGATCGTCCCTGATTGAGTCTCGAAGGCGAATATGAAATTGCGTAAATTGAGCCCAGAGCCTTTCTATGTTTGCAAGCGTGTTTGCAATATATTGTCGAGTTTTTCTCTCTGGTCCATCCTTTTTCAAGTTGTGAAGTTGACACGAGATTTCCTCTGCCAATTCCTTTTGAGCAAGGATTATATCTTCTGCATTGGCTGCGGCCATTGATTTGCTGTTGAAATGCAATAGGTTTTATTTATTTTAATTAATTTCTATGAAGACCGAATCCGCAGCTATGCGGGCGTTATGTATGCAGCACTTATAGAAGCAACGATGTGTTGATTCTATGCGGGCGTTATGTGTGCAATTCTTATAGAAACGACGATGTGTTGATTCTATGACCACTGTGATAGATGAGTTAGCTGCAACAAGCTTTGTAACCAGCAGTGTGCTGATTCTGTGAGCAGTGTATTGAATTTATAATTTGCCGTTGGCTCGAAGAACCATGTACAGATCTGCAATATAAAATGCTGGAATCAACGGTGTGTTAATTCCGAATTAGCAATTACCGGTCTGCTTATTGTATTGTGGAAGAGCTTCAGGTTTGAGTGAAATAAAAACTTGGAGGTACTTTCTTTCTTTGAACAATTTAATTAATTTTGTTTCTATATATATACATACACATATATGCTTTCAGCAGTTGCTTTCTTCAGAGTGCATTGCCACATAAGAACCGTAAAATTTGTTCGTCAGCAAATTTGCTGACTTGGTGTATTAGTGACGAAATTACTAATGTTGTTTTGTGTCATGAGTCAATACACTTGGAAAAAATGCGCACAGTCAGAATTGACCTTATATGCCGAGCAGAAATTATTAAAAGAAATTTTGCTAATAAGATAAAAAAATTCTTAATTGTTATAAAACTTTAAGGCTGGCTTAAAGATGTTTGTTCAGGGCTGAACATATAGCTTTCAGCCAACAGTTTTTATGATTATTCTAATTTGAACTTATACTCATTTCCAGTTATTAGTTTACATTACGCAACTGCGTATTCTAAATTTAATTTAAACACATCTTTGTATATATATGTGTATATATGCATGTGCTTATGCTTGCTACAGTTAAGCTTTTATGCGTTAAACAAAAATGGAATATTCTCGTGATTTGTAAACTATAAATTGGACAAGTATATCAGGTGAACAAGACAAGTTTGACGGAACCCCTTCAAAATCTGCTTTTGACCCCATTTATTTCAGCAAACAGAGACGTTTCACCTCCAGGCAGCTCCTTTGAAGGACCGTGCGTCATCAACTAAGTCATTGCCGAGTATATTTGCTTAATTATATTATAGTTTTTGTCTCAGTATTGGTATGATTGCATTAACATAGATTGCTATATATCTTACGCTCTTTTGGTTCGTTGTAATTGCTCATGTTATTGGGGTGAGAGGAGAATAAATTAAACGAATACTTATCAGGTAGCCTGCCATATTAAAGTAGTGATGCTAATGATCGCCCGAAATGATGTAATTTAGTGTAAGAGATTTATTAATTATAGTCGAATATTGGTCAGATGAGCGCTGACTCCACTTGTTGTAAAAGTATTGAGTAATCCATTTTTTTTTACCGCATGGAACGGAACTGTAAGCTTTTGGTTTCTCCCTCACTCTCCCGGAGCTCGCTCTAAATAATGGTTGAATAGGTCCGCTACTCAGCTTTACAGGTCATGATAGGGACATTGCAAAGTACTGGAGCAATGGCAAGAAGACATGTCTTCTACTTCTTCAGTAAGGAAAGGTAAGTGGTGTAAGGATCTACGATAGCAATAAAGGACTCTCCAATTAAAAAATGCCGCGGGAACAAAGATGAAAGATCATTTGGATCTATAGACCATTGCTGCAATGGCCGATAATTGAGTATGGCTGCAGTTTGAAATGAATGTTAATGAATGTTCTTGAACTACTGTATGTAAATGATATTTCGCAGATTTTATTGCAGCCTCTCATAAACCGCCAAAGTGTGAGAAACGCGGTGGGATGAAATGAAATACGATGTTGTCCTCACTATACACATGTATAGTTCAACTATTTCTTCTCGAGTTTCCTGTGATACAAACATGTTTCTTAGCACCTTGAGTTCTGAGTTTGCTCCAGTCAAATTTGCGACATTGTCACAAAAAATTAGCGTAGAAGACTCGTTGTCCTATGAAATGTCTTAACGAAGCTAAAAAAGCAGCTAAGCTTATCTCGCAAGCGAACACCAAATGAGCTGCCTTTGTCGAAAAACATAGATTGCTATGTACGTTTTGACTGGTTGCCTTCCTCGTATCTTAAAGCGAACGAAGAAAGGACCAAAAAAGTCAACGCCTGATTTGACAAATGGTGGACTTCGTTAACGCTTTCCGCTGGTAGGTTACCTATTATCTGACGAATATCTCTCGGTTTCCTTCGAAATCAGCGAAGGCAGGAGTATACAATTTGTTTGTCCAAGCTGCCGCCTGTTAGACGCCAGAGTCTCAGCTGTGTAATGGCTACCAATGTTTGCGGACCAGCATGCATGCTTTTGAAATATAAATATGTCATCAGTGTTTTTGTGAAGTGATGTGAGGATGGTAGAAGCATTGAATGCTTAGCGTCGTATATCAAGATTGAATTCTCTATTTTACCACCTACCCTTATAAGACCATCTTCATAGAGAAATGGCGTTAAAGCTCTTAACCGACTGTTGCTTTAAATTCGTGCATATTATATTCCTCGGCAAATAAGAAACTCTGCATGATTTGCATTATTCTTTTTGGGGCTGCATCTCTTTCATCTGGTCCAAATACACCAAAATTTCGGAATGATGCTGGAAGTCTTGAGTTTGTTATGAAATGCATCGTGTAACTTTAAACGTTTTGAAATTTTGTAAAGAAATTTATATATTTTGACGATTTAACGATATCTTCCTGTATTTCTTTAGATATGATAAACGACAATCTAGCCTTAAATTTAATGTCAACTTATTTCCTTGTAATCATCCTTCCATCATTCCTTCTGCTCACGAAAACAACTGGGACCATTTAACCAAATACTTTAATTTAAAAAATTTTCTGGTAGACCACCACGAAATACTAGGTCCGCTGGATTATTACTATCGTCACCGTAAACAGAGTTGATCCTTGTAGTTCGTCCAGCTTGTTTGGAGTTCTAATGGGATCGACTCAGCCCAATTTAAATTTAATTTCCTTAACTGTTGCATGAATATTTTTCCTAGCACAACTACAAGATTGTTTTGAATTGATCTTGAAGCTATCGTGTTGTTGCTACCAAATTAAACCTAAAATTTTAAGTGCATCCATTCCGTGAAATTGGATAGATTTTTCTCTATGTTCTGCTGTTATTTCTTTAAGTAGCTCGTTATTATTTGAGTACCATTTTCGTAATTGAAAGCCGCCAGTTTGAATGGTCTTTTCAACTTATCGCTTTATTTCCTTGGCTTCATCGAGCGTATTAGCGCCTGTGATTAAATCATCAACATAGAAATCCGATTTTATTTTATCTGAATAGTGAATGATTCCATTGCTAAGCGATGGATAGTTGCAGGGGAGATCTTATTGAAGGAAACGGTGCTGCCGCAGTTCTGTAGGTGATAGTTCGTAGATGATAGAATTGAATTTGCTGGCTTGGATGGTTTCGTCACGTTATGTTTTGGAAACACAGTCTTCGGAATTAACAGCGATCTGACGATACATCTTGCAGATTTCAACTGTTACAGCTATGGAATGCTTGCTGAATCTTAGAATTATGGTAAACAAATTTTCTTGTATTACTGGACCTGCCATCATGATCTTATTTAAGGAGTATTTTGTTGTTGTCTTAGCCGAGGCATCGAACACGACTCTTAATCTTGTAATGGAAGTGTCCGTCTTAATGATGCAGTGCTGAGGCAGGACGTATTTCATATTAAAAATTTCTATGTCTTGAAGTAGACGCACATACTCAATTTTGAGATATTCTATAACAAATCCTTTATACTGGCTAAAAAGCACACTGTCTTTTTGTAGCCGACGACCTAGGTTTAAAAATCTCCTTGTTGCCATTTGTAGTGAATCTCCTAAACAAAATGTGTCTTGACGAAATGATAACCTTACTATAAAGCAACCCGAAGCATCTCGCTGATAATTTTCCTTGCAGTGAGTTTCGCAAATGTTGTCTTCCATTGATTTACTAGGCATACCCATCATGTGATCTTAGAGCTCCCAAAATCTCTGAAGAATTGTCGAAAGAGAATCGTTTTCTTGAGTTAAAGCGGACATTAAATTGCAGTTATATAGAAGGCTATGATCGATTGAGGTTTTGCCCGCTACTACCCATTATAGAATCGTCTTTTGCAAGATTGGTAAGTTTTCTCCCAAGGAAATTTGCCCAATTTGAAGAAGTTGGAACTGAAGCTCAGCACGAATTAGGAGATCAATACGATTTGTTTTGTGAAACTCGGGGTCGGAAAGCTGAATATTACCAGAAATGTTCCAAGAACTAATCTTCATTGTACTTAATGGATGAAAACAAGTAATGTTTGATAGAATAAATGCTATTTCCGATGGAAAGTTGTTAACTCTAGAAAAGATGTTAAACCTTGTTGAATAGTTGGATATTAATGCTGAATTTTCGCCTATACCAATAACCATAGTAGTAGAATTCCTTTTCTTGAGTCCAAGCTGTTGTACTAACCCTTCTGGTACAAATGTCGTGTCCCAAAGGAGAAAAAACCACAACTTTACGTGAAACTCCCAGTTAGAGGCAAAAGATATCAAACTTACTTAAAACATTTATTAAAAAGAATTACAAACCCCGACCTATCTCACTAATTAACTTAAATCGCACACAGGCGACCAAACTGTATGAAATTTAACACCAAAGTCGTCATACTATCGAAGTCTGGCACTCAGTTAACCTATACACAGAAGCGCATCTGACCTTGCGACTATGTAATAATTCACTTCCAGCATTGCAAGCGCGATTTGTCAACAATAAATAAATGTAAGAATTCAGCGGCCAAAGTGAGTTACTTAGCGATTATTCATTGCGTCCTCGGCGACCATCACCTGTAGTGGGATTGTTATCACATAGCGCCGATATTTGCTAACAACAGACAAAAGCAGTACCTCTGTGCAAAGTGATGTGTTTAGCAATTATTCATTGCGTCATCGCTATCTGCAGTTGTGGTGTTATCATTTGAGCAATAATGTAATAGCCAGTACCTCACTGTGCGAAAATGAAGTGCTGGGCGATTACTCATTGCCTAATTACCCCAACAGCTGCCGATTGCTTCCGCATCCGGTACCAGAGAAGCTGGGCCGCGACATCCCTCCCTCCTGGAAAAAACTAGTTTCCAAGGGAACTAGGCCTGGTGTGACAAGTTGGTGCCCCTATACCATATAAAAAAAAATTTCATTAATACATTTGCAGTCATTTTCCTCTTTAATACATTTGCCTTATCATTTTTCTCTTTAGTACATTTTCATTATCGTAATTTTCGTTAATACAATTTCATTATCATTTTTCTCTTTAACGCATTTCCCTTATTATATTTCTCTTTAATATCCTTTCTTTATCATTTTTCTTTTATTTTAACCGTTTTAAATTCTTCCCATCTCTATTACAAAATACATTTTATTATTTCTATCTCCACTTAACTAATTTATTTTAGTTTTCTTTTAGTCTACTTCACATGCAATATTGCCCTTACTTTCTAAAGGAATATGTTCATAATAATTTTTTTTTTTACATACAGACTTGAGTTCCCATACTTAATTCACATCTTAATTAGCAAACAATTCTGGTCACTGTGTTCACTGACAAGTATTATCTATATATTTACACAGTTTTAGTTTACAATTTTAGCTATCCATTTACATAACTACGATTAATTACAGAAAGGCTAAGTAGTACCAAATTGAGAATAACAAAAAAAAAAAAAAGTAAGCTCTACTTATTTATTATTATGATTCTTAAGTAAAACCAACACATAATAAATCAAAGATATTAATTTTATATAAATAGCATACTAACCCTACTTAACTTAACTACTTCAGCAGCATCAATTCTTTTCCTCCGATCATAGGAAGTTTGCAGTGAGCTGTTTTTGGTACTATCACTTGTATGTATTCTGGGTTGGTGGGTTGCTCCTTTTTCGCGATCTGGATTGTTTAGGCTGAT
The DNA here is from genome assembly GCA_963930735.1 of Dioctria linearis. Classification (NCBI taxonomy): domain Eukaryota; kingdom Metazoa; phylum Arthropoda; class Insecta; order Diptera; family Asilidae; genus Dioctria; species Dioctria linearis. The sequence continues at coordinate 125,761,521 of OZ005742.1, read as the reverse complement.
TTCAATGTCATAGGTGCATAGATAATTTATTGAGTCGTGCTGCTACTGTACTTAATTCTTCCACTTTTAATAAAGTTAAAAGTTTTTCGCTTTTTAACATGAAGTTCAAGTTAAGTCAGAGCCAACAAGCGCTCTTCTGCCTTAAGAGATGTTTCCAAATTTCTAGTGCAAACGATTTTGTGCTGAGCTTATTCAACTTCCATCTCTTGTAATATTTCCAGCATAGTACATATTTATATCTTGTAATGCAAAATTTTGCGATTCGCATGTCAACAACTTTTTCAATAATTCGGTTATCAATACTATATTAGCATTTTGTTTCTCATTAAATCGACCATTCCGATCTATTTCCACCATAACATTTTCGGCGACATTTATATACTTCAACCGTCAATAAGAAAAAGTGTAATAGCTTTCTTTAATTTTATTACACAAAAAACAAACGAGTTTTAAGAAGATATTTTTTGTCCAGAAGATTAACACTTTAGCATTGTTCTCGATTATTTGGTTGCCATGAGGTGGATTGATAATAAATATTTGTAAAAATATAAAAATATAAAATATAAAAATATAAAATAAAAAAATAAAAATGCACGATGGAGAGTCCACCCGTACTTAAAGTAACATTTTTTTTGTAAATTTCATAATTGGAGTACTGTATATATGTATGTACAGTACATGTATTATATTACAAAGCTCTCAACATTAAAATGTAGTCTAGTATCTCTGCAATGTTTACCAATTGTTGTCTTCTATAGCTATTCTTTGCAGGCTTTACTTCCGAATTTCGCATCCATACCTTCACTAGTTTAATAGTCCAGGGCTCCATACACTATTGGTTTCTTCTCAATCTATTATATTCGTCTTAGTACCGGTTTTTTTTCACCTCTGTTACCGTAGTTAATTCCATCGTTGTGCTACTAAGGCTAAAACTGGTACTAATACTGCACTAGGTTTATTTTATTTTTACATACATATTTTCAATTTTTCTTAGCTTCTAAACCTTAAGGTATCTTATTATAGTAATCATTATTGTTCTTTATTTATACATTGCGTTTTGAAAACATTATGTTTTTATCATATCTTCATCATTCTTTTGTTGTTAACTTTCTTTCCTACTTTTTAGTTTTCGATCTGTACCTTTAAATATTTGTTAATTACATATCTTCATACATTTCTTACTGTGCTAACTTTTCCTTTCTATTTCGTCTCGTTTTTTTATACCTTAAATGAAATCTATAGGGTATACTAAGTTTGCCATTCCGTTTGTAAACGCACAGAAATAATGATGGTAGAGCAAATTGGATTGGACACCCCCGCATAAAATTAAAAGTTATTTTGATTTTTGCATGTCCGTCTGTCGCGTTCACTTAGAAAGCTGAAATTTTATACACGGATATTAAAAAAAAAAGTAAAATTAGGTTCGAAAATGAGACAAATCGGGCAACTCCTTCGTGGGGTTGCCATACAAAAATTTCGTTTTCCACGATATATTTGGACACTACCTGAGAACACGTCAACGTAGAAAGCTGAAATTTGGTACGTTGTGTTTTCATACTAATAGCAAATAAAATTTCAAAAACGAACTAAATCGGGCAACCCCTTCTTGGTGTTGCCATATACAAATTTTGGTTTTTTACATATACTTTGAAAAGGATCAGTCCTAGACATTTTTATTGTACTAAAAACATCTTCAGAATAAGAAATTCTATAAATTTGGTTATAATCATTTTTTCTGTCCGACGAGCCGTTCTAGAAATATATGCGAGAAACCAATGCAAAAAATCAACATTGCTCAAATGGGTGACCATACGAAATTTCATACGGGCATTCATCTAGAGTATCATAGGAATTGGTATTACACAAATTCTAGCTTTTTTACTTGTTTTTTCAATATTTGAAAGGAAATTTTACTATAGTAAGTATAATATTTATACCCTAGATTAAATCTATAGGGTATACTAAGTTTGTCATTCCGTTTGTAATGCACAGAAATAATGATAGTAGAGCAAAATGGAGTGGACACCCCCGCATAAAATTAAAAGTTATTTTGATTTTTGCATGTCCGTCTGTCCGTCCGTCCGTGCGCACGATAACTCGAGAACGCGTTCACCTAGAAAACTGAAATTTTGTACATGGATATTAAAAAAAAAATTAAGTTCGAAAATGAGACAAATCGGACAACTCCTTCGTGGGGTTGCCATTCAAAAATTGCGTTCTCCGCTATATATTTGGACACTACCTGAGAACACGTCGCCATAGAAAACTGACATTTAGTATATTGTATTTTCATAGTAATAGCAAATAAAATTTCAAAAATGGACGAAATTGAGCAACCCCTTCTTTGTATTGCCATATAAAATTTTTGGTTTTTTACATATACTTTGAAAAGGATCAGTCCTAGACATTTTTATTGTACTAAGAACATCTTCAGAATAAGAAATCCTATAAATTTGGTTATAATCATTTTTTCTGTCCGACGAGCCGTTCTAGAAATATATGCGAGAAACCAATGCAAAAAATCAACATTGCTCAAATGGCTGACCATACGAAATTTCATACGGGCCTTCATCTAGAGTATCATAGGAATTGGTATTAGACAAATTCTAGCTTTTTTACTTGTTTTTTTTTAATTTACCTGACCTTGTTGGTTTGGTCCGCTCTCCAATAAGACACTGATTAGAATATACCTTAAGTTTAATTAAGTTTAAAGTTTAAATAATCCGCCGCTCAAAACTATTCCAAAACTTGAAGGCCCCTGAAAACCTCGGCCTAGTGACACATTTCTCGGACACCTACGAACACTTACCTCAGGAGGTTTCATTGAACTTGCAGTAGAAGTAGAATTTGCAACATAAATGAAGTTTCGATCACATACTTTCTTTCTGGCTTGATATAAATCTGTCCTATTCGGCTTACTACTATATCCCTGAAATTTTGACTTACATTTTTGCAGAATCCCCTGGGCTTTCCGTAGTTGTGGATAGAAATTGTTCCTACCCTCATAGTGCCATGCAGATCGCTCAGAATACTTACGAAGTCCGGGTTGTTCACACGAAGAAATCTCGGGTTTTACAGGATAGGCTCTAAGATTAGCGATTCTTACCAATGCACGTCCATCATCCAGCCTATTTCCACTGTGTCCATAATATTTATATAGCCTCCTCCTATCCTCATTAAATTCTTCGTTTCTAATATCAAGCCTCACATTTCGTGAGCTGTAGTTAAGGTTTTCTCCCATGTTGGCATCGTAATTGGGCCATCTAATGTAGGTACAGTTTTCACCTTATGTCGTGAAATTTTGTCAACATTACTTGCTTGTTTTTCCCATTTAGATTATTGCTCACTAGCGCCTGATGTGATGATTTCTGGCGTGTTGATTTTAATATATGCTATTCTGGTCTGATACGGTCTTTTCTGACTGATATTTTGCCAAGCTGTAGATTCCAATTGTGCACAAGCTGCGACATTTCCACAAGCGATATTTTCGTCCTTACTATTGGCGGTGCTTCGTATCCACAGTTTCATGTTTACACAGTCAAAAATAGCTCTGTTGTAGAGAAAATCCATTGCCAGTATACCGTCGGCTGGAATTGAGTCCGTATCACTAAAGGCATTAAATTTAATGGTTTGCAACTTCGCCTCACAAGTGCCTATGGAGCTCCTGGTGGATGCAAACAGTCCTCCAATTTGAATTTTTTGATATGTTTGTATGAGCGTATTCCTTTTCAAGCTATTAACTTTAATTATGCTATATGAAGATCCAGTATCTATTAAAAGCCTTAACTGGGAATTTAATTTTTCGCTGCCCTTTTCTGCTAAGTATTTTTTCATGCAATTCGCTGTATAGTGATCCCGTATTCGGCAAAAGTGGCAGTAAGGCCCCTCCCCTCCAGGATGGATTCTTCCAACAACGCCTTCTTTAATGTCTGTGACTCTGACGACATGATGTATTCGGCAATTGGACGTTTCGCGCCCATATTGCTGGCATTCTGCACAGAAGGGCAGCTTGTGACACTCTCTCGCGAAATGTCCCTGTTGGCCGCCACTTGAAGCAATGGCTGAGTCTGGTTCCATATGCATTTCTAGGATATCCTCTGTACGATTCTGTGTTAATCGGCTTTAACGAAGAGAAAGGTTTTTGGTTAGGTGCAGGTACATTTCCGTTAAAGTATTCGCTGTTCCCTCCTTCCTGTGAAAACCTTTATTGCGTGGTACCCTGAGGTGAAGTCTCGTCGCATCCTTTTCGTGAAATTCAGCCTCTGCTCGCACCGCCTTTAATGAGTTAAACTTTTGTCCTGTTAGGTGAGTCCGAATAGCGTGATTCCATACTCCAGTTTTAAATGTGGCTATCGCATCCGCTTCCAACTCCGCCAGTAATCCTCAATCTTTACCTGGGTACTCTGCAGAAACAGCACTTTTAATCTGATCCAACAATTCCTTCATTTTGTCCGCAAACTCTCGGATCCCTTCTCCTAGCCTTTGTCGACATGCTAATAACTCTATCCGTAGCTCGGTTAACGATATCCGTGGCATATAAGCGGCATTGATTGACTTTTGTAATGCTTCCAAGTCCTTTGGCTCATCAGAGCTTATCCGGTAGTAAGCATCGTCTGTCAGTCGATATTTCACACACTTCATAAAGATGCCTTGCTCTGCGGTTTCCAGCCGGTCGCATAGACCTTTACAACAACTCAGAAAACGATGTACTTCATTCACTAGTTTTGGAGACCTTTCTCCGGAAAACGTCGGAACGTATTTAGACACTTTGTCCATGATTCTTTCATAACTGTCAGCCATGTTTTTTTGTTGTCTATAAGCGTTGCAATGACCCCTTTTAATCTTACTTTCAGCTACACTTTCTTCGCACTACTTGTACATACATATATACATATATAACTCCCAACTTCAGTCCACCAAATTTCTGCAAAAAATGATTCATTTTGTGACATTAATACTCTAGATTAACACTTTATTCACTAACGTTATAGACGACTTGACTTTTTGGAAGCTTTTTCACTGAGATTTTTCTTACGATTTCATCTTGGGAGCCCTCTTCCAGTTTACACGCCTCTTAGTACCCGAGTGTCCATAGTTACGATCAACGCCTCCACGAAAACGTGACGTTGAAAACTTAATTGTCCACGCAAAGAAAAAAAAACCCGTCTTAAAATTATTACTTTCTTATAGTATAAAATCACACATGAATATCACGATCATACTCCTTTCACTAACTCACGCACTTTTATTTTCCTGCAATATATATATATATGTATATAAAAAAAAACTATTACTACCTGAAAATAAGAGAGAATCAGACCACTTAAAACTTAACAAAAATAATAATCTAACCAAACAAAACAATCACACCTATATCTTTATTTCTAAAATACACTATTTCAAATTTCTCTTCTTCTGTAATACACTTATGCACTTAGCTCAACTATTTTCTTTGCAAACTGCGCAACCTTTCCTTCGCAATGTCCGCAACATTCATCTGCTTTTCAACATGACATAAACTCAATTCCAATTCCGCCAGGGAAGTCAACTTGTCTTCCTTCTCTAAAAACTCCTTAACTCGTTCTTGTTGATCTATTAAAACTGCACGTTGAGTTTTAGGAATGACTAGCTTCTTCTCAGACATATTCGGAAATCTTTATAATTCACGCGGGAAAGAGTTTATGCGAACGAATATTTATGAAAATCAGAATTAGAATTTTAAGTGCTTGTATGAATTTATGCTTGCACTCTAATGTCACGTCAGATTAAATTTTACTTTATGAATGAATGTTGATATTGTTTGTAATAAAATTCTTAAATTATAGATATAATGTGAGTATTGTAATATAGAAATATTTAAATATGCATATCTATAGGTTTAGTATCTACATATACATACATTGAGGATTATCATAGAGCAATAACAATTTGTGAACTTGCTTACTCACAATAGATGATGCAATTGATTTTATTGATGTTGCTGGTGATTGATATTTGTCATCTCATCTAACGGGATGCAGGGATCATTGAATTAATCGATGAATGATTTCCTATTTATGATAGTGATTTGCATCTGATGGCTTTTGTTTTAGTCTGATGGCCTTTGTTTTAGCTAAAATACCAAAACTTAATAAGAATTTGTTCATAGGATGCTCGATAAGAACTATTATTTAAATAGTCATTTTTTTATATGATTTTATTCCATGGCTTTTAGCGTCTTTCATGCTAATGATGATATGGCTGCTCGTACGGAATTATTAAATTCGTAATTGTTGAAGAAAGTATTCGTTGCACTTCAACATTTGTACAATATTCAGACAACCACGTTTTGTTCTTGGGATGCAATTACATGACGCTTGCAATATTCACTATTGAACACTGAGTTGCTGAGAAAACAGCTCTCGATAGACTAAGACTAGACGGCTAATTATAATGAAGAAATTCAGTTCAATTGACGAGAAATGTTTAATTGGAACGTTTCATTCATCGCTTGCTGATGATATTGGCGTTGGAACACGGACCATTTGGCTATGAAGGACTATAAAATGTTTGAGAAAAAACAAGCATTTTGCTTTTACTATTAAAATTATACTTATTTATTGCACGAGTTCGATTCAACTGTATTTACAACTAATTTTAAACAACTAATTAATTATGTTGTGGTTCGTGGTACGTGTGCTTTCGATGACGCACTCAACGAGAAGCGCGGCTTGTGTCGCTCCAAGTTGGTTGACTTCAGAATTATTAATTTGGTAACATTCTCCATTGTACCGATTCCGATAAATGTCGCATATTGCGTTTACGTTTATACATTATTCGATTATTATTAGACTGGAATTAGGTTAGAATTACTATTAGGAAGGGAATGAATTACAAAATATATTCCTTAACACCGGTAGGGTCTTTTTCGACGTTATTTACTAGACTACTTGCTTTAATTTAAGATATATATAATTATTCTGCTACAAATAGTATGCCAGAAACTCGCATTGAAAAATGTACGAAACTTGCTTAAAACTTAAATCTTATAAACTATGTTAGTATTTAGAAATATAAAGACTTAAATCCAAAATTCAATAAATGCAAAAATACAAAATTAATAGAAAGTTTATTACAATTAACTTGTACACGCCAGCTCGACGTTTGGCACTCGTTTCAATTGGCTTTATTTTAGTTGATATCGAAATTAAAGTTTTAACGCCAGTCGATACCCAGAGCAAAGCTTTAATTCCAATCCGTAACCAAAGCAAAGTGTTTATTTTGTTAATAGTAAGTATATTCTTATTACAGGCGATAAACGCAATAAAAATCTTTATTATTGCAGTTGCTAGCGAAAGTCTAGTCGATACCCATAATAAAGATCCTCAATTCCAATTCGTTATAAGAACAAAGTGCTTGATTTTGTTAGTGGTGAGATATTCTTGCTGTAGTCGATACCCACAGGAAAACCCTTTATTCTAGTTGCTATCGAAAATGAATTCCTTATTCTAGTCGATACCCAGTAGAAAATTGTCATTTCCAATTCGTAATATAAGCAAAGTGTTTGATTTTGTTAGTAGAAGTAGTATATTCTTACTCCAGTCGATACCCAAGCAAGAACCTTTGCTATGGAAAATGAAGTCCTTATTTTAGTCGAGACCCAGAATAAAAATCTTTAATTCCAATCCATAACCAGAATAAAGTGTTTGCTTTGTTAGTATTATATTTGTTATTTCAGTCACTACTCAAAATATATTTTTGTCGCTACTCAAAATAAAGTCTTTATTCCCAGAATAAAATCTTTATTCTAATCATAAACCGAAATAATGTAAAGTTTGTTAATAAAAGAATGAATTACCAGGAATAGAATTTGCCAAGTTGAACACTACGCTGCCAAACTGAAAAAGAGACCGAGTCAACTAAGATTGTGATTTAAGCATATAGCCATAGTTTGCGCACTGCACCAAAGAACGGTATTCAGAGGCCCATAGTAACAATAATCGCATAGCAACGATAGCTTAACATAGCAACTGCACCTCATCACATTCCATCAAAGAGTTACCATTTTTTTTTTGCTATCAATTCATAATTGCTACCTGATTATCTCATAAAAACATTTTAACAAAAATTCAATTTCGTTAACTAAATAAAATGTGGTTGCAACTAATGATATTTTTTGCTTAGTCAAATATACTACTGTTTTTAAAATAAATTATTTATGAATAATATTACAAACAATATAATGCTACCCCCTACTACAACCCTCTTACCTAACCTTACTTAACCTAATATTACTGCTGTTTGATTTTATACTTACTTCATACAGATGTAATTTCATTTATTATTGTTTTGTGTAGAATCGATTCTTGGTGGTTTCTTTCTCTCTCTTTTATGATAGAAGAGCTGGAGCCAGTATATACCGCCGTAGCTGTGATCAATCCTGACCAATCTGAGTAAAAGATTATATGCAAACAACTGAAATAAAAAGTTTACTTAAGTTGAAAAATATTTTATTTTTGATTTTCTATAAATTTTAATAAATAATATTGATAAATCTGACATTGAGCTGAATGTCCGTATAATGGTCCCTAGTCGACATTTATTCTACCAAAAACCCACTTTAGGGGGGAATCCTTGAGTGGGAAAACAGGCAACTCGATCTCCTTTGGCCTAGCGTGCCTGGAATGAGGCAGGCGAAGAAATTCTTCAACTTATTTCTCCTCGTGACGCGACAACTTATTAGACTTAGCGGGCAGTCGTTCAGACTGTTTGCTAACGCAGGCATTGGTCATGGCCCATTAGGCCACTTCTTGAAGAAGATAGACAAATCCGACAGTGAACACTGTCGTCTATTCGAAGAGGAGAGGATGAAACATCGATGCATGTTATATGTGATCGGCCAGCGCTTGGAACACTTATTTCTCCAAATAAATTTTGCAATGTAACTCCAAGTACAATAATCGAGCTCGTGAAAAGACTCGATTTTGCCTAACAACCTTAGGAAAAGGCACAATAGATGAACTATGGTCGCGGTGTCCGCAAGATCCTTGAGGCCTAGTGGCCCCTGCTTTTGACATTAACATTAACATTTAACATTGACTCCCCCCACTGTCTCGACAGGTAACTTTTGAAGCATTCTATCAATATTTGCTAACATTGTAGCATGAACTAATTTGTGTGGATTCTCACCGTTGCGTTGCGTTGTTTTCTTTTCTGAGCTCCACTCATTTTTCAATTGTTTCTTATAGTTTTGTTGTGTTTAGTAATGTTATGTCACAAAACGTTTACACACAAGAGCTCACAAATAGGACCGGACCAATGTTAAGAGTGCAAAAAAGCTTGAGAAATTTCTATTTAATATGTACCTATGTGGGAATCGGAAAAAAACACTTCGCTTCCGGTATGATTGGAGCCCGCATACCGTAGTGCTTTATATGATTACAGAAATTAATTGTAAACAATAACTGTATCACAAATTCACAACACGTAATGATTATTAAATAATTATATTATCACCTCAAATCGCAGGTAAACATATGTACAGCCGTCCGATTAGAAATTTCAGAAATGTCGCATTTTTAAAATGGCCGGAAATAATGCGCTTGTAGTAGTATTAGTATGCTGGCCGTACTCCCCATCGAAACTTGGTAGCACGGAATTTTTCCTACCCCTGAATAGTTCTCACACTAAAAACTGCCTAAAATCTTCCGCGTGTGGGCTATGGCTATAGGAAACGAAATTTTCGCTCGATCAGTAATATTTTTGCTTGCGATTTTACCAGCACCAAATATCGTATGGAAATATCACATTTTACTCGAGCTCGATACTAGGCTTAAGGTACAAAACAATTAAAAATGCAAGAATGCACATTCTGCATTTTAATCGATCACAATAAATGTGTGACCGATAATATTAATGCATGCTAAGCAAAACATGCGTTCACCCAAATAAGTATATGTCAGAATAGCAAGAAGCGACTACATTTGTTTACAGGTTTTGCGACATGCTTAATACGGGTCAAACCTTTTGCGTCTTTTAAGTTAAGCATATAAGTGCAAATAAGCAATTTGGCTCAACCTGCCCCAAATCACGGGCATGTACGAGTAGGTAACTATTGAAAAGGCAATGTTCAAAGTATAATAAAGTTTAGGCTAGCATATTTACTTTTATATAAATAAGCTAGGATTATTACATTAAAGTCGAGACTTTTATTCTGGTGCCTGATAATCTTAGCTACACTTCCACCTTTCCTAGGCATCTGCTACTATAGCTGCGCCTATAAAGAGATCTGCTCACTGAGCTTATCTTAGGAGATCTGCTTTTAAGGCTTCCGCTTCTCCACAAACTCCATAGGAGATCTACCTAATGGCTGCCTTCACCCATCATTAAACTGTTGCGAAAGCAATTAAATCGCTACAGTGCTACAATTAAACGAAATCAAGAATAAATTATAGAAAAACGGCAATAACAGTATAAAGGCGAAATATGAAAAAAAATGTGTATAATATAATAAACTAAAGAGCTAATTATAATAATAGCAAGCTCTATCATCGACCAAACTCAATATAAGTATAATCCATATCCCTGTTACTGTTACATCAGCAGTATTATAATACAAGAATGACAAGAAAGAAACTAACAGCCATACATTGACCTGCAAAATATTTTAAGCCGCATGTCTATGGCCGAAAATTCGTAGTACGAACGGACCATAGGCCACTAGCGTATATACTCGGAATAAAAAATACGATTAATCCAAGTGTGATTAGATTTGGAAGAGTTTGATCTCGAAATCTAATATATCAAAGGTGTTAAAAATACTGGACTTAATGCGTAATCCAGATCAAAGCTTGATATATCGGATCCGAAAGAGATCAAATGAAAATTTGGGCAATTAAAAAGAAAAGAGAAGAAGAAAGAAAGAAGAATACAATGTTACAGCAGAAGACGCCAATAACACAAGTGCGCAGTCTGATCAACTGCATATCACTGAAGCCTTGGCACCATCAGATGTATGCAAAACTACCAAATTTGAGATTCAACGTTGATCATGGAAGAATTGAAATCACGCCAGTACAAAAAAAGTGGTATATAGAAGTAAAAGTTACCAAATTAGTAGAACTCGCACTAGAGCGAAATTTAAGTCATTGGAAGGAATAATGAAAATAAAGGACTTCATTTAACGCTAGTATTAAAATTAATTTATAAAGAAATAATATCCAATTAGTAGAACCCGCCTAGAGCAGGATTTCGAAGCCTTGGAGGAATATATTGATAAAGCTCTCTGCAGAGACTAAATATAATGAATGAGTTAATATAATGAAGATAACCGCAATTAAAGATCTATTGAAATCCTAACCGCAAGTGCACATGACTACAAGAGCTGGAATATACACGACATCCAATCAACCCCTACGGGAGAACACTTAGAACAGCCAAGAATGTAAACAAAACAAACAAACAAACTATAAAAAAAACATAGTTATCGGAAAAAAAAACAAGCGAAATAGATAGATACCCAATATTGCTAAAAGTTGAGGATAGATTAATAGGACTTGGGTTCAACATTTTTTTTACTATGTAGGTACCTACTATACCATACAATAGCTATCTTTAATTGCTTATTCATCTGTTGCTCATATGGGAATAATTGTACTAAGAGGTTTAATAAAATAATTATTGCAATGAATTATAGCATAATAATTTAATATAAGCATAACTAAATTGAAAACTAATAATCTAAATAAATATAATAAATTTCAATAGCTAAGTAATAATAACGTAGAAAAAAATAATAATAACAAAGCTTATTATTATTATTTTTTTTCCCGTGAAGGGAAAGGTGTGATGTGAGTATGCACAACAACAACCAACAATTTACAAATCAATTAAAAATGCAAGAATGCACATTCTGCATTATTGTATTTATTCACTTGGCCTTAACAATAAATGTGTGACCGATAATATTAATGCATGCTAAGCAAAAGATGCGTTCACCCAAATGTATGTCATAATCGCAAGAAGTGACTACATTTGTTTACATGTAATTGAACCCATTTTACAAATAACACTGTGCACGAACTAACACTAAGCTTTTAGCGAATGCACCATTTTTTCACGGGAAACTGACAGCTGTCTCCTTACTTTTGTAGTTCTGTGACTTTCTTCAAGTCTTTATAAAAAAATATAAAAATATGTGAAAAATAGACACATCTTTAAAAACTAAATGTATTACTGCTTGCTTATTATATAATTTTAATTAGAATAATTTTGCCTTAGAATCTCGTAAGATTTGCAAGATTTAGAGTGAATTCAGCATGCGCTATATTGATTTCCTGGTTTACTTTTGTTTCTACAGCTTCTCCATTAGAATCTAAATCAGATTCACGTGTCAAATTTGCAATTTAACCAAAACTATGTATAAACACAATATTCAAATGTCATTCCACACTTCTTGTTGTTTTTAACGAAGTTGCAGCAAATCGTTTGCGTATATTCATATACATTTTACATAATTCTCCCACCATAGGTTGGAATAGCGTTAGCTTGTTTAAGCTCGACTCCATGAAATTACTAGATGCTGAATGCTGGATACAACTTGTACTGTTAACTTATCATATGATATAATGCCTTATTCAATTTCCTTAGCCTATTTATAAACAAAAATCGATAATTATTACTCATTTTTAATTTCGCTTACGATGCATAATTACCTATTGAACTTACTTCACATAAGTAATGTGAAAAATGATCATGACAGCATTTACAAGTGTGGCGCCCGACCAAACATGTATATTGCAGTTTGATGTATGATCTAGGTCGGTAATCAATTCATTGGATTTTGGGTTGTTTGTTCAATTTAGGTTTATGTAATTGCCATAAACTGTGTTATTTTTATAATTGTAATTGCAAATAAATAAGTGCAAAATTTGTGATATTGCGATTAATTGTGATTCTGGTGTTAAGAAATTTATGTGTATATTGATTCATATCACATCTTGCTATGAACCAATTTCATTATGTAATTCTTTTATTGTGTTCGGCCATTAACGGATGTTTGGTTGCGACCCCCCCCCCCCCCCCCACCATATATACGGTCTGATTTTGTCAAGAAAAGTTCTAAGTAAAACTCAAACAGCAAACAGCCAAACTTCGCCGAAGCAAAGAATAAATTACATCACCCAAACCCAATTCAGGTTCCAAAATATTATTATTACCAACTAATGCACAAGCTTATCAGGAAGTCTCAAATCCTCTCAAAGTTGTAGAAATTGACAAAAAACGAATAAATGTCACATAGCCGTCACATAGGAGTCAGTCATGGACGAATACAAAAAAAAAGCATCGTTAAATTGACACAGACTACTATTTGGATATGTTTTATATAAGTCAAAGCGAATAAATATACTTAGATATAAATTGAACACATTTCATTTTTTATACCCTAGATGAAATCTAAGGGGTATACTAAGTTTGTCATTCCGTTTGTAACACCTCGAAATAATGATGGTAGAGCAAAATGGATTGGACACCCATTCATAATATTAAAAGTTATTTTGATTTTTGCATGTCCGTCTGTCCGTCCGTCCGTCCGTCCGTCCGTCCGTGCGCGCGATAACTCGAGAACGCGTATACTTAGAGAGCTGAAATTTTGTACATGGACTTTAAAAAAAAAAAGTAAAATTAAAAAAAAGTAAATCGAAAATGAGACAAATCCGGCAACTCCTTCGTAGGGCTGCCATATAAAAATTTCGTTTTCCGCTATACATTTGGACACTGCCTGAGAACACGTAGACGTAGAGAGCTGAAATTTCGTACATGATGTTTTTACTACATTAGCAATTAAAGTGTCTGAAATGGACTAAATCGGGCAACTCCTTCTTGGTGTTGCCATATAAAAATTTAGGTTTTTTACGTATACTTTGAAAACGATAAGTCCAAGACATTTTTATTGTACTAAAAACCTCTGCAGAATACGAAATCCTATAAAATTGATTATAATCATTTTTTCTGTGCGACAAACCGTTCTAGAAATATATGCGAAAAACCACTTCAAAATCAAACTTGAATAGATCGGTGACCATACGAAATTTAATAAGGGCATTCATCTAGGGTATCATAAGAATTGGTCTTAGACCAATTCTAGCTTTTTTACTTGTTACAATAAAAATTGCCATTTTCTTGATTATACATATTGAAACAAAACAATAACGAAACAGAATTTTTGTACAGACTAATTGTATACGCTGTCCTATTTTAATTTATAGGTTGCGCAAGGTAAAGATGGATCAGAGAAAATTAATGGACAATGCAAACACGATTACAGATATGGCGAAAGTAAGTAAATAGTATATTAAATATAAAGGTATATATTTTAATATTGAAGTACCATTGTTAAAAATATTAAACTTTGTTGTTTGCAACAATTCGAAATTCACATGGTGATTGAGATTTGATGTCAAAATAAGCAAAATGTTTTTCAAGAGAAGGGCTGGTAAAATGTATCGGTTGGGAGATAGGAGAAGTAAATCATATCAATTATTTATACAGTTCACTTTATAACTTCTGAACGATTTCATTTATATTAAAGCTTATTCACAGAAGTAAATTTCTTATCGTTTTTCGCTGGATTTAGAAGAAAAAATTAAAATAAAATTAGAAATTTTAACGTTGTTAATAAAATTTATCATCAGATGTTTGTTGTATAAATAATTTTTGGGGTTTTCTAACGGACCATAAAATTTTGTTCTCTTTTAAGCAATATCGTTACCAACGTTAAAATATCTAATTTTATTTCTATTTTTTCTTCTAAATCTAACTAAAAACGACAAGTAATTTACTTCTGTGAATAAAATGTAATATATGTACATATGTAATTTTCGCTGGATAGGCTTAAGAAAAGGTACAGAGAGAATTGCATTTTTCTTTGTTGTGATTCACTTTATATATTTTCTTGCAGGAAGACAGACGCCAGTAAAATTAAGTGAGCAGTAGACAGTCGATATAAACGACTGTTGCTCGTGATAGACCATGATGTCGTGTCCCAATGGAATCAAACAACCAGAGAAATTACCGAATTAATTAAAAAAAAAAAACACTTCCCGAATTATACTGGAACAATTCTTTATTTATGTACACCGCGACTTTCCCTATCTTACGTTAAGTAGACTACCTGGCGCTTAGGTAATCTGAACCGACACACGAAACTTGATGCGCTCCAAAAGCAGCTAAAACTTGACTGAACGATAAAAGGCACTCGCCAGACCAGTCATTGGTCTTTTATGCCCCAATATTCGGAATATTGCTCACAACGCGGATGTAAACAAACGACACAACCTTGTCGTTTGCTCTACCGGTTAGAGCACCTGAGTTGCTTAGTGGTAAACAATCGCCTTACATAATAATTAACATGTGAGGTTAATTATTATTGTAATCGTCGATTGCTCCACTAAGCGCTCATCGCCACCAGCTGTTGGGCTAATCAGCAAAACATTCTACGGTTGCAGAACAATTCCGTGCGAGGTAATTGTTTAGCAATCGCTGATTATTTTACCAGATTTGCCTTTGGCTGTTGAAAGAATCTTCCGTATATTGGGCCACAACATCCCTCCCCCCTTGGAAAAACTAGTTTTCGCAGGGAACTAGGTCGGGAGAGTGCAACAGTCTTAATTAAAAAGTGAAAATATCTTAAGCCGTGGTTCAGTTCAGATTCCTGTACATTTTTCATTACATACTATCTAAATCTTTTTATTTTGCTTTTCTTATGTTTTTCATTTTACGTCACTTCACATCTTTTCATTCACATTTACATCATTTTTCTTAGCTTTTTCTTTTCCTTTCTTCTTCCTTTTTTCTTCTTTACTTTTCAGCCCACTGCGTGGCGTATACAGGTTCGATTCGCTTCGAATGAATCTGCTTCTTTAAAAAATTTTTTACATTTTTTTAATAAATAAAAAACTGTTTTTTATATTTTTCTCAAACTTTTCATTTCTTTCTTCTTTTTTCATTTTTTCATTTGTTTTTCAAATCACCCAATTTCGCTATTTGGGACCTGTTGATGAGTCAAACCAAGACTTGAAACTTGTCACCAAAAATTAATGAGTTGTGTGATGAAATAACAAATTAGAACATTTTTTAGCTTTTGCTATATACCGGAGAATACCAAAAAATTCTTTCTTGAACAAACTTAAGTTTAACCCGGTAAAAAGTCCAAAAGAGTAATCTTTTTATTTATTTTTCCTCATGGACTCGTATAGGAGTGTTTTTTCCTCATATAATTCACACCCAGAATTTATTCTGAGTTTATATGAGAAGAGGTCAGTTTGTTCTATTTTCAAGCGTCTGCAGCAGGCAGAAAACCAAGCTGCACCGATGAGTGGAAGGTTTTCTGCTGACACGAAACGCTTCTTCTTTACTTTTCAGCCCACTGCGTGGCGTATACAGGTTCGATTCGCTTTGAATGAATCTGCTTCTTTAAATTTTTTAATAAATAAAAAACTGTTTTTTCTATTTTTCTCAAACTTTTCATTTCTTTCTTCTTTTTTTCATTTTTTCATTTGTTTTTCAAATCACCCAATTTCGCTATTTGGGACCTGTTGATGAGTCAAACCAAGACTTGAAACTTGTCACCAAAAATTAATGAGTTGTGTGATGAAATAACAAATTAGAACATTTTTTAGCTTTTGCTATATACCGGAGAATCCCAAAAAATTCTTTCTTGAACAAAATTAAACATTATTGCATCTTTTCCCATTGTTAGATATATAAAACGAAAAAAATTCCTATATTACATTTCTTAGACTTATTCATACATTTAATTTCTCTTCTCTACTTTTTTTTTTTGGAACATTCAATTTCTCTCATAATTTCTTCTCATATTTCATTCCTTACAATTTTTTTTCTTGCTTTCTGTATTCTATTTTTATTTACTTATTTTTTTCGAATTTATATTCTTTCTTAGGCTCTCATTGAATTTTATTAACATTTTTTTCTTTTAATGCCTTTCTTACATCAATTTTCTTATACGTTTTCCCTCCTATTCACTAACATGCTTTACCTATTTATTTACAGTTTCAATTTACAAATTTTATTTTATTCATGTACATAAATACCATTAACTTAAGAAAACGCTACCTGCATAATACTACGTTGAGAAAAAAAAAACTAAATAGTAAGCTCTACTTTAACTTGTAACTTGTTATCAAAAAGAAATAAACATTACTCATACATACATAATACGAAAACTAATCCTACAGTTATTCCAGCTGCACCAGCTGTTTCCTTACGATCGTGGGTAAGTTTACAGTCGGCATGGAGGCTGTTGTTGGCACTATCACCTGTATATCCTCTGAATCTTCGCTGGGTTGTTTTTCCTTCGGGGTCTGGACTGTTTGATTCTGGACTGTTTGATTCAGGACTTTAACAATATTTACATCAAGCGTTTTTGTACTGCTCTTATTCAACTTCCAGCTATTGTTTCCTTTGCGGTAGTATTTCCTGCACAACATTTACGTCTTGTAGTGATCGATTATTATTGAACTCCAAACGTTCAAGATCTTTTTCCATTTATCAATAGGAATTATCGATACTGCTGTCTTTTATCATCTTTGAAATTTATATGAAATTGAACGCTCATTTATTCCATTAATTATTTCGATATAGTCTTTTCATGTGCAGTACATTTCTTAAAACCTTGAATGAGTTTATGGCTTTTAAGATGTGATCATAATAGAACGTATGACCATTTCTTGTTAGGGGCGGTTCTTTACTTTCCTTTCAATAAACATCACAAAGAAAATCGTTTCTCTGAGTGTCGGTGATTGGAACAGTGGATGATAATATTTGTAAAATATTACTTATCTTCTTTTATGGGTACGATGGAGTTCTCTCAATTATATCGAGAGTCCATCCGTACCGAAAGAAGATTGTTTATCATCAACATTAAATGTCCAACTAGAAATTTCGAAAGTTATTTTTTTTCCAGCTTTCCAATTATATATTTGTTTAAATGAAGCTGCCTTTTACTGGGCTAACTACCAAATTTGTGTTAATATGTACGCAAGTTAACTAAATAGTTCCGACCTCCGCATATCGATATTTTTTATCTCATTTCCCCATTTCAGCTGCATAGTTGTAAGTGTTGCTTTCGTTGGTGTGCCGTATCAGTACCCAATTTGCCTCCATCGTTGAGCTTCTACACACACTACGTTTCTAACTAACCTCTTAACCTCTATAATTTAGTACTAAAGTAGCTGTATGCTTATAAATTCCAAATTTTAACATTATATTTTTCTCATATTTATTTCCATTACTCTTTTGTTTTTATATTTATATTTCTCATTTTTTTAACTTGTCTTTCTTTTAAATCTGTTATTTCTTTGTGTTTCTTTTTTTTGTAATTTTCATTATTTAGGTAAACGAAAAGAACTCACTTTTTTCTTATTTCTTTTTCTCTTTTTTTCAAACTTGTCTGTTTTTTAAATATCTCTTTATTCCCACTATTATATAATTTTAAACTTTACACATTTATTTATTTATTATTATTATTTATTATTTATTTATTTATACATGACTAAATCGCGCTTAAGACTTCGCCAATGATTTCATAATAGACTTTTCTAATAATACCATATACACATTAAAAATTGTTTTCATTTAAACATTTTTTTTATCTATTCAAATATTTTCTTTCTGTTTTTTTAAATCTCCAAATATCCTTTTAATAACATTGTCTTACCTTTTAATCTATCATTGGATCCACTGGGTTACCTTTATACCTCCTTTCCATATCTTTCTCCCTCCATAGACTACCAAACTCCGCTCACCGAATTTCTTCTGAAATTAGAGGGAATTTGTTGGACATCTCTTTGGTTACGTCTACCGATTCCCGGGTCATAACCGTAACTTACCTTGTAAGGGGTTATTGAACTTGCAGTAGAAGTCGCATTATCAACATGAATGAAGTTCCGTTCCCCACTTTCCTTCTGCCTTGATGTACTTCTATCCTATCCGGCATACTATTATGTCGCTGAAATTTAGACTTATTATCTTGCAGACTCCCCTGGGATTTCCGTAGCTGAGGATAGAAATTGTTAGTACGCTTATAGCACCATGCAGCTCGTTCAGAATACTTTCGAGGACCGAGTTTTTCATACGAAGAGTTCACAGGATAGGCTCTTGCATTAGCAACTCTTACAAATGAACATCCAACCTCCAGATCATTTCCGCTGTGGCCATAATATTCATCTCGCCTCCTCCTCTCCTCCCCAAGTTCTTCGACTCTTACCTCGTGAAGTCTCGCATTGTCGTGAGCTGTCTCTACCCTGCCCGTGTTAGATTTCCATTCGCCGTCTTTGTTATTAACACCTTGCCCGATGATTTTTGCCATGTTCATTTCAACCTCCTCTATTCTGGCATGTAAAGGGTTTCTTTGGCTGGACAAATGCAGAGTATTTGGTACGACTTTTTCACTAAATGCAACATTCTCAAAACTACCTTTTCTTTCTTTACTTCACCGGCGTTTTGTAACCACAATTTCCTATTAACACAGTCAATAACAGCTCTTTCACTAAGGAAATTCATTCCAAGGATACCATCGGCTGGAATTGAGTCAGTGTCAGCAATGGCATTAAATTGGCAAGCCTGCTGACTATTATCTATTTGCAGCTTCGTTTCACAAGGCCCTATGGAGCTCCTAGCAACTTCAAACAGCCCTCCGATTCTTATTTTCTGTTGTGTCTGTATGGGCGTATTTCTTTTTATGCTATTGACCTTAATTATGTTGCATGTTGAACCAGTATCTACTAAAAGCCTAAACTTACCTTCTAAAGCTATGTCCGGTGGAACTGTGATGATAAATTTGCTCTGAGCTTCTAACTTTTCCCTTTCTTTCTATGCTAAATACTTCTTTACGCAGATATCCGTATAATGGTCTCGTGTTTGGCAGAATTGGCAATAAAGCCCCTCCCTTCCTGAATGGAATTTATCTTTAATGTCAGTTGTATAGTTTGCCAGTCTGACGCGATGAATTCGGCAATTGAATTCCTCGTGTCCATATTCCTGACATTCAGTACAGAAGAGTACTTGTAGCAATGTTTGGATCTATGTATGTTCATATGCTTCCCCAGGCATTCTTGGTTCTCTTACCTGTAGTCGCCTGGCGTCTCTCTCGAAGTAATATGCCTCCTCACGTGCCTCGTCCAAAGATTGGAATTTTCGGCCTGTTAGGTCTACTTGTGTCGTCCGGTTTATCACGCCTGCTTTGAATGTGGCTACTGCATCAGCCTCCAACTCTGAAATCAGACCCCCGTCCTTACCAGGATACTTAGCTGAAACTGCCGTTTTAATTTGATGCAACAAATCCTTCAATCTGTCCGCATATTCCCTAATGTCGTCTCCGGGTCTTTGTCTGCACGCTATCATTTCGATTCTTAATTCGCTGTAGGACTTTTTAGGCATATAAGCAGTTTTAATGGTCTGCTGCAACGCCGCAAAATCCTTTGGCTCTTCTGAATTCACCAGATAGTATGCATCGTCCATTAACCGATATCTTACACATTTCATGAAGATCTTCGGCCTTAAGACGATCGTAAAGATCTTTGCAGCAGTTTAGGAAGCGGTGCACTTCCTTTGCTAGCTTTGGCGACCTTTCCCCCGAAAACATTGGGATATATTTGGACACCATATCCATGATTTTGTCATGTGCGTCAACCATGTTGTTTTGTTGTTCATGTGATGTTGATTTCTCTATACGACTCTCTATGTCTTTATTCGGCCTTTGATCTGCAACTGAATTGGATGTTGAACACTGACTTTGAGCTGCTTTAACACTTCCACTTTGTTTTGCCTCCCAGGGCAACAACCTTCTTCGTCCACCACTTTTCTGTGACTCTGCGCCTTTTTCCTTTTCCTGTGTATTTCGATCAAGTCCTATTTCCTTCTCTAATTCCTCTGTTAAGCTCTCTGCCTCTAGCAACTGCTGTTTCAGAACTTTTACTTTCTTTATTAGAGCCTGATTTTCTTTTTGGCCTTCTTCTACTGCTTGTTCCAATGCATTCTCTCCTTTGTGGATAATGTCGAAAGTAGCCGTAACCTATAAATCAAGTGCCTCCCCCTTAGTACTTGTCCGGGTGCAAGTATTTAGTTCTTCAAGTAGAGCTTCTAATTCCTCAGTTGGCAATCGCTTCTTAAGTTCGGTTGTTAGGTGTTCTCCCATATACTGCCAGTCTTGTTCATACCCTTTTAATTTATCTTGGTTCAGCTCTTGTAATTTATTTTCCAATTTTTCTTCCTGCTCTCGAAATCGCAAAAGTTCCTCTCTCGTCAGGACGTTGCTTCTCCCTACTGACATCTACACTAATGAATCACAAGATTTCCTAATCTACTGTCACCTTACACTTCAATGTTACTTCTCACACACCAAACCAATTACTTTAAACACGAACCGCAAAACATTTGAATTTTTTTTAACTTTACCGTGTAACGAGTACTCTCCTATGAGCACCTTACTTGAAGATAGTTCAGGGCACGGCACGTTTGTTGTAGTAGCTAATATAGCTTTGCTCCCAGTGTGTGCTGGAGTAGCTAATATAGCTTTGCTCCTTGTGTGTGTGCTGGAGTAGCTAATATAGCTTTGCTCCTTGTGTGTATGCTGGAGTAGCTAATGTAGCTTTGCTCCTAGTGTGTGCTGGAGTAGCTAATATAGCTTTGCTCCTTATGTGTGTGTTGGTGTGACTGAATTACGACCTTACCCGGTATACCTGCGGTTACGCCTAACACCTCCACGAAAACGAGACGTTGACAACTTAATTATACTCTACTGAAATTTCGATAATTTTCCTTAATTCACATCGCCAAGTACAAATAATGTACCTACAGCTCATCTAAAAAAAAATTCAAAATTGATCACATAAAAATAATAAAACCCAACAAAACTCTGAAAGCCCCCGATTAATAAACTTCTTATACCTTACTTTTTGCCCCTAGAGCTCACTGAAAATTTTCTAACGCCTATAATGATCAACCCTTCATATTAAAACGCACACTCAGCTCAGTATTATTATAAAATTAAAATCACACTCAACACTTAATCTAGCACTTCTTAAATTAAGCCTGAAAAGTAAAAGAATTAATTTATTGTAATCTCTGAAAAATAAATTTATCAAAAAGAAATTTCAACAATCTTAAAAGAATTTAAAAAAAAAAGAAAATTAACCATGGAAAAAGAAAACAACACAACAGCAAGAAATTCTCAAATTTCTTACCTAAGTTTACCGGCTGCGCCAATTGTCGTGTCCCAATGGAATCAAACAACCAAAGAAATTACCGAATTAATTAAAAAAACACTTCCCGAATTATACTGGAACAATTCTTTATTTATGTGCACCGCGACTTTCCCTATCTTACGTTAAGTAGACTACCTGGCGCTTAGGTAATCTGAACCGACACATGAAACTTGATGCGCTCCAAAAGCAGCTAAAACTTGACTGAACGATAAAAGGCACTCGCCAGACCAGTCATTGGTCTTTTATGCCCCAATATTCGGAATATTGCTCACAACGCGGATGTAAACAAACGACACAACCTTGTCGTTTGCTCTACCGGTTAGAGCACCTGAGTTGCTTAGTGGTAAACAATCGCCTTACATAATAATTAACATGTGAGGTTAATTATTATTGTAATCGTCGATTGCTCCACTAAGCGCTCATCGCCATCAGCTGTTGGGCTAATCAGCAAAACATTCTACGGTTGCAGAACAATTCCGTGCGAGGTAATTGTTTAGCAATCGCTGATTATTTTACCAGATGTGCCTTTGGCTGTTGGAAGAATCTTCCATAGATTGGGCCACAACAATGACATCTATTGAAATTGTGAGGAAAAGTTTGTTAATTGTAATTTATATGTCGTAGATACTTGATGTAACTCAGTACTTTATGAAAAGTCTAGCCACTTCATGAAGTGTAGGCAGATAGTGTGACAGTTTGTGCTTAATGAGTTTTTACACGAAGTGTCTGAAATTTTTAGCCACTTCATGGTACGAGCCTTTACGCTGGTGTTTTTCGGCGTAAAGGCTTGAAGCATTTCACGAAGTGGTTAAAAATTTCCAGCACATCGTGTAAAAACTCATTACGCTATCTGCCTTCAGTTCATGAAGTGGCTACACTTTTCGTGAAGTTCTGATTTACTTCAAGTGTCTACGACATATATACATATGAACATTAGTCGTGCAACTAATGTTATTGAAAAATCGTTCGTTTCATTACAAATACTAGAAGAATAGCTACTGATAAACAGACAGTAGACTTTTTCACTGGAAATGTACTGGAAGCGATTTACGGAGCATCATAAAAAACTTTTCACTGGCTCATCGACTGATTAATTTATTTATAGAACGCTTCCAAATATTTTGCAGGCCCTCAAGTTCCTAGCCATCGTATTAACTTTCAATCTGGAAATTAGGATTTGGAAATCTTAATTCTGTGCTCAATGCACTCGTGTGTTTTGTTTTACCAAATTGGACATTCTTTTATCTATACTAGTGTGTGGTGTCCCTAAGCAATCAAAACACTCCGATTGCACTTTTAACTACATCTATTTATTATTACAACTCAAGCATATTAGCCTCATCTCTAAATTCAACTAACCATTTAAATTCAAACCTAGCCGCACAACTTATTCGCTAAACTGGAAGCAGACCGCTGTTTAATTGAAGCTTCAACTAACCACACTAATTCATTTGCACACCTCGCAAACTAACACACGGATATCGTAAATATAATCTAATTCTCAACATATATAATTGCGATGCGGTTATATTCTACAATCGATGACGAAACAGTTCGCCAATGTAACTGATAGCAAGCACATGTGATTTCTAAACAACAACCTTACATGGCCTTATGCAAAGTAGCATGTTAGGTGCAGCCGCGGTAAAATAAAACAAACATCGCCTAAGGCTGTGCTCAACCTGACGAGTTTTGAAGCGGTGCGGTTACGCGAGTTACATATATTAATTTCCACGATTTACCGGAAGCTTACAATATTCCTAAGAAACCTTATTGAAGACATCTGAAATTAAATAAAAAGCATTAGAATTTTATATACAAAGTATTCAACACATCCCTATCTTAATGTCCCATGGTCCAGTCTTCAAGGCATTCTGAAGTGTCAGGAACTAATCTGAAAATAGAAGAAAATACATAAATTTGTTCAGATTGACTTTAGTAAACAACTGATAAACAAAAAACTACATATTTTACAAATTATGTGTAAAGAATTTCCATGAAACGGATTTCTTGGCAGTACAACAACAAAACCAGGCAAACATACCTAAACATTGCAAGTTTTACGCGAAATTCATAGATCCTGTATAAAAAACACTTGGAAAATTTGCAGAGGTGCTTGAACATACAAAATACATGAATACGCAACACAGTTATCCACTATTAGTAACAAAATTCAACAATATTTGCCATTGTTGAAATTTCAGAAATCACTTTTCCAACATGAATAATTTCGCATAATTTGCATATTTCTCGCAAATGATTCATGTTGGAACTAATAATAAACAAATAAAAGATATAAAAATACACTTACCTGGATTATTAATCTATTATATAAAGGAAAAATCACCAAAACAACATGCACTTTCGCACTAGAAACACGCGATTAGGTACAAATGTCAAATTGGCGCGGTGAATAGTCGATTTAACTAATTCGACCGCGCAACCTGTTAGTGAGGCTTAAAAGGTGGAAAAATCTCCTGGTAGGCCAATAAGCGAAAAATTAAACATATTGAGTGGAAAGACAAAGATGAGGGAACGAGACAGAGGAAATTTGGGAGGAATTTACGTTTCACATCGGAAAATGGCAGCGAGCCGCCAAATTGAGATTTTTTAGAAAACTTAAAATATTTACATAAGCAATGTAAAAGAATTCATGGATAAAGTGAAATGAATTATTTGAGTTAATTTGGCACATGTTTAAATAATTTCACAAGTCAGTCGAGCACCAAAAATGTGCTAAATTTGCAATTTGTGTGTGGAACTGGAGATAGAATGATGGCTCTGAGACTATAAAAGGGGTCAACCCTAAGAAAACTCTCATTAATTTGACGATCAAAGCAGCAAAGCAATTGTTTTTTTCTAAGTAAAAATTTTCTATAAAGTAAAAGGTACCTCGGTACATTATTCATATGCAATAAGTGGTCATACAAATTTATTGGTGGCAAAATTTTAAATTTAAATTTCTTCACATAACCATTAAATGCAAGCACAGCATAATAATGGTAAATGTGAAGCAACAAATTAATTAAGTTAGGAATAAGTGTGTTTAAAAAAATCAATTTAAAGTAGATCTGAGGCATAAAGAAAAATACATGTGACAATACGGAATATTAAGAATACATCCAATCAAACATAAGTTAAGTTAGCATCACTTTATAGTGAATTAAATGAATTAAAGTAAAAACCGCAGAAATGAAAATTAGAGCATACACAACATGTGCCATAAAGTTATCGATATATGCTAACGTTGATGTAATAAGGGATTTTTTTGAACAATAAAGTAGCAGTGAACACAAACACGCATTTCTTGTTATTCCAACATACCGCTACACTATCCTACCCAAAATGCCGTAACGTAGCTGTAGTTTTTAATTGCAGCTATATTACAAAACATACGTAAACCAATGGATTGGTAAAGTACAAATTCTCTAAAACATAAAGTTCCCACATTTGACGTTGCACCGACAGCATTTTATAACGAAAATATAAAATTAATTTCACAAAGTTTGTATAAAACGCTGATCATTGCGATAATTCAGAACGTCGATTAAATCAAGAACGAAAGTGTTTTAAATGATTTATAATAAAGTTGTGTAGAAAAATGCACTTTTTTGTTATTTCGAGTGTTCATGCTGGCGCGTCTCGTTCCAGAGCGTTTAGAGATGGTTAAATGACACATCAAAATTTTTAATTTCATTCTCGTGAGACCGTTTGTGAGTGACATTTTGATAATTGGTATTTGAAGAAATATTCGACGATGTGCATATTGATAAACTTGTTGAGGCTATTCGTAACGGCAAGACGCTATACAGGTGTAATTGGATATATGATGAATGCTTTTCTTATTTTACTCTAAATATTATATAAAACGTACTAAAAAGTAGGACTTTCATCCGAAAATATGCATAAAATCTCTCAGGGTGTTATTTGAGTTCACTGCACAAGTGACGAAATTCACCGAAAATTGTACTTCTTTTACTAATTTGATACACTGCAATTTTCTTTTTTCTTTTTCAAAACTCCTTTAATTTAAAATATGCATTTTCATATAGAAAAACCCACATTGTGCTGGACATGTACATGTTTAACCGCCCGAAACCACTTCGAATTGAACAGAAATCAGCGCAACTTTCCGTTTCTAAAGTTTTGAAGCTGCTACGCGCGAGTTACATACATACAGAGTTACATTTGCACCTACATAACTGTAATACACTATACATACCCAACATAAAATAATAAATCGTTTATTTAGCATTAAAGTTCACTTAAAATAATATCCATAAGTAGTCCCCCACACCTTACTTAAATTTCATGTCAGCACTTTACCCAGACAATTTTTTCCAGAATTACTTGCAGTCACCTCATTTTTTGCAGCGAAAGCAAAATAAATTATAAAACGACAGGCTATGATAGAATTGCGGTATGTAGAGTTGCGGCATTAAGTGTGTAACTCAAGTTGTGAACACATATTCAAATTAAAGTTATCAATTCTGAAAGTAAATTTTTATTTTTTTTTCCACAAGTTGCAAGTAGAAACTTTACCTCGCACAACCGTTCCACTTCAAACCTCTCCAGGATGAACACAGTCTTAATCAGAAATACGCAAACAATTTACCTATGTAATGTGTTCCGCTATTGCTTGCTAATTCACTACCGGTACCGGGTACACCTCCAATCTCTGCTTGCAGAGTAGACCACAACGTCCCCGCCAACTGTGGAAAACTAGTTCCCAGAGGACAGGGCCGGACTGGGTCTTCCAATCGGCTCGGGCAAAACAACCCAAACCGGCTCCATTGGATTTTCAAAAATGGCTTTTCTAAGAAACAATCCAGATTGTTAGGCTGATTTCCCACTGAGCCCAGCACAAGCGTAAGATAGATTTTTCTATTCGCAAGTCATTTTTACACTCAGTATACGTGTGGACAGAATGGAGCTCTTCCCTTTGAACTGATCAAAAGAGGGTTAAAATGCTTGCCGAAGAGATTTCGTCTGGAAAACGAAATACTACTACACATTTATATCAGTGCTTTCATAGTGAGTCAAACAAAATAAAAACATACTTTTCTTTACGTGTGATTGACACCGTTTAATAGATTTGTTTTATCGTAACTGGCAATAAAAAAAATATTAGTAGTAAGTGCGAATTTTAGTTAATATTTCTGTTTAGCTTCTACTTTCCACACTTTTATTTGTTATAATTTTGTCTGGTGTTGCCTGGCTGATTCTGATCTTTTGTGGTACTCTAATCTCAAAATATACTCCTAAATGAAATGAACTTTTCTACTGACTTTTTCGAAATTTTGTTTACAAATATCACTTATCTTCAATATTCCACTAAAGCCTGTCAAAAATAAAGAAATTTTGAAATTTGTTCTAACATAGCCTTTGTAAATTAAATTAAACCCTGTCCGGATGAAATAAATGAATAAAAATGAATAAAAATCGAAATTTAATTTAATTTTTTTACATAACGATTAATTTTACAGTCACAGAGATACAGAGGTACAGTTTTAGGTAAGTATTTCTCACTTAATTATTCTCATCCCGTTAGCAATGAAAAGTAAACCGGTCTTTTTACGCCATTATTCTTGGAATTTATTGAAAAATGTTTCTCTTTCAACATTTTCCAGGTAATGAAATGAGAAATACTATGCTAAACCCACACTGCACTACAAATATTATTACACGTAAATCTGTAAAATTAATTACTCTGGCAGAAAAAATGAAATATATAATTAAGTTAATTGCACTTTTATTCGCTGAGGTTTCATTTCATTTGAAAAAAGTTTCATTTTATTCGAAAAAGTTTCAATCCATGAGAAGAAGGTCTCCCCCATGCGATAAAGGTTTCATTTAATTTAAAAATAGTTTCGTTCAGTTCGAAAATGGTTTTATTTGATCCAAAAATGTAATTTTAGTGACACACAACTTACTTAGTTCCTTGGTTTTAAAATATTTTTGAATGATTGAAAACAAGAATACTTAAACGTAAACACCTCGGTAAACACTTTATAATTTATGAAAATTCACTGTACGGAGAGAACAGCCTAGCATGTCTTTTATCACTGACATATAATAAGAATGGACTGAGCCATCCTATCTAATTCCTATAGTTAAAAATGGCACAATTTTTTGCTAAAATCTATTTGTCTCTTTCAAGCTCAAAATGTACACTAAACTGTAACCAATTTTGGAAACAATACGTCTGTATTAATTGGAATGCATTGGAATTGACATAAAAGTTCAGACAAATATCTCTTACAAGCTCAAGGAAATTTGAAAACAAATCTGCAGAGGAGCACATTTTTCAGTAATATTGCAAATGAGTTTTTGGGTTAATTAAAACAAGTTTAACTTTCTAAATAATTTTAATTTAATGCAATACTATTTTATAACATCTTTAGTGTTTCCAATCGACAAATAATAATAAATTATGAATCGGTGTACAATTGTACGAAATAAAGGGTTTTCACAGCCTGTTCAATATTTGTGCCATTTTTTAAGCAAGAACGCTCAGTCCATTCTTATTATATGTATGTCAGTGTCTTTTATAGAGATATTGAAAATGGCCGCATAACGCATGGCAGTAAGAGGATTTAGCGGGAAACACGATTCGGCGGTTATCACCATTTATTAGCTCAGATTCCACACTATTCCTATTACAATGAAACAATGAAACGCATGAGATGTGTTGCGTTGTACAGTGAATACGAAATTATAGAGCCGTCAACTCACTTTCAAATTTTAATGTCCGATTTTTAAAAAGGGGATGCTAAATAATGTTATTCTTTCAAACAAGGAATGCTAGATTCTATGCTAAATAGTAAATACTGCACAATATAAAATTGGTTTTTTTTTTCTAGAATTTGCAATATGTTAAAAAAGAGGAAGCTAGAAATTAATACAGAAAACATGCTTGCATAAAATTTTATAAGAGCGGTTGACCCTTTCACCCGTAATATTAAATCTTAAACAGGGTTTCTCTATGAAAACAGTAGAAACTCGAAAGACCAACAATTTTACTTATGAAGGAAGTGAGGAAAGAGGTGAATTCTCTTCTCCCCTTGGAAATCCTTGTTGATAAAAATTCATTTTTCTTGCGTTTTTCGAAAAAAAATTAGTATGATGTTAAAAAATTCCAAATATTTTTTAAAAAAAGCGAATGCTTTCGAAGCTTCCTGATGCCAGATTTGGCATCTATAATGCCATATTGGTATTTGGGAACGCTCACAAGCTACCTTGGCTCCGTGGCCTGTTAGTGTTTATAGGTTGCGGGGACTTTCTGAGTATTTTTAAATCATACCTCTGCTCCAACCGCAACAACCTAGCGTTCAACCAGAGTATATGGTAAATACGTGTAGTCGCAGTAACCCGGAGACGACCGGCCCAGACACCACCGGCCCATCGGACTAGCGCCCGATCGCCCGTACTGCCAGAGGATCTATGTATATCGAGTGTGTTTATTTGGGGCTTTCAATAAAAAAGCTATTGAAGTTATATTTTTTCAATTTAATTCCAATATCAGCTCTTTACGTCAACGTATTTTTAGGCACCGTCAATATAGATATATAGTGAAAAAGTAAAAAAGCTGGAATTGGTCTAACACGTATGTAATTTCGTATGATCACCCATCCGTGCAAGTTTGATTTTTGAAGTAGTTTTTCGCATTTATTTCTAAAGCGGTTCGTCGAACAGTAGGATTTTATATTCTTAGAGTAGTATAATATGTAGTATAATAAGAACGTCTAGGAATGTTAGGTTTTACGAATATATGTAAAGAACATAAATATTTATGTGGCAATACTAAGAAGTGGTTGTCCAATTTAGTTCATTTTTAAAATTTTATTTACTATTTTTTTGAAAACGTTGTGTACAAGATTTCAGCTCTCTATGTCGACGCGCTCTCAGGTAGTGTCCAAATATATAGTGAAAAACAGGACCGATGGGCATGCCAAAATCAAAATAACTTTTAATGTTATACTTGCGTGTCTAATCCATTTTGCTCTACCATCATTATTTCTAAACGTAACAAACGGAATTTCAAATTTAGTATACCCTATGTTTTCATCATATAGGGTATAAAAAGAAATAAGTAATTGAATCAAAAACGAAAACAAACCATATTTCAAAGAAAATATATATAAAAAAAAACAGATTTGAAAAATTAATAAAAAGTTTAAAAAGAAGCATTGAGTAATACCATTTCAGCCTGTATGTAGGATATTATGGTATATGACAGTAGGTGATGTAGGTTATGTACCATAATTTTTTCTTTGAATTTGCATTGCCACAATCAATGCACGTGTTCATATAAGAGGTGCAAATAACGTAACATTGCCATCAAATTCGTCAGCATATTAAACAGTATTTTCCTCGTCAGATGAAGAGAGCGATGTAGGACGATCAATCTTCCTTTTACATTTAGGATTTTGTTTTCCTGGTTTCGTTTGTTTTATGTCGTGCTTTGTTGATAAACTAGACTTCTAATTAGTGATGTGCTCTCTCCAAGCTAAGACACGTGCTACGTGAGTTTCTCTAGAAGTAGTTGTTCTGGAAGTTGAGTTGATAGGTATCAGGGACAATAAATTCAGCATCTTTCCAAGAGTAATATCACTCACATCCGTCAATAAACTTGTGGCAAGAATTTCATTCTATCTCTTCATTTAGTGGTGGGGTGACAGAGGGTTGTCTAAGAAGCTCCAGTGTTAGCTTACATTCAATCTGTGGTTCTTCTGAGCTATCTGCAGCATTGTTCATTTGTATAATGGCGTAGTCAGGTATAATTGCAGGGTTAAATGGATAAATGCAGAATATGCAACTTCATTTCTTACAGAAGCTGAAACATAAACAATGTCCAATTTGCAACCGGTTAATTTTTCTGCCTAGATCTGACAAACAACTTGCAGCTTCGTAAAATTGAGCCCGCTTAGACCGTGCCATTCGGGACTAGTTTTCATAGTGGAATTACGTAGAACTAATAGGTATGCAGTCTAATCTAAACATGCCGTATTACGAAAAACTAGTCCTACTTTAATCTGATAGCTGATGCGATATTGACCTAAAAAATGAGTATTAAACGTAGACATAAACCTCACATAAGGAAGTATTTTCAAACTAGTTCATTATTAGATAGAATTTGTATTTAGTTTTAATGAAAATGAGTGAAATTCAGAAGAAACAAAATGCGAACTGGTCAGAAGAAAGTATTCTTTTCGGATGAAAAAAATTTAGAAATTTTTAAACTTTTAAATTTTCTTCTATGCTTCATTGTTGTGCATGAGGTATACAAACAAACTCAAAATATTATTTCTCATTTTCCTCGTGAAATAGTAGGCATATCTGACAAATTTGACAACTGTCAAAGCTTTAATACGAGCGGACTAAACGGCATCTGGATAAGTACTACGTAAGTCTAAGCGTATTCATTGACTCTTAAGGGGAGGTTACCGTCGAGAGGCATGAAAAATGCATTAACTTTGGAAACTTCATTTTACATAAAATAAATACACAACTCCGCCAGTTCATCCGAAACAAATAGGATTGAAAATGATCAGACTAGATAAAATTTGGGGGGCCTTACCAGTTTTCTTCTTTAAACCAGTTTTTTTTTGCATCAACGGACGAAAAACATATTTCTAAATCAATTTTTGATTCCAAAAATTGCTTCCTGATGGCCCCGAAGATTGAATTTCCCTTCAATTGTGCAGAAATTCATGTGAATCCGTTCGTGCGTTGAAACTGTAGAGCGTCCCGCGCGCTGAAAACTTTTGTTCTCAGAAAAACTCATCTAAAGTTTAGCGTTATAAAAAATCGTTGACAGCTTACTTCAGCTATTCCAGCACCATACAGAGGCCTTTCTGCTTCCTCCAAGAACAGATTGTGCTGAACCTGAAAGCTAACGGTCTTCCGAAATTTATGAGGATACCTCAGGAAGCAAGAAAAGGTCTCCCCAGAAAGCGCGCTCAGAGACCCTCAGCTACCTGTTTTCCAGCCGGCGGATGATTTCGCTTTCAACAGGCTGTAAATTCGAAAATACCGGCTCGAAGGACCAATAAAAAAATTTGCAATAACACGAATAATGGATCCAATGAATTGTTTCCTACATCAAAAGAAAATACTCAAACTCTGGGAATTGAACCTGAAATCCCTGGTTGCTGATTAAGCCGCCATTCCACTGCACCAAAGTCACGTATAAATTTCTATGTTCAGGAATGAAATTAGAACCCTTCCACGTGTTCTAAACACTTTAAGGATGATAATAATGTAAAAAAAAAATCGAATTGTTCATCTGAACGGTAATCTCCCCTTAAATAACTTAAATTGGCCGTCTAATAGCTGAAAGAATTGTATGGTATATGGAGGCAAGCATGAAAGAATAATTTCGTTTTGTGCTGCATACTCCAACATCCGACGTTGCTGCAGTAATAGGACTGCTCTAGTATGAGGACTGCTCCTTGTGGTTTTCAATAAAATGTTCTTTAAGCCTAGTGAAAACTATAGAGGTATTCACGTAAGCAGATTTTTCTTCCATATAGTAGACCACCAATCCTGGGTGCATTCCATCTTCAAGCTCTGCCCTTTTATTTTTACCCTTAAATACATATGCTGAAGGAAGAATATGCCCTTCTGCATTCCACAACTGTAACGGTCTTTCCTTTGTTGGTCGACGTGAATGCAACGAAATTTTTGCCACCTAAATATAAAAATAAATGTGAATGTGTACATAAAACTAAAATTTCATTGAAATGTAAACCAAACCACTTTCGACAATGACGTGCTCTGGGGGATTGTTGAGTTGGCTTCCTGTCTCGTCCATATTGTAAATATGTCCAGGTGTGTCCTTTAACTCATTTGCGGTGAGAATTGTTTCTAACGTCTGGGCGTAATATTTCAAATGACCTTTTCTGCCTTGCTCTATGGGAAGGTTAAAGTGAAACGATCTTAGAAAGTTTGCTCTATTTCCGCGAAATTAATAAAAATCTAATAAAGTATTTTCTGAACTTCGAGTATTTTTATTTTATGAGTTCTACCTTTTTTTTATTGATTAAATATTGTAGAAACCAACATTCTTATTCCAAGTATTTCTAATTATTGAAACTAGGTTGGGAACGAAACTATGTATGCAATTTTTAGTGGAGACAACAATATACACATTATTTCTACATTCCACATAAACAAATCCGGGACACAATCGAATGAGAGGAAAGTAACTTGTCTTCGATTAACATTACTCAAATCAAATGGAATTAGATTAATTCTTCTGTGCAGTTAAATGTATCTTTTAAAGTAGCAAATTAGCAATATTGCAATAGGTATCCTATTGTTTAATTTGTAATCATAATAACTTTAGCTAAGCAAAATCAGGAACGACAACCGAAACACTGATAATTCCAGTTACTATATGCACAGCTGCTAGCGTCAGTATACTCTTCTGACCTACGCACAGCTGCTAAGGTCAACGGAATTTTCTGTTGCTACCTACGCACAGCTATTAAGGTCAACGTACTTTGGTTGCTATGCGCAATGTAAAATAATTTGTTGCTGCTGTGCGCAATTCAGAGGCAATATACATAAGTCGCAGGCCAACATGAATCTTTCTATCTTCGCATCCAGCTCTCATAGATTGTGTATAATTTGGAATTGACTTGGCTAGTGGTAGTACCTTAAGATTATTAACTTTCCTTTATTCTGGGTAACGACTGGAATAAAGATTACTAACATTATAACTTTATCTTGGATCTCGACTGAGATAAAGATAGTTGTTCTAGAAAAACACGTACTAACTCAAATCTTTATCTTGGGTATCGACTGAGATAAAGATACTTATTCTGGGTCTCGACTGGAATAAACTGTACTAATCCAAGCCTTTATCTTGGGTATCTATTTATTAATTTATTTATTTATTTAAGAACTTCATCAAAGATCTGATAACTGAGTTTACAAAAGTATAAAAGTATGCATAACAATGTAATGACAAAAGGTATACATAACAAAATAATAAAAAGAAAAGTAACTCAACTAACCTGGTCTTTTATTTGACTTTTTGAAAGATGAAAGTCAATGCAATCAAACTGACGGTTAAAAAGACGAGACATTGATGAAATCGGCTCGTGTGTACTATGCTGGGGAGCATCGAAGAAGTCGTTATTCCTCAAGGAGCGCACCGGAACAGATATATTAACAGAATTTAAGAGCTCAGGGGAATTTATCACACCTTGTATACACTGAAACGCAAAAACAACTCTGGAAGTTTTTCGTCTATTCTCGAGAGAATCCAAAGAAAAGAGTTTAAGCCTGTCGACATATGGAGGTAGAATAATAGGATTATCCCAGTGAAGCCAACACGGGGTAAAAACAACGAATCTCCGCTGCACAGCCTCGATGCGATTTGTGTATACTGCATAGAAGGGAGACCAGACCGGACTGGCATACTCCAAAATAGGTTTAACGAATGTGCAGTAAGGGACCTTCTCGTTATAAATGGATCATTAAACTCCTTTGACCATCTCTTTACAAACCCCAGAGTAGCAAAAGCGCTGGCAACGATTGTGTTAATATGATCCTCGAAAGAAAGACGAGTATTAAGGAAGACACCCAAATCTTTGGTTTTGTCAAGTCTAGTTAATAAATATCCATCTAAAGTATAACTAAAGTTGAAAGGCCTCCTTTTACGAGAAAAGGACATAGCGGTGCATTTGTTGATATTGAGAGGAAGACAGTTAATAGCACACCATTTATGAAAGGTGTCTAAGTCCAAGTTTAAAATTTCACACTCGTTTTCATTAGAAACAATGCGGAAGATTTTGGCATCGTCAGCATAGCAAAGTATTCTTGAATTAGCCAAAATCAGAGATACATCATTAATGTAAATTATAAAAAGAAGTGGTCCAAGATGGCTACCTTGAGCAACGCCAGAAGTATTAGCAATTTCGTCAGAAAGAGCTGCGCGCGAAATATAAGTAGCTGCGTGCGATCAGATAAAAATGAACGAAGCCAATTGACAAAGACAGTAGGAAAACCAAGAACAGTCAACTTGTGAATTAAGATTTTGTGATTGATTCTGTCGAAAACTTTACTAAAATCCGTGAAAATGCAATCGACTTGCTTTCCGCTTTCAATAGCAGAAATGCAGGAATTAGTAAACTCTAATAAATTAGTCGTAGTAGATTTACCTTTCATAAAGCCATGCTGAAAGGAGCGCAGGAAAGGCTTGCTGTGGAAATACAAAACATTACAAACCAAGGCTTCAAATATCTTACCAATACAACTTAAATTCGCTACAGGTCTGTAGTTAGAAATGTCGCACTTGTTGCCCTTCTTGTGCAAGGAAATGATCACTGTTTTGGAAAAATACCATATGTTAAAGATAAATTAAATAAATAACAGAAAACAGAAACGATGGACGTAGCACAATGTTTTATGAGCGTGGAAGGAACGCCATCCAAACCCTAGAAAAACTATCAGCTATTTATTTATTTAATAAGCAATTATCAAGAGTAGTAAACAGAGATTAACTTTAATAATATATTACCTTATATTTAAACTACTAGGCTACAAGAGAAAGTTTGGCGAAGATAGAATTATATAACAAAAGAGCTACAACTAAGACTATATAAAGAAAAGTATACAAAACTAAAAAAATAAAAATAAACTAAAGAAATTCAGAATAAGGAAATTACAAAAATAGCAAAATGAAATACCTTAAGCAATTATAATCAAAACTAGTAAAAAATAAAAAATTAAATTATAATAATGGAGAGCTTGAAAAGAAGAGCAAAAATAGAAAAAATAAATAAAAAATAAAAGAGGTAAAAAGACAACTGAGCAAAACAGGATTATCCATCAAAAGGATTGGAATACGAGCAAAGCAAAGGGAATAGCGGAGGATGGAAATTCAATCACATAATAGGAATTTTTAGCAATTAATGACTGATCTCAAGCCGGACAAGCTTTCTAAATACCAGTAAACTAGTACCAAGAATATCAATACTATTGAATTTAGTGTTGTAAGACTTTTGAATTCTAAAGCAGGGCGATTTTTCTTTCAAATTAGTTCTGCATATCGGA
The DNA here is from genome assembly GCA_963930735.1 of Dioctria linearis. Taxonomy (NCBI): domain Eukaryota; kingdom Metazoa; phylum Arthropoda; class Insecta; order Diptera; family Asilidae; genus Dioctria; species Dioctria linearis. Next base: position 125,725,192 of record OZ005742.1, on the reverse strand, counting down.
ACTCTGAAGAGTGGCTGATATCTTGAATTGCGAGAAGGAACATTAAAGTTTATACTAAAAAGTAGTGAGTTGCAAGTTATAGTACTATTCAGTATTTTATGTAAGAAGGTCATGTCCAAAAAGACTCTGCGTTTTTCCAACGATAACAAGTTGAATTTCACAAGTCTGTCATTATATTCAAGAACGGAATTTTCTAATTTAAATAATAATATTCTGGTAAATCTGCGCTGAACAGTTTCTATTTGCAAACTGTAGGAAGGATAAAATGGATTCCAGACTTGACTAGCATATTCAAGGGTGCTTCTAACTAGAGAATTGTAGAGAGTAATATAGGAGGATGGTGATTTGAATGATTGACACGTACGGAATATGAAACCCATAAGACGAAAGGACCTAGAGGTGATGTAATTTATGTGTGAAGAAAAAAGGAGCTTGCGATCAAATATTACTCCCAAATATTTGATCTCCTCCACCCTAGGGATAGATGTATTGTGAATTTGGTAGTCAAAGCTAATAATACATTGGCATTTGCGAACATTTATTTCAATGCAATTATCGCGACACCATTTCTCCATTTGGAGTAAGTCTTTTTGTAGGGAGACACAGTCAGTAACGTTATTGATGATTCTGAAGATCTTCGTATCGTCTGCAAATATTAAGCAGCTGGATGAAATTAAGGATGCTAGGTCATTTATGTAGATTAAAAATATCAGGGGTCCAAGTATTGTACCCTGGGGGACACCTGATATTTGTTTGAAAGGAGAAGATTGTTGACCATTAAAGACAACGATACTATCCCTGTTTTGCAAGTACGATGAAAATAGCGAGATAGTGTTCGGGTGAATACCGATCTGAGCCATTTTCAAAAGACATAGTTTGTGATTAATTTTATCAAAAGCCTTGTTAAAATCAGTGTGAATGGAGTCAATTTGTTTGTTATCATCAAGGTATGAGGCTACAAAGTCAGTAAAGAGGGCCAGGTTGGTTACTGTAGAACGTCCTGGTAAGAAACCATGCTGCTGTTCTGATATGAAAGGTTTAATCTGTTGTAGCAGCTGATTGTAGAGCACTTTTTCAAATATAAACGCAAGTGCGTTGGAGATTGATATAGGACGATAGTTAATGACTAGTTTTCGGTCACCGGATTTAAATGTAGGCAAGACATAACATTTTTTCAACATTTCTGGATATGTATTCCTATTAATAGCAAGTTCAAATAGTTTGCTAAGTGGACCGGCAAGTCTGGATGCGCATTTTTTGTACACAATACTAGGAATACCATCAGGTCCAGGATTTTTATTGCAGTCAAGTGAGTTTAAGATACTTAGGACAGATTCAGATGAGATAGCTGTTAATTTAATATTAAAATAGTGAGAATTCCGAAGAGGAGTGAAAGTGTCGGGTTGTGTGGTAGAAAAAACGGAAGTGAAATGATTGGAAAACATATCGCAAAGGACAAGACGAGGTTTCATCATTAAATGCTAGTTCTTTAGGGTATATATTAGATCCTTTCAAATTTTTGCTGAAAGACCAGAAAGTCTTTAGGTACTGTACCAATTTGGGAAGTGATTACGTTTGCGAAATGACGGTATGTGCAAGTGTATCCCTTGTTTAATAATGTCATGGAATTTCTCAAAAGACTTGTTAGGGTCATCTAAAATGATTTGGGAAAAGTCAAAACTACTGAGGAATTCATTAAAATTATCATAGTTACCTTTTTGGAAATTTATTGTTTTGACAGATATATCTCGAGCACATTTAAGATTCGCGAGATGCAGGCTTATATCTAGAGGAGGATGGTGAGTGTCAATTACAGAGAGTGGGCTAAGGGATGAATGGATAACCACATTGGAACAATAAATATTTGTCCAAAAAAGATCAAGAAGCCTGCCATTAGAGTTGAATATCTTGTTAAATTGTTTCATATTACACAATTCCATATTGTTTAATAGAGACTGAGAAGTATTACTATATGAGTCAAGGGGGCGCATACAATCATTAATCGTGTCTGGGATCCAATTTAAGTATGGTAAATTAAAGTCTCCTAAGAAAATAACCTTAGAATTAACAGGCAACTGCAAAATTTGCTCACTCACACTGGCGAAGATAGCGTTGAATGTCTCATATGTAGATTGGGGAGGAATGTAAACACAGCATATATAGAGACTACAAGTCTTCTCTTTTAAAGCCACCCATAGTACTTCATGGTCAGTCTCAAAAGATTCAATCCTATGAGAGTTAAATTCACGTCTAACTGCTATGAGACACCCACCGCCATCCTTTTTCCCGGAGAGTTCCAAGTTCCCATCTCTTCTATAAATTACGTACCTATCATCAAGTAATTCACCACTATATATACCAGCATGCAGAACTGTTTCAGGAAAGCATATTATGTCATAATTTTTAGAAATCGTAGTCAAACGAACTTGTTATAGCTTAGTACGTAGTCCCCGGACATTCTGATAGTATATATTAATGAACATTAGCTACAAAAGAAAGAATGGACTTGTTAAGGAGCTTGTTGGCTGCTTTTGACGAGATCGAGACATTTATCATTTACTATAGCAAAGGGTTTAGAATGTTCATCCTTTTTCAAGTATATTTTGGAGTTCTTAATCCAGATAAACTTAAATCCACTTTCACCCTTAAATTGCTTTGCCTTGAAGAATAATGCTTTCTTCTCTTTAGATAGAAATTCGTTAATATATATTATATTTTTCTCAGAGTAACCAAGAGCATCAGTTTTCAATTTGTTGGCTACCTTATTAGCCGCTAATATACGATCCCTAACCAATTGAGAGGAATATTTAACAATGATAGGGTTAGAGCTATTGTTAGATCTACCTTTTCTACGATAAGCTTTAAGTATCATCAGGGTGCTGGGGAATGTTCTTTATCTCCAGAAAGTTAGTCAAAGATCGTTCTTCGAGTACTTGTAGGCGTTCTCCCATAGATGAGATGTCCTTATTGAGTTTAATCTTTTCTAATTCAAGGCTCCTTATTTTCTTTTTATGGTCCTCAACAACATTGACTAACTTCTTAATTTCATCAAATCCACATAAAAGAGAATTGACTGAGTTGTTGAATTCTATTTGTTTCGATTTAATGTTTTCAATTTCCATGGACATTCGGCGAACCACCGTCATGATACTGGAATCATCACCTTCATCACTCTCAGAACCCTCAACATCAGATGATTTGCTTTTACTACAGGTTGCACATCGGAAGGCAACAGCCCCACTTTTGATACTTAGCTTAACTTCATTAGATAATTTGCAACAAGTAGCGTGAAAGTGATTTTGGCAGTCAACGCACTTATAACCACATTTTCTTTGTTTAGATATAGAGAGCATAGCATACATTTAGGCGCCATATTTATAGTGCTTAGGAGAGCTAAATATTTCCAGTTTTCTCCAAATTGATTCTGGTTTTAACTAAATGTGAGATTATGTCTAAACAAGTGACTTTTTATGGATATGGAATATGATCTCTTGGGCTAGTGACGTTTTGTGGATTAATGCGCCTTAGATAAGAAAACGATGATGTCTTAGGTTAGATTCAATATAATCGCTAATTGTAGGTTATGTAAATGATGTTTTAATTATTATAATTGTACTATCCGCTAGTGGAACGTACACGCAAATTTGAAGTTAGTGAAACTGAAATGAATTCACTGGTAAATTTGGATCAAGGTCAGTGGTCGAATATCTTAACAAAAACAAACGCTGTTCACTACGTTTTAACTTTCAATAAATTATTACACTTAGTTCTTAAGATTATCCACTAATTACACCAAAATCAGATTCTGTATTTAAGTTGTTTGGTCAGAGATCCATACACACTAGAAAACACTTGTCACAGACTTAGAATGTACGATTATCAAGAATAGTTATTTGGGATAAAACTCAATATATAAGTTTTGGGTCAGAGAATTTTTGTATCACACTGAAAACACTTATTGGCAGAAAGTTGCAATATAAAATCGTCAATATATATATGTAAAATTGATGTAGAATAAAGTCAAATTATGATATTTAATAAATATGCATCAGAAGAATATAATATGTAAATATATATATGAGTAAATATATAATAAAATAGATGTATGAATAAATATTATTTTGTTACAAGTGAGTGGTACTCACCGATCTACAACTTGACGCTGGAGGGTTGGCTTTAAGCTAATGTTAAGACCCTTTGTTCTAACCATGGGTTAGAACAATTCTTTATTCCCGTCGAGACCAGAAATAAAGTGTTAATGTTAGTAAGATACTATCTCAGTCGAGACCCGAGATAATATTCTTTAAGTCAGTCGAGACCCGGCTTAAAGTGTTATCTTATCTTCAGTCGAGACCCGAAATAAGATGCGTTTATTTCCGTCGAGACCAGAAATGATTGTTAGTAAAGATCATCTCAGTCGAGACCCGAGATAATATTCTTTAAGTCAGTCGAGACCCGGCTTAAAGTGTTATCTTATCTTCAGCCGAGACCCGAAATAAGATGCGTTTATTTCCGTCGAGACCAGAAATGATTGTTAGTAAAAGATTATCTCAGTCGAGACCCGAGATAATATTCTTTAAGTCAGTCGAGACCCGGCTTAAAGTGTTATCTTATCTTCAGTCGAGACCCGAAATACGATGCGTTTATTTCCGTCGAGACCAGAAATAATGTTAGTAAATATCTTAACTTCAGTCGAGACCCGAATTAAGATGTGTATTCCCGTCGAGACCACAAATAGTTGTTAGTAAATATCTTTACTTCAGTCGAGACCCGAATTAAGATGTGTTTATTCCCGTCGAGACCAGAAATAATTGTTAGTAAATATCTTAACTTCAGTCGAGACCCGAATTAAGATGTGTGTTTATTCCCGTCGATACCAGAAATAATTGTTAGTTGTTAAAGTGATATATCAGTCGATACCCGATATAAATGTTAGCCCCTACACAGCCAACTTACCCCAAGCGATGCCAAGCACAAAAAGAGATCGAAATTAGTCAGCTTGTCGTTTTTATAGCCCTTGCTTGCACACGACAGCACTGTTAGAGTAGCAGCGGTGCATGATTACAAGAATTGGCAATGCAGCTGTGCTCTTACGGTACTAGCGATAAAATTTGTCTAGCAACGAACAAAAATGCATAGCAACAAGAAATTTAGAGCAACACATGCTGTTGTGTTAAATTAAATTATATTTGCAAAAATTTTATTTCGTATCACGTAGAGAAGAAATTCCCGTTCGATGGTACTTATAATGACGATAATGCTAGAGTTGCAAATTGATCTGCTTGATCTGATTGTATTTGTGCCATGCATTGTGTATTACATGCAGTGTTGGGCAAAATGAAATCTGATTAATGATTAACAATTACAATTAACCATGTAATCTGTAATCAGATTACTTTGTAACAGATTACTAATGTAATCCATTTCCATAATTACATAATGTAATCGATTAACGTGTAATGTGATTACAACTTAATCTGATTACACATTAATCGATTACAAGTTAATCAAAGTACATGTTAATCTAATTAATGTGATTACATTTAAGACATCTAAGATATTTAAGATATTTGTATTCTAATTCTTCATAAAACTCCCTAAAACTAATTTCGTACGAGAACAATACTATTTTCTTTCAATTCATTTCATTATATTATTAATTACTTTTAAGTAATCTACAAGGTAATCTGTTACCATGTAATTAGATTACAAAATAATCTAATTATATTGTAACAGATTACACATTGGATAGATTACATATTCTCTCATAAGTAATCTGATTGATATGTAATCGAATACAATTTAATTAGATTACTTTGTAATTTGACTAAACTGTAATGGCATTATTAATTAAATTACACTGCAATCAGATTACGCCCAACACTGATTACATGACAACACATGCTTTTGATAGATGTTGTACCTATTTTTGGAAAAATTGTAATTATATTGAATTTGTTTTCTTTTCAGAACTCAATTTCAGCATAGTATTGTTGTAATATGTTCCCTTTTCAGGAATTTGTTTTTTGATAGTAATTTAAATTTAATTTGCTCAATGAGGCTATACTTTTATGTTGTATTTGTGCAATATGCTATGAAGATGACAAATACATGGCTATGTTGGGTTGTGTAGATGTTTTTCGCTTAAGAGAAATAAAATTAGATTTAATTTTACTAAAAATTTAATGCTTTGTTTTCAGCATGCTTTCTTTCAGAAGTTTTCTGTTTATGAAAATATATTCGAATCAATTTGGTTCGAACAATAATCTCCTTAGTAAGCCAAAAAGCTAAATGCGACGCCAAAAATGGTTAGTTGAATGGAGTTAAAATACCTGCTTTTCTTGAAACTGCTTATCTCATATGGCATTAGTACTACTGCAATATCCAACAAGAAGGGAAAAAGACGTCGTGTAGTTATCCTGATGAATGAAAGGTTCCATGAACTTGTACCAAGATGAATTCAATTTTAGACAACTGATCCGTTTGAATAACTTCCATGAAGAGTTAGTCCAATTGGTCACTGGATGTCTCCATTTATGACGAAACAGCATCCAATAAGAAGAAACAAATGCAAAAATGCAGGATAGATTCCGTGAAAAGTGAGTCCAATTGTAGTCACTATGTTCCATGCGAATGGATGAAAACGTATGCAAGAATGCTGAAGAACTCCACTTCAGATAGGACCACGGCAATATCTCCAATGGATCGCAAAGAACTTTGTACAACAATTAAAAGAAAACTGGTTGATTAAACAAATGATAAAAATTTTCTGACAGCTTGAGTTGAATCTTCTTCTTATATGCTTGAAATATACTTGGAGATAGTGGTTTCGTCGAACAACAGATCTTTAGGTTGAATAGAAGTCAGCGGATGCTTTGTAAAATGAGTAAAATCGTTATAACTAATATCCCAGTGGCTATCGCAGAAGGCAGTCTTTAAAAAGTCAGCAAAGAGATTGGCAGTTTCCAAGGAATCAACACTGTCTATGTTTCCGAGTCGCAACAATGAAGGGTATCCATCACAGTTGCGCTTAGAGTTTAGAAACTTCCAAAACTGTTTAGGTTCAGTTGATTTCGCCGTCAAGAGAAAATACGACAAAAGGAAATTGATATAACCATCAAGAGCAAATACGACCATAAATGAGCAGGATTTAAAAAGTGTGTGTTTTTTTTTTTATAAAAAAAGATAATTTTGTAGTGCATATTTATAATGAAAATATATATATGTATGTATTATAAAATGTAAATTATCATTTAGCTTAATGAACGTATGCTTAATTAATGAAAAGGTTCTAGACTTACTTAATTGTTACACTAATTTTGTTGCTGCTCTCCTCGTTGGAGGGCTCTTGACATCGCCCGATTTACTCGCTCTTCGGTGTATCCCGCGTTGGAAAATTGATGTCGGAAGAACGGCTCGCTTGCTGGTGTTAGTATCAATTTCAGTTCGTCTATGTCGAAATGTGAGATGATCAGTTGAAATCCCTGGACTATCCTCAAATTAACTACCTCGTCTGGCTCGACTTCAGGGAAATCTTCTTCCTCTAGGTGGAGGTTTATATATTCTATGGAGTCGCTCGCTCCAATCGGGGGAATTTCTCCTGGCCAGCACATTAAATGCTGCTCGAGATTTGTAGGTTGGTGTTTTGTAGGTCTTACAAACTTTTACAAAATCCCACCGCTGCCACCAGTTTTTGTTACACGCCACTTGGTGTATAACTTAATTTTTTGTTATGGAGAATAACAACTTCCTATTCTTTTTGTAATAAAATTTTATTGTTCACTTTAAGGAAAAAACTCTTTGCACTTGAACAAATTTTATAATATATTATTAAAAAAAACTTTAAAAAGAAAACTCTTTGCGTAACAGGTTTTGCAATATACTTTAAAAGATAAATCACTGGAAAACACTGGAGGCCTTACCTTGGGTAGGGGGACTCTCCAGGTTGAACACTTAAAAACTTCTCTTCTTTGGCTTCGCTTCAACAGCCTATTTATTTAAAATCGAACCAATTCTTTAACTAATCAGAATTGGTCGATTATGCACTTTCCTATTTTGTGGGAATTGTCGGGTAGACAATTCCATATGCATGCACATGTTCCGATTTTTGTCCAAACGGAAAACTCTCAAATGACAAAAATCGAATAAACAATTGAAAATCACAATTCTGATTTTTGTTTAAACGGAAACGCTCAAATAACAAAAATCAGAAAAATAATTAAAAATTGGCTCTTCGTCTTGAACGGAAACGCTCGAATTTCAAAAATCGGTCAACAATTGGGATATCACAAAAACAATTAAAAATGACAAAAACAATCAGAGACAATTTTCAGGGTCACCAGTAGCATATGGAAAATGATAAACAAATTTTAGATTACATAAGAGCACTAGCCCGATGGTCAGTACTCAGTAGGGATCGTATATCGTGTTTTCGTTCTGATGAACGGTAGCTACTTCGCGGTGACGTGTTTATTTGATTGTCTAGTGGGTGCCCCGAGGAATGTTGAAATAAGACACCTGTTCCTGAGTGTGTTAATGGGTTAAGGTTTTTGTATGTTGGAAATGAGCTTGTCATGATATCATGAATAGTATGTTAGGTTTATTTTTAGGTTTTTGTGATATGTGGAAATGATATATGTAGATATTGCCTTTTGGCTATTGAATAATGCATTTGGATAATTAGAGAATGCAATTATTGGAATGTGCGTTATGAATATGGAGGAGGTGATGTGGATTCATGACAAGAGTTTCAGAACTGCGAGACTCCTTTAAAGCTAAGTGGCCAATGTCGTGAGGCAGAGAACCCAAAAGCGCAGAATTCTTTAGTACGGTTGATGAACAAGAACCAATATTGCCCTTGACCTGCTTAATAGTGCGCCTGATATCCTCTATGATAGGTAGAGCTAGCCCCTTGTTAGCGCTCGACGTTAAAGGCGGATCACATGTTATTACCACAGAGTGAAGATCGTCTAAGGTGCTCGATACAAGTGAAATTTTTGATGAGATGTCATAATTCTTTTCCAGTATCGCAACCGGAGCAGATCTTGCAAAATGCCATTACAGACGAATTAATTAATTTTACCTAACTTGCAGTACAATTCGAGGAAATTAATGTAAAATATAGTTTATGAACTTGAATAATTCAAAACTAGCCCCGAAAATTTACCAGGTTTCGTATGTGATAAATTTCTCTTATCGTAAATCTGTGTTATCGACAACGAAAGTCCATCTCAAGTTATGGATCGAGTATCCGATGAAATGGGATCCGCGTCTTCGGTTAATTGAGCTTTATGGCATCAAATAAAAGCTTAAAGAGATGGTATAAAAAGGCGCAAAGGAAGATAACCTCGAAATCCAGCAAATAATTAAAAAAATTGGTTTAATTCAATTATATACTTATTAGCTGGTCAAGTCAGTGGAAATAAAATGATCGGGTCAGTTGATAATTAATCCACAGACAAATTCAAGGTCCCACGAAGTATCAATGACACAGCAACTCCAACGAAGAGGCAGTGTCATCAGATTATTTTCACAAATTTACTTCTGTTCACTTCAGGGATTTCAAATTAAACCTCCAGTTGTATGTAAAAAGAGCACCATTCGTGGAAAAACTAAATAACTTGTCGTTTTTATAGCCCTTGCTTGCACACGACAGCACTGTTAGAGTAGCAGCGGTGCATGATTACAAGAATTGGCAATGCAGCTGTGCTCTTACGGTACTAGCGATAAAATTTGTCTAGCAACGAACAAAAATGCATAGCAACAAGAAATTTAGAGCAACACATGCTGTTGTGTTAAATTAAATTATATTTGCAAAAATTTTATTTCGTATCACGTAGAGAAGAAATTCCCGTTCGATGGTACTTATAATGACGATAATGCTAGAGTTGCAAATTGATCTGCTTGATCTGATTGTATTTGTGCCATGCATTGTGTATTACATGCAGTGTTGGGCAAAATGAAATCTGATTAATAATTAACAATTACAATTAACCATGTAATCTGTAATCAGATTACTTTGTAACAGATTACTAATGTAATCCATTTCCATAATTACATAATGTAATCGATTAACGTGTAATGTGATTACAACTTAATCTGATTACACATTAATCGATTACAAGTTAATCAAAGTACATGTTAATCTAATTAATGTGATTACATTTAAGACATCTAAGATATTTAAGATATTTGTATTCTAATTCTTCATAAAACTCCCTAAAACTAATTTCGTACGAGAACAATACTATTTTCTTTCAATTCATTTCATTATATTATTAATTACTTTTAAGTAATCTACAAGGTAATCTGTTACCATGTAATTAGATTACAAAATAATCTAATTATATTGTAACAGATTACACATTGGATAGATTACATATTCTCTCATAAGTAATCTGATTGATATGTAATCGAATACAATTTAATTAGATTACTTTGTAATTTGACTAAACTGTAATGGCATTATTAATTAAATTACACTGCAATCAGATTACGCCCAACACTGATTACATGACAACACATGCTTTTGATAGATGTTGTACCTATTTTTGGAAAAATTGTAATTATATTGAATTTGTTTTCTTTTCAGAACTCAATTTCAGCATAGTATTGTTGTAATATGTTCCCTTTTCAGGAATTTGTTTTTTGATAGTAATTTAAATTTAATTTGCTCAATGAGGCTATACTTTTATGTTGTATTTGTGCAATATGCTATGAAGATGACAAATACATGGCTATGTTGGGTTGTGTAGATGTTTTTCGCTTAAGAGAAATAAAATTAGATTTAATTTTACTAAAAATTTAATGCTTTGTTTTCAGCATGCTTTCTTTCAGAAGTTTTCTGTTTATGAAAATATATTCGAATCAATTTGGTTCGAACAATAATCTCCTTAGTAAGCCAAAAAGCTAAATGCGACGCCAAAAATGGTTAGTTGAATGGAGTTAAAATACCTGTTTTTCTTGAAACTGCTTATCTCATATGGCATTAGTACTACTGCAATATCCAACAAGAAGGGAAAAAGACGTCGTGTAGTTATCCTGATGAATGAAAGGTTCCATGAACTTGTACCAAGATGAATTCAATTTTAGACAACTGATCCGTTTGAATAACTTCCATGAAGAGTTAGTCCAATTGGTCACTGGATGTCTCCATTTATGACGAAACAGCATCCAATAAGAAGAAACAAATGCAAAAATGCAGGATAGATTCCGTGAAAAGTGAGTCCAATTGTAGTCACTATGTTCCATGCGAATGGATGAAAACGTATGCAAGAATGCTGAAGAACTCCACTTCAGATAGGACCACGGCAATATCTCCAATGGATCGCAAAGAACTTTGTACAACAATTAAAAGAAAACTAGTTGATTAAAAAAATGATAAAAATTTTCTGACAGCTTGAGTTGAATCTTCTTCTTCTATGCTTGAAATATACTTGGAGATAGTGGTTTCGTCGAACAACAGATCTTTAGGTTGAATAGAAGTCAGCGGATGCTTTGTAAAATGAGTAAAATCGTTATAACTAATATCCCAGTGGCTATCGCAGAAGGCAGTCTTTAAAAAGTCAGCAAAGAGATTGGCAGTTTCCAAGGAATCAACACTGTCTATGTTTCCGAGTCGCAACAATGAAGGGTATCCATCACAGTTGCGCTTAGAGTTTAGAAACTTCCAAAACTGTTTAGGTTCAGTTGATTTCGCCGTCAAGAGAAAATACGACAAAAGGAAATTGATATAACCATCAAGAGCAAATACGACCATAAATGAGCAGGATTTAAAAAGTGTGTGTTTTTTTTTTATAAAAAAAGATAATTTTGTAGTGCATATTTATAATGAAAATATATATATGTATGTATTGTAAAATGTAAATTATCATTTAGCTTAATGAACGTATGCTTAATTAATGAAAAGGTTCTAGACTTACTTAATTGTTACACTAATTTTGTTGTTGCTCTCCTCGTTGGAGGGCTCTTGACATCGCCCGATTTACTCGCTCTTCGGTGTATCCCGCGTTGGAAAATTGATGTCGGAAGAACGGCTCGCTTGCTGGTGTTAGTATCAATTTCAGTTCGTCTATGTCGAAATGTGAGATGATCAGTTGAAATCCCTGGACTATCCTCAAATTAACTACCTCGTCTGGCTCGACTTCAGGGAAATCTTCTTCCTCTAGGTGGAGGTTTATATATTCTATGGAGTCGCTCGCTCCAATCGGGGGAATTTCTCCTGGCCAGCACATTAAATGCTGCTCGAGATTTGTAGGTTGGTGTTTTGTAGGTCTTACAAACTTTTACAAAATCCCACTGCTGCCACCAGTTTTTGTTACACGCCACTTGGTGTATAACTTAATTTTTTGTTATGGAGAATAACAACTTCCTATTCTTTTTGTAATAAAATTTTATTGTTCACTTTAAGGAAAAAACTCTTTGCACTTGAACAAATTTTATAATATATTATTAAAAAAAACTTTAAAAAGAAAACTCTTTGCGTAACAGGTTTTGCAATATACTTTAAAAGATAAATCACTGGAAAACACTGGAGGCCTTACCTTGGGTAGGGGGACTCTCCAGGTTGAACACTTAAAAACTTCTCTTCTTTGGCTTCGCTTCAACAGCCTATTTATTTAAAATCGAACCAATTCTTTAACTAATCAGAATTGGTCGATTATGCACTTTCCTATTTTGTGGGAATTGTCGGGTAGACAATTCCATATGCATGCACATGTTCCGATTTTTGTCCAAACGGAAAACTCTCAAATGACAAAAATCGAATAAACAATTGAAAATCACAATTCTGATTTTTGTTTAAACGGAAACGCTCAAATAACAAAAATCAGAAAAATAATTAAAAATTGGCTCTTCGTCTTGAACGGAAACGCTCGAATTTAAAAAATCGGTCAACAATTGGGATATCACAAAAACAATTAAAAATGACAAAAACACTCAGAGACAATTTTCAGGGTCACCAGTAGCATATGGAAAATGATAAACAAATTTTAGATTACATAAGAGCACTAGCCCGATGGTCAGTACTCAGTAGGGATCGTATATCGTGTTTTCGTTCTGATGAACGGTAGCTACTTCGCGGTGACGTGTTTATTTGATTGTCTAGTGGGTGCCCCGAGGATTGTTGAAATAAGACACCTGTTCCTGAGTGTGTTAATGGGTTAAGGTTTTTGTATGTTGGAAATGAGCTTGTCATGATATCATGAATAGTATGTTAGGTTTATTTTTAGGTTTTTGTGATATGTGGAAATGATATATGTAGATATTGCCTTTTGGCTATTGAATAATGCATTTGGATAATTAGAGAATGCAATTATTGGAATGTGCGTTATGAATATGGAGGAGGTGATGTGGATTCATGACAAGAGTTTCAGAACTGCGAGACTCCTTTAAAGCTAAGTGGCCAATGTCGTGAGGCAGAGAACCCAAAAGCGCAGAATTCTTTAGTACGGTTGATGAACAAGAACCAATATTGCCCTTGACCTGCTTAATAGTGCGCCTGATATCCTCTATGATAGGTAGAGCTAGCCCCTTGTTAGCGCTCGACGTTAAAGGCGGATCACATGTTATTACCACAGAGTGAAGATCGTCTAAGGTGCTCGATACAAGTGAAATTTTTGATGAGATGTCATAATTCTTTTCCAGTATCGCAACCGGAGCAGATCTTGCAAAATGCCATTACAGACGAATTAATTAATTTTACCTAACTTGCAGTACAATTCGAGGAAATTAATGTAAAATATAGTTTATGAACTTGAATAATTCAAAACTAGCCCCGAAAATTTACCAGGTTTCGTATGTGATAAATTTCTCTTATCGTAAATCTGTGTTATCGACAACGAAAGTCCATCTCAAGTTATGGATCGAGTATCCGATGAAATGGGATCCGCGTCTTCGGTTAATTGAGCTTTATGGCATCAAATAAAAGCTTAAAGAGATGGTATAAAAAGGCGCAAAGGAAGATAACCTCGAAATCCAGCAAGTAATTAAAAAAATTGGTTTAATTCAATTATATACTTATTAGCTGGTCAAGTCAGTGGAAATAAATTGATCGGGTCAGTTGATAATTAATCCACAGACAAATTCAAGGTCCCACGAAGTATCAATAACACAGCAACTCCAACGAAGAGGCAGTGTCATCAGATTATTTTCACAAATTTACTTCTGTTCACTTCAGGGATTTCAAATTAAACCTCCAGTTGTATGTAAAAAGAGCACCATTCGTGGAAAAACTAAATAACTTTATACATTAAACAAAAACAATAAACAACGAATTTTACAAAAATAATAACAAAAATAAAAAACCAGACCGAGATAAAGATATCGACCGAGATACAGATACTTATTCCGGATCTCGACTGGAATAAACATTACTAACAACATCACTTTATCTTGGGTCTCAACTGATATAAAGATCGTTATTCGTCTAGCAATGCCATAAAGTCGATTCCCCGTTGTAAACTGGTGAGTACATTTTTGAATTGATCATTTATTATATCAACTATTCCATTTATTATTATATTTACATATATATATATATATATTTGGTGCCATTCCTGAAAGTTATCACGATTTATTACAGTGTTGTATATAACTTGAACTTACATACAAAAGTGAAATTTAGTTAGTTAGTGACTTACATGTTATTAAGTGACATTATCGAAGTATATATTTTACCTAATATAATTGAAATTGAAATCTACTAAATTTAGTTCTAGTCAAGGTTGGAATTGTGTAATTAAGCTAAACGTGTGTGTGAAATAAACCACTAATTTTAAGTATTCATTGGCGTTATTATTTACAGTCCCAATCCTTAGTTATATTTTTCTTGAGTGTTCTCATTTGGCAGAACAAATATAATTTAAAATATTTGTCGCTCGCGAGTTATCATGCGTCTGTCCGCACGACAGACAGAGCGACAGACAGACAGACAGACGGTTGGACAGACAGACAGACAGACGGATAGATAGACAGACGGACAGAGACAAACGGACATGCAAGATTCAAAATAACTTTTCAATTCTGCATAGGTGTCCAATACATTTTGCTCTAATAGTATTATTTCTATGCGTTAAAAACGGAATGCCAAACTTAGTATACCCTATAGGTTTCATCCAGGGAACGAGTATAATTACTAATTTTATTAGATTGAGTTTTAAATTTTTAAAATTACAAACGTTTTATGAGGTTTACCTATATCGTAAAAGGTACCTAAATAGCTTCATTGGATTTGGGTTTATTGGTATACAGAGAATTTCGGAATATTTATCTAGTGGACGAAAATTCTAAAACAAAACTAATATCACCACCGATTTGTACCCAACATTTCACTGACGTATTCTATAACCAGTAATTAACTATTTTCAAAACAGTCATTTAATATATATTTTTATTTTGAAGACATGCAAAAAAGGTAAAATTGGTCTAATATCTACCAATTCTAATGATACCCTAGATGAATGGCCGTATGTAATTTCGTATGATTTGTGAAGTGGTTTTTCGTATATATTTCTAGAACGGTTCATTGCACAGTAAAAATTATTAAAACCAATTTGATAGGATTTCATTTTCTGAAGAACTTTCCAGTACTATAGAAATGTCTAGGACTAATCGTTTTTATAGTATATGGAAAAAACCTAAATTCTTATATGGCAACCCCTTCTTTGTGGTTTCCCGATTTAGTCCATTTTTGAAGCTTTCTTTACTATTACTATGAAAATACTGTGGGAAGATTTCAGCTCACTACGTCGACGCGTTGTCAAGTATTCAAATATATAAGTGAAAAACGAAATTTTTGTGCCAGGAACGGCGAATTCAAGTGCAGAACTGGAATGGGAAACGATACCTACACAGGACGAGGAACATAATACAGTTGTGGTTGCTAAAAGAAACAAGTAAAAAAGCTAGAAATGGCCTAAGACTAATTCTTATGATACCCTAGATCAAGGGTCTCCAAACTACGGCTCGCGAGCACCAAGAATCCGGCCCATGGTAGCGGGCCGTGCATGCCTGATATCCGGCCCACCGTAGTTTATTTTGATAAATTTTACAATGAAAGTAATGAAAGTAAATCATACAAAATAAAAATCAGATTTTTTATTTAACGACCAACTAAGAACGTATTAACTGGCATATATAGTATAATGAAAGCAGACACTTTCAATTGTAATTAATGATATCTGATTTATCCTAATAACTTACAATAAGTTACATACATAGTAGGTAATTCACAAAATGCAATTAGACATTATAATTATGATTAATGAGATTTATGTAGCTGTAACTTTTCACTGACAATTGCTTGCAGTTATGGATCAAGTTTACTAGCGGAAATTATCAGCAGCGACTTCAAACATTCATCACTCAATTTGGATCTGTAAATATTATTTGTATATTTCATTTTGGACAATGTTTTTTCACACATATAAGTAGTGCCAAATGCGGAAAAAAAGCCACGAGCAAATTTGTGCAACTGATCAAACTGTGTGAGTGGGAGACTCTTATAAAATGCCAGCAATGATGACTTTGAATATTTTTCTTTAAAAATATCGCTGCACTGAAAATCAATCATTTCCATTTGAGTGCCTGGATCAAGTGCTTCTATATCGACGTTAAAAGGATTTTGAAAAATCTTGATATCGTTTGCAATTGCATCAAAATACGAAAAACGAGACTCGAAATTTATTTTCAATGCAACCAAAGCTTAAATTGCGAAATCTACTGGAAATGGAGTCTCAGTTTGCTGACTAATTGTTTGGCACGTATTAAAATGCGTGAAGCATTTTTT
Organism: Dioctria linearis; assembly: GCA_963930735.1. NCBI lineage: Eukaryota > Metazoa > Arthropoda > Insecta > Diptera > Asilidae > Dioctria > Dioctria linearis. Next base: position 125,708,406 of record OZ005742.1, on the reverse strand, counting down.
GTTCAATTGTTCAGATTGAAACAATACAATTCTTTGTCGAAGGGACTTAATATGGGTATATAAATCAGGCAGAAGCTGGTTTGCTCCTTGTAATTTTAAATTAAGGTCATTCATATGATTAGTTAAATCTGTATAAATGATAACTTCCATAACCACTCATTGTTTTGTAACTCAGCCATAGGACGATTCTTTTCATTCAAGAAAATTTCAATTATTGTTCGAAGCTCAAAAAATCCCTTTGAACTTTTCCACATCTAAGCCAGCGTACTGCAGTATAATATGACAGGTCATTTTCTCCAATCTCTTCAATAAACTCTCGGAGATGACGATGATTGAGCGCATGTGATGTGATATAATTAACAACTGACATGACTGGCTTTAAAATTTCTGACATATCCATGCATTTTCCGCACAAAGACAGTTGATGTTTAATGGTTTTGATCCACCGTCATTTTCTACGGCCTTTGATATGAGAGCACCGACACCTTTATTTTTCCCACACATGTTTTTGCCACCATCAGTAGCGATACACTTCAAGTTTTTCCATTGAAGATTGGTTTTTTGAACAGCATTTTCGACTCCTTTAAAAATATCTTCTCCAGTAGTCACGCCGTGAATTCTATAAAAGTCCAGAAGCTCTTCATACGCTTTATAATTTTTATCTATCCCTCGAATAAAAAGTAACACCTGAGCAGTATCTGAAATATCTGTTGATTCATCCAGGGCTAAGGAGAACCACTCTAAGTATCGATTTTTGTCAGACAATTGACTTAATATATTTTCTGCAATATCATCTACTCTTCGAGCCACAGTGTTTGCTGACAAACTAATATTAAAATTAGCTTTTTCTGGACATATTTCTTCTGCTGCTGCAATCATGCAATCCTTGATTAATTCGCAGTCAGTAAATGGTTTTCCATGTTTCGCCAATGAATGAGCCACGCGGAAACTAGCACGAGTTGCTGCTTCTTGTTCAGCATTTATTTTCTTAAACGTAATTTGCTGAGATTTCAACCCGCGTTTCAAAGATTCATATATTTTGCTTGCTGTAAATTTTGAGTAATTCTGAGAATGTTTAGCTTAAAAGGAAGTGTTGATACCTGTAAATTCGTGTGCATGAGCGTGGATTTTTCAGCATGCCGTGAGGCGTAAAGTAGCTAAGCATTATATTGAAGAAAGAGACAAACCTATGTTTAGCTGTCGAAAAAATCCTTCCTCCACCGAGTTTTGTTTACGTTTGTGAGAGCTGCGAAATTCCTTAGGTATGTGGCGTAATGACAGCGAATAAGAACATTTTCGATGGGAGCAAACGTAATATTTTCAACCATATATCTTGTTGCCCCGCTCTCTATATTGATTCTACTATACGGCTGTTTTGAGCATTCACTAAAACGTTGGTCCCGAGAGTTTTCAAATCCTACCATAACATTGCGTTTATACACTTGATTTGTGAGACCACTTCTTGAGTATGCTAGCCAGGTCTGGTCTCCATTTTACGATACACACATCGACCGTATCGAGTCTGTTCAGCGGAACTTCCTACGATTTGCTCTCAGGCATCTACCCTGGAATAATTCCTTAATTCTTCCACCATACGAGGATCGCTTGAAGCTTTTAAATATGCACTCGTTTGAGAAACGTCGCTTGGTTGCCGATGTAACATTTGTGCATCAACTCTTAAACGCGAATAATGATAGTAGCCACAATTTGAGAAGGCTACCTCTGTTTCACTCTGTTGCACTCCTCAAGGTCTAACTTTAGCATGTATGAACCTATTAATCGCATGTGTATTACTGTCAATAATATGGCTGAGAATTTCGTTGTTGACGTCCCTAAGCATGTTTTAAAAAAACGCCTATTTAATATTTAATTTTGTTTTAATTAACTTTTTTAAATTGTCTTGTTCTATGTTGCATGTCATTTTATCCTGTGTTCGGTCTATGTTTAGTGTAACATACTACTACTAACACCGAATAAATGATGAAACGCATGTATTGTTGATCGTTTATTTATTAAACGTGTCCATGTAGCGAGCTTGTGTTAAGCTGGTTCTGATAGTCAAAAAAAAAAAACAGATACTAACAAAACCAGAATTTGTCTACACCAAATTTGGCTTATCACACTTCCTGTACTCTCTATATTCTAAGATGTTTAGTCTCTTAATGACGTTTTATATTGTATTCTTTGAGAACTGATATTGTTTCGTTGCAAATTATACACATTGCCTTATTACTTAATTCAATCACGAAATATTGATGTGCACATTGCTCTTTTCTTTTCCATATTTTTTCAAATCCACAAAAAAAGTGCATAGGTTCAAATCAAAGTAATGATTATTTTCACTAAGCTAAAGAAGTAAAATCACAAAACACACTAGTTCGCTTTTCAGATAGCACTTGTCGCTTCGAATTCAAACTTTGCAATTGTCCAGCTCGCGGTTGTCTTCCATATTTATACCAAAGATAACATAATAAGAAGATAGGACACTATGTTTTCAAGAAAGAAAGAAATAATTACAGATTCCATGCAACCGAATAAATGGCAAATGATTCATTTTCGTAAATAAATAAGAAGGGGCGGAGTTTTCACGTTTTACTCTCACAAAATGTTCCCACGCATTTGTCAAAACCGGTTTTCTCTGAAATTTTGTGAGAAATATCCAATGTTTTTTATAGTATAACCAATGTTTGTTAGTGTCATTTCTTTGCTATTTAAACAGAACGTGCTTCTGTTTACATTCGTTTTGTTCTGAAGAGATTAAGTGGGAGAAACTCATGCTGGATTCTCTGATATTTTCGGGAAAAATGAGTATTTCATTTGAGAGGTATTTTATATCTCCTTTCAGTACCCTGGCCAAAGCGAAATTTACCTTTTTCTTACAAAATTGAGGTAGGGTTACATTTCAGAGAAAACCGGTTTTCACAAAAGCGCGGGAATATTTATGCAAGTACAACCTGAAAACTCCCCCCTTCTCATTTATTAACGAAAATGAATTATTTGTCATTCTGTTTCGTTGAATGCGCAATCACATTTAAAATCAAAGTTTATTTATTACAAACCCCGGCATATGGGCCACACAGACAATTGTTGGAAACAACGACTAGATATTAGATATTTAGACTAGATATTTTTTATCTTTATTCATAAAATTTTCAAAGATAGTTTAATTTTTTTTTCTTCTTTCTTTCTTTTTCTATCCATGTACATTTTAAATGTAAATATGGTTACATGAGTAGATAAACTATGACAGTTCTGGACCACTTTTTTATGCCTCCAGGATTTCGCCACAGATGGCGCCACCGCCGGTAGGTGGTTTGAGCCCGTGCTAAATATAGGTTTGTGTCTTGGTTGTATTGGTTTGTGTCTTGAATACACCATGTGCTGCGCATAAATGTAGGCTTTTGGTTTCATTGAGTCTCGACTGCGCCCTAGCGGGATTAATCGGTACTACCAGGATGTATCATTTGATCTTGACTGCACCCTAGCGGCATTAGCCGGTACTAACAGCATGCTCCCGTACTACGGTTTTCTTAAATAGATATGTGTTGCGCCTAAATGTAGGCTTTTGGTTTCATTGAGTCTCGATTGCGCCCTAGCGGGATTAATCGGTACTACCGAGATATGTCATTTGATCTTGACTGCACCCTAGCGGCATTAGCAGGTACTACCAGCATGCTCCCGTATTACGGTTTTCTTAAATACATACATAGGTGCGCCTAAATGTAGGCTTTTGGCTTTGAACTAATATTAGTAATAATTAAAGTTGACGCTAGGAAATTTTTGTTCATGCCAATGGATTCTAGATGGTTGGGGTGTTGGTATTAGGGGCGATGAAATTTTCATCAGAAATCCTCTACGGGCTCTGGTTTTCGAGATATTAGCGATTTTACCTTTTCTTGTATAGTTAATATTATTAATAATTCAAGCTACCTAGGATAGTTTTGTTCATGCCAATAGATTCTAGAAGGTCTTAGAGGAGCGTGGGTTAGAGGGGGAACGAAATTTTCATCAGAAATCCTCTACGGGCTTTGGTTTTCGAGATATTAGCGATTTTACCTTTTTAGATATAGTTAATATTAGCAATAATTCAAGTTTTTTTCGCTCATGGGGGTGCTGCGTCTAAATGTAGGCTTTGTTCAGCATCATTCGAATTTCACAACATGACATCACCATGAACAGATTCTAGAAGATGTCAGTGAGCCGATACTACCAGCATGCTCCGGTACTACGGCTTTGGATGTGTGGTACGATTCTTTTGGAAGTTTTTTGCTTCACTTTTGGCCCACACGTGGCAGCATGCTACGGTTTTGGGAAGTTTTTTGCTTCACTTTTCCCAACACGTGGCAGCATGCTACGGTTTTGGGAAGTTTTTTGCTTCACTTTTTTGGATGTGTGGTGCGCCGAAATGTAGGCTTTTGTTGTTTTCAAGTGTTGCGCCTGGTTTTGAATTAATATTAGTAATAATTGTTTTTTCCTGAGCGGCTAAATGTAGGCTTTTGGTTTTGAACTAATAATTAGGAAATTTTTGTTCATGTCAATGGATTCTAAAGGGTTGGTATGTGGGGGGATAATAAAGAGAGGAGGGGGGGGGTAATGAAATTTTCATCAGAAATCCTCTACGGGCTCTGGTTTTCGAGATGTTAGCGTATTAATATTTCAAGTTATTTTTGCTCATGGAAATGGATTCTTGGTGGTGTGGGGTGGGAGGGGGAACGAAATTTTCATCAGAAATCCTCTATGGGCTTTGGTTTTCGAGATATTAGCGACATCTGTTTGGGCGCAAACGCCATTTCTTGAGTAAGGTACCCTAGCGGCCTTAGCGACATATTATGAGCGGAACGGCGGATACTTAACCTTGGGGCATTACTCCATTTCATCAGATCAACAAGTGGCAACCCCAGAAAGAATCTAAATCTAGTGTAAATAAAATATGTATTATAGTTTTAGTTTCATTTATTAAAGTAATTTGCATTATAGCTACATGTATAAAGTATTATATATATATATTTATTTTAAATTGTATTGTAGGTGTTTTTTCAAGAAATTATAAAACATCTTTGTTATTAATCCAAGAATTGTGTTTTGATGAAAATCCGAGCCATTTAACGTAAGCTTTATCTCACTCTTCTTTAAGATTTTCTCTACGAGATATAGGTCTGGGTGTTTAACTATCAGCAGCACCAATTCATAAAAGCCTCCTGTGATTGGATTTCCTTGATAATCTTCCAGCTGATATGTGATGGGGTTTGTGTTTTGAACTTTAGTTATTTTAAAAATCTCAGCTGTCCAGTTTGGTGTATAGCCTTTCTCAAATATATGCTTGTATTTGCTGATGCGTACAAAATCTCCAACTTTATACTTTGCAGGAACAACAATCTTTATATGACTGTATACAGTTGAAAGCAGTTGCTTCTCATTGGAGGTGTTGATATCACGTGGTCTCATTTTCGTAGTTCGATGTATTCTTGAGTTGTATTCAGTGAGCAGTTTCTTTACCATACCAATCCACTGATAAGTTCTATTAAAGCTGAATTCCTTCCACATCATATCCTTTAGAGTTCGGTTAAATCGTTCCACTATTGATGCTTTGAGGAAACTCTACGTAGAGTAATGATTAATAGCATGCTTCAGCATTAGATTTTTAAAGAGGCTGTTGTAGAATTCCTTTCCATCATCAGACTGCAGGTTTTTAGGTATTCGTCCGTCGCTTAATATAGATTGCATGGCATCTCTTACTTCTGCACCAGTTTTTCTTTTAATTGGAATTGCCCATGCATATTTGGAGAAGGTATCAATTACTGTCAGCAGATAGCGGTAACCCTTGTTCACATACTTGTAGGGATGCATTTCAACCAAGTCTGCCTGCCACAAGTCATCTAGTCCTTTGATAATCACACGACGTCGTTTAAAATTTTTTCTCGCTGGTTTATGCAGCTCATTTACCACTTGTCTCTTACTCATCGTAATTATAAATGAAACAGATTTCTCAAGAGTTTTTACTCATATACACCATCTTTTGGTGTCAAGTTTTTCTTATTTATTACTGAAGTAAACAGATAGTTTTCAATCTTCGCGATTTCATCATTGATATATAGCGTTAAATTTGTCGCCTCTATATTAATAGTTTTTTTTATTTCTTCAACACTTATTTTAATTTTCTTGTCAACATAGTCTTTGGTAGTAGCATCATCATTTTCAAGGGGTTCACCAAGTCGTTTTATACACTTTGAGTTTAGATCGTAGTCTCCGTTTATCGTTAAATTAAATCCAATACCCCGCTCTCCTTGTTCACCAGCTGGACCCTGAGCTCCTCGTTTACCATCTGGTCCTTGAATTGCTTGTTTACCGGCTGGTCCCTGAGCTCCTGTTGGTCCACGTTCACCTGCTTTCCCAAGATATCCTCGCTTAGAGAAACGTCCAAACTTGTCAACGCTCATCTGTAGATTGTGATGAAGTATGGTAATGAAGTAGTATTTAAACTATAATATCCACTTCTCGCAACTCCTCCAGGATAGATACAATTTCATTGTTGTGACTGGTGTTTCCAGCCTGCTTTGATGCCATTAGAAGACGCAGTCTATCCACTAATTCATTTGGATCATCCCAGTAAATGTGATCAATGTTTTCTTTAGGCAGACGCATTAGTCCCATGCCTTTATGCTGTATAAGTTTACTGATTATAGCTTTATACTTAGCCGCTCTAGTACCCTTTATTTGCCCATCTTCAGCATAGTCACGTTTATATGCATTGGTATCTCGCAAAATAGATCCATAATTAGTTAAATCCTCTTTAGCATATAGACTTTTTACAAGATCTTTCATAAATAGCAGCTCACATAACCCCAAAGTTGTTTTATAGCTCTTCCCCTTGATAAAAATATTTCCTACATCATCAAAATCAAACGTTGAATTACCGATTCTCCACGCGTTGTCATCATAGTAAACTCCATAGGTTGGATCAATTTTAGGGCTATTATCAGTGAATAGCTTTAAATAGTTTGAAACTATGTGTCCAGACGTATCGGCGGAGGTGACAGGAGACCTTCCTGTCAATGTTCTTGAATGTTTCGGTGTTGCGAATTCTTCTTCAGATGTTAAGGAATAATCTCCATAATTTATAGGTGTGCTACTAGCCTCCATTTTCACATATTTTCGTTTTGGAGGGGTAAAGGGTTCCACAATTACATTGGCTTCTTCTTTTGCTTCTTCTTCTTCTTCTTCTTCTTCTTCCTCTTCTTCTTCTTCTTCTTTTGTATCTTTTGTCTCAAACTTGGCTATATCCGGTGGCTCGTATTTGACTCTTCTAACAAACTCTTTTAAGGGTTTAGTGATTGGCTTAAAGGTTTCTTCAAGTTGAGCTTCTGCTTCAATCCTTCCCATCATTAGAGCTTTAAATTTCTTTCGCACTGCATTCCTTGTCTTGATGAGTTCTTTTAATAGATTTTCATTCATCTTCGATATTAACTGAATAACGGCTTTTCAAACAGCTCTGATAACAGGTAAACAGCTTTCCAAACAGCTCTGATAACAGCTTAACAGCTTTCCGAACAGCTCTGCTAACAGCTTAACAGCTTTTCAAACAGCTCTGATAACAGCTTAACAGCTTTCCAAACAGCTCTGATAACAGCTTAACAGCTTTCCAAACAGCTCTGATAACAGCTTAACAGCTTTCCAAACAGCTCTGATAACAGCTTAACAGCTCTCCGAACAGCTCTGGTAACAGCTTAACAGCTTTTCAAACAGCTCTGATAACAGCTTAACAGCTTTCCAAACAGCTCTTATAACAGCTTAACAGCTTTCCAAACAGCTCTGATAACAGCTTAACAGCTTTCCAAACAGCTCTGATAACAGCTTAACTGCTTTTCAAACAGCTCTGATAACAGCTTAACAGCTTTGAAACAGCTCTGATAACAGCTTAACAGCTCTGATAACAGCTTAACAGCTCTGATAACAGCTTAACAGCTTTTAAAACAGCTCTGATAACACGTTAACAGCTTTTCAAACAGGTCTGATAATCGGTGAACAGCTTTAATCTACTCAGCATGTCTACAGGACTCGGTGTGCTTTCGACTGAGTTACAACTTCGACTTAAGAAGGTTTCGCATGTTTCATCCTTTTATAGTACAATGAAGGTATCAAATCCTTTACGGTAGCGCCCCTTGTTTAATGAGCTATCCTTATCAATCATCAAGAAACCATATTCATCCTTCCAACACTCAGCACAGGCTCTTCGAAATTTATCAAACTTCATGTCTGTGATCACATGATCATTATAGATATGTTTCAAATTCAAGACATCTTGCTTGAATAAGATGATTAAATTAGCATTGTCACGTATTAAGTGCTTTGGTATATGCGTATATGTTTGACAGAGATAGAAGCTGTCTATATCTTCGTGGCGACCCATGCAAAAATAGGATCGCACATTATCTCGCTTTTCACATGCTACATCATCGAAAATAAACACTGAATGTGATTTGGCTTCCTCTGGAGGTAGAACGTCGCAGTTGTTTGAGAATGTATAATACCCCAATCCTGATATGGCGGTCATCACCAGCTTCAAGTATTCATACTTTGGTTGATGCAAAGATTTTGAATATATGTGAATATTTTCATATCTCAGACCATTGGGATGTTCCAGCAAACTTATCATAACATTAGTTTTTCCACAATTGGATGGTCCAACAATGATGCTCCTTATACTATTAGGCAATAGGGGCCCATGCTTCTTTTTCACCTGCATAACAGCTACATCAGCATTTCGAACAGGAAAAGCTTGTTGTTGTTTAATGAACCGCATATTGAAGACTAACGGGATTCCTATAAGTATACCTGTTTATATTACATTTCAACAATATCATCGGAACCTTATAAGATGTCGGATCACAAATCGAAACGCTCCAGAAAATGTTTGAAAGGGGGCAAAGGACTATTAAATTCAATCATCAACAAATTACCTGTAGAATTACATCTACCGGGATACCAGTACTGTGGACCAGGAACAAAGTTACAAAAAAGATTGGCGAGAGGAGATCCGGGCATTAATCCATTGGACGCAGCCTGCAAAGAACACGATATAGCATACTCGCGACATAGAGATACAAGTGATCGACATATAGCTTATAAAACATTAGCTGAAAAAGCTTGGCAGCGTGCAAAATCTACGGATGCAAATTTGAGTGAACGTGCCAATACCTGGCTTATAACAAACGCAATGAAGGCTAAAATTAAGCTAGGTATGGGTCTTAAGGCTAAAAATAAACGCCAACCCACATTCCGAGAAGCAGTACGAAATGCACGTAAGATTTTAAAAATCAAAAAACCAAAAGACTTGATGGAAGCTACAAAAATAGCTCTTAGTGCAGCTGAAAATATTGTGAAAAGAAAGAAGAAATCAATTAAAACTGCACGAGTGATACCTGTACCAAAGGTTGGCGGAGCACTTCTGTTCCTCATCCCGTTGTTTGCTGGGCTTTCAGCATTGGGAGGACTATCGGGAGGTGCAGCAGGCATAGCTAAAGCAGTAAATGATACCAGTGCGGCAAAGGCAAAATTGGAAGAAAGCAAACGTCATAACCAAGCAATGGAAACTATAGCGGTTGGTAATGATGGAAACGGGCTGTTCTTGAAGCCTTATAGAAAAGGACTTGGACTCTATCTACAACCTCAACCAAAAAACTATTAAAGACGCTACCCAAACGACCGCTAAACGAGTTGGATCTTCGCAAATATAACACACTTGCCACACTTCAGAGGAGTATTTATGCGTGATAATCTTCCTAAAAAGCCATGGAAGCGAGGAAGCGGTATTGTTAACTTGGACATCTCAACTGGAGCAGGTACACACTGGGTAGCGTACTACAAGAAAGGTGATAACATCAAATACTTTGATAGCTTTGGCAATCTCCAACCACCACGGGAACTCATAAACTACTTGGGTAGTAATATTACGTACAACTACAGTTCTTATCAGAATTATGATGCAGTAATTTGCGGTCACTTATGTTTAGAGTTTTTATATAATTGTTATATCCATTAATTATTATCTATAAATAAATGTATCTGTATTGAAATTGTAACAGTTCATTATCAACCGCCATGTCATTAACACTTACTCTCACGGGAAATTCATCTCTACTCACTGCTGAGTACTTTCCTCCGCTGGAGCTAGCAACGGATTATGTTTGTGGATTAATTGATTTTCAAACATACAACTCTATACCAAATATTGATGTGAGCAATAATCTGGTTCATGTAGGGAATGAGGTTGTTGAGATACCTGTTGGATCCTATGAGATTGATGATATAGCAAAATATGTACAAGGATACTTGGATAAAGAAGGGAGAACGATAAAGGTTACAATAAAGGCTACCAATAATACATTGAAGAGTGAAGTTAAGGCAACTGAAGAAATACATTTGGAAAAACAGAGATCCATAGCTCCTCTGCTAGGATTCAGTAAAAGGAACTTATCTGCTAATATAGTGCATACATCAGAGTTGCCAGTCAACATCATTAAAGTAAATACTATACGCATCGAATGTAATATTATATCAGGATCATTCTTCAACAACACACAAGTACACACTCTCCACGAGTTTTCCCCGAACATTGGGCCTGGGTATAAAATAGTGGAGGTACCCAAAAATGTAATCTATTTGCCTGTGAACACCAAACGTATAAGTTCTCTAACATTGAAGCTCCTTGACCAAGACGGTGATTTAATCAACTTCAGACGAGAGACTATAACCATCAGGTTACATTTGAAGCCACAGCATGTTGATATACAATAATGATAAATACGAGTTCGGAGCAGACAAGATCATTAGTCAGCGGACAACTTTGAAGCGGTCAAGACCTACATTAACACCTGCAAATACAGCATATTTACAATCGATAGGCTTAACGCTGAAACAATGAATAAAGGAATGCTAGATATTGCACCAGACGCTCGCTTTGATAACAGTGTTACTAAATTTGAACATCACTCCTATTCACCATTTCTAACATCATTTAAAAACAGCGATGAAATCCGTATCTCTGTACAACATCAGGACTTGAATCTTCTACCCAGCAGGAGTTTTCTTTACATTGAGGGGTCGCTAACAAAGCTGGATGGAACCGTTTCAGTAACCGCAAAATTAGCTAACAACGCTATGAATTTAATGCAGTGGAAATCCATCGTACAAGAAATCTGGGGATTGCGACAACATTAAAAAACTACGTATCGCTAAATGCAAATGTAAGCAGGATACTACTCAATGGCAGCTGGTCACCAGATTCATCCGTTATACCAGCCAATGGACTGTTTAACTATTGTGTACCTCTGAAATATTTATTGGGATTCGCTGAAGATTGCAAGAAAATTCTGATAAATTCCAAACATGAACTCATATTGATCCGGAGCAGGACAGACGATAATGCCATTATATCACCAAGTGATGTGGTGAAAATTGAAATAACCAAACTTCAATGGAGCATTCCGCATGTTACAGTATCCGATGATGAAAAGCTGCAACTATTTAAAATTATCGGGAGAGGTCGCCCGATACAAATACCATTCCGCAGCTGGGACATATATGAGTATCCAGTACTACCGGAATCCACGCATCAAACCTGGTCAGTTAAGACTTCCACTAAACTGGAGAAACCTCGATTTATCATCTTAGCATTACAAACGGATCGAAGGAACGATAAAACCAAAGATGCAAGCAAGTTTGATCACTGCAAACTCACCGATGTTACAGTTCATTTGAACTCAGAATCATATCCCTATGATGATTTGAATTTGAAATTTGATTTGAATAGATACGCATTGCTGTATGAGATGTATATAAAGTTTACACAATCATACTATGGTCATCAGTATCAGCCGTTCCTCACATGGGAGAAGTTCAAAACCAATGCTCCGATCGCTGTCATTGATTGCTCACATCAAAGTGAAACAATAAAAACTGGACCTGTTGACATAAGGCTAGAATTCAAGACATCTGAAAATATACCGGCTAATACAACAGCATATTGCCTGCTTCTACACGATCGAATAGTGGAATACAGTCCGCTGACAAGTGAAGCTAGAAAGTTAAATTAAGAAGATGGCTGTCATCGTAGACGTCCAAGGATTCGAAACAAATCTCAACGAATTCATCACTAAAGAACTGGCAATTTTAAACAATGAAAACCAGATGCAGCACTTTATATTTCAACCACCGTTCAGATACAAAGATTTGACTTCAGCAAAAAAGAGACAAGTAAAATGGCTTCAACACAATTTTCATGGATTCCGCTGGGATGATGGCTACATACCGTATCACAAGCTGTACACTATAGTTGAACCACTGCTTCGAAACAAAACCGTATATGTAAAGGGAGCTGAAAAAGTTCATTGGGTGCAGAAGATAGTTGGAGAGGGTGAAATCATTATTAACGTTGAAGATGAATACAACTGTGGAAAACTAATAGAGATTAACACAAATGCGCCATCTTGCCAAGTTCATATTGGACAATGTGCTATAAGAAATACTTTTATAATAAGAAATTTTATTGGAAATAAAAACAAGTGTTTATAAAACATAAGACTTTTCAATGCACACATACCCCCAGAACCCTCACTGACATCGTCTAGAATCTGTTCGTGGTGATGTTATGTTGTGAAATTCGAATAATGCTGATATCTACAACTTCCCTGCTAAGAAAACTAATTTAGGTGCAGCAAAACCATGATGACGTCATGCCGATATCTAGATCTCTCCCGCTTACTAAATGAAGCTAAAACTATAATACATATTTTATTTACACTAGATTTAGATTCTTTCTGGGTTTGCCACTTGTTGATCTGATGAAATGGAGTAATGCCCCAAGGTTAAGTATCCGCCGTTCCGCTCATAATATGTCGCTTATTTTCAGAAGGACTCATATCCAAATAAATGCACAGCTACACACATCCACCCGCTCCTTAGGTAACGTTTCCTCAGCCACCAAGTAGCCCAGCCCAACATACTAAAGTAAACAACTGAAACCAAACTCAAGCTGACAAGTATACTGCCCCCGATATAAATTCGCTTAGGGTATTTCACATCATTACTTAAGCCGTATACATTATACCCAAGCCTTGGTATAGGTAACGTAGCCGAATCCAACACACCACACACAATCCTAGTCATAGTATCAGATATTGCCACTAAAGCTCTCAGCCAACCTCCAGTACCTATCCCCAAGCCCAAGATGATGTAGTACCGACTAATGCCACCAGGGGACCTTGCTCAAGAAATGGTGTTTGCACTCGAAAGAGCAACTGTGAATTTTCTCTGCACGTACCCCCAAGACCCAATAATAATAATAATTTGCTTATATCTACAACTTCCCTGCTAAGAAAACGTGCAGGATTTGAAAACAGCAAAACCATGATGACGTCATGCCAATATCTAGAACTCTCCCGCTAATGCATGCTGGTAGTTCCGGCTAAGGCCGCTAGGGTACCTTACTCAAGAAATGGCGTTTGCGCCCAAACAGATGTCGCTAATATCTCGAAAACCAAAGCCCGTAGAGGATTTCTGATGAAAATGTCGTTCCCCCTCCCACCCCACACCACCAAGAATCCATTTCCATGAGCAAAAATAACTTGAAATATTAATACGCTAATATCTCGAAAACCAGGGCCCGTAGAGGATTTCTGATGAAAATTTCATTACCCCCCCTCCCTCTCTTTATTATCCCTCCCACATACCACCCCTCTAGAATTCATTGACATGAACAAAAATTTCCTACTATTAACTTTAATTATTAGTTCAAAACCAAAAACCTACATTTAGGCGCTCAAGAAAAATCAATTATTACTAATATTAATTCAAAACCAGGCGCAACACTTGAAAACAACAAAAGCCTACATTTAGGCGCACCACACATCCAAAAAAGTGAAGCAAAAAACTTTCCAAAACCGTAGCATGCTGCCACGTGTGGGCCAAAAGTGAAGCAAAAAAACTTCCAAAAGAATCGTACCACACATCCAAAGCCGCAGTACCGGAGCATGCTGGTAGTATCGGCTCACTGACATCTTCTAGAATCTGTTCATGGTGATGTCATGTTGTGAAATTCGAATGATGCTGAACAAAGCCTACATTTAGACGCAGCACCCCCATGAGCGAAAAAAACTTTAATTATTACTAATATTAACTATATCTAAAAAGGTAAAATCGCTAATATCTCGAAAACCAAAGCCCGTAGAGGATTTCTGATGAAAATTTCGTTCCCCCTCTAACCCTCGCCCCTCTAACACCTTCTAGAATCTATTGGCATGAACAAAATTATCCTAGGTAGCTTGAATTATTAATAATATTAACTATAAAAGAAAAGGTCAAATCGCTAATATCTCGAAAACCAGAGCCCGTAGAGGATTTCTGATGAAAATTTCATCCCCCCTAACAGCCCCACCCCAACCATCTAGAATCCATTGGCATGAACAAAAATTTCCTAGCGTCAACTTTAATTATTACTAATATTAGTTCAAAGCCAAAAGCCTACATTTAGGCGCACCTATGTATGTATTTAAGAAAACCGTAATACGGGAGCATGCTGGTAGTACCTGCTAATGCCGCTAGGGTGCAGTCAAGATCAAATGACATATCCCGGTAGTACCGATTAATCCCGCTAGGGCGCAATCGAGACTCAATGAAACCAAAAGCCTACATTTATTCGCAACACATATCTATTTAAGAAAATCGTAGTACGGGAGCATGCTGTTAGTACCGGCTAATGCCGCTAGGGTGCAGTCAAGATCAAATGATACATCCTGGTAGTACCGATTAATCCCGCTAGGGCGCAGTCGAGACTCAATGAAACCAAAAGCCTACATTTATGCGCAGCACATGGTGTATTCAAGACACAAACCAATACAACCAAGACACAAACCTACATTTAGCACGGGCTCAAACCACCTACCGGCGGTGGCGCCATCTGTGGCGAAATCCTGCAGGCATAAAAAAGTGGTCCAGAACTGTCATAGTTTATCTACTTACATGCAGGGTTGAGAGATTGAGTTGAGAACGAGTCCAAATATAGTTGAAGTGAAAAACCTAGTGGGCATATTTTGTTGATGTTTGTATACCGTGACTAGAATCTTCCTAACAAGCAATCCCGAAGCGCAAGACTTCTCCATAACATGCTGTAGCTCTGGCGTTGTATACTCGCCAGTCGCCGACAAGTCCCAAAATGAAAATGTACGTGTAATTAAAAACTACAGTATATTAGTATGATGAGCTAGCTAGGTCTTGGCCCCTGGAACTTAGTGGAGAAATCAGTGTGGCCCTCAGGTTAGAAAGTTTGGAGACCCCTGCCCTGCAATTTTCATTTTTGAAATGGTTTTTCGCAGTATACGTAAAAAACCTAAATTTTTAATGGCAGCACCAAGAAGGGGTTGCCTGATGTAGTTCATTTTTAAAATTTTATTTGTTATTACTATAAAAACACACCAAATTTCTGGTCTCTATGTCGACGCGTTCTCAGGAAGTGTCGAAATGTATACTTGAAAACGAAATTTTTGTATGGCAACCCCCGAAGGAGTTACCCCATTTATCTCATTTTCGAACTTAATTTTACTTCTTTTTTTCAAAGTCCGTGTACAAAATTTCAGCTTTGTACGTGAACGCGTTCTCGAGTTATCGTGCGCACGGGCGGACAGACGGACGAACATGCAAAAATCAAAATAATTTTTAATATTATGCGTTTGTGTCCAATCCATTTTGCTCTATCATCATTATTTCTGTGCTTTACAAACGGAATGACAAACTTGGTACACCCTATAGATTTCATATAGGGTATAAAAACGGAAATGGAAATATAGAGCTCCCAAAGCTATCGGTACTTTTACAGCTCTACAAGTTGCCAATCTCGATGAATCTCTTAAAAAACACAAGCATCGGAAGCTGCGTGGAAAAGACAGTACCGATGTTTAAAAGTAACTGCAGACGCTCAACATCAGCTATCGACCAGCACAATGATCAAACACCAATAGGTGCATCTATAAATTCTGGCAAAAAGGGCAGAGCCAACTATAGAGCTCTCCAGGAAGTGGAAAGAAGCACTCTGTAAATGCATTAACTTTGTGAACTATATTTAATCAAAAAGGACATAGAACTAACAAATAATGTGCGGAAATGACAAATAGGGTTATAAATAAATACGTCTTTTCTTTTTATACCTTAGATGAAATCATAGGGTATACTAAGTTTGTCATTCCGTTTGTAACATAGAAATAATGATGGTAGAGCAAAATGGATTGGGCACTCACAAAAAATATTAAAAGTTATTTTGATTTTTGCATGTCCGTCCATCCGTCCGTCTGTCCGTCCGTCTAGCCGTCTGTTCGTCCGCCAGCACATAGCTCGAGAAAGCGTTCTTATTTTGACTTCTGTCCAAATGGGGCCGTAAAAGTCCACTCCGGAATTTATAAATTGTCTACCGGGTTGAAATCTGGTTGCGGAGAGATTTACCACTAACTGAGTCATGAGCTTAGGCTTGACCATGTTGCAACGAACACTATTGTCTTCCCGCTGATTGGCCAAGATCTTTGTTGTGTAAGTGCCAGTAAAGTTTGGAGGGCCAGCATGGAGGTTGCTGTTATGAATATCTATCATTATTGGTGATTGAGCACAAGGCAGTAATATTGGATGTTTTGACTCGTATGATAGATTTGAGTATTTTTATCTTCCTCCACTTGTATCATACCCTTCTCGACAATGAAGAGGGCAAGGCTAGTTAAGCAGCTACGGTTGTTAACCGTTCCAATTTGATTTAGTTTCTTGATGTCATCCATGAAACTTCCTTGCTGTGTCTCTTTTAAGATTATGATAAGCGGTTCATCTAATTCCTGAATGCTTACTGAAGACTCGCTCCTTTTGTGTTGAGTCTTCGGCTTTGCGTTATAAATAAATTTTAGAATGCATACTATTATTCTTTGCAGCCTCTTGATTGAATTTCCGTGATTGATGGCACTGCTGAATGATGAGTATTCTCTGGGGGCGCTCAACACGGCCTTAGATTTTTTTCTTATCAACATCAGTGTCCACTTTGGAATAATTAGATGGACAAATCCGATCTGAGCCATATTAAAGTTGTGGACCGTAAATCCAAATGTTGCAGTTCTTCAATTTCTCTGAGGGTATTCCACGAGATACAAGGTCTGCAGGGTTTTCAATGGATTTCACATGTCGCCATTGCTCTGCATTCGTTTGCCTCTGAATTGAAGCTACTGTATTGTCGACTTTAAGGAAAGCAATTATTCAACAAATTCATGACCTAGTCTTGGCAAAAGTAAATGTAATTAAATTGCAAGCCTGGCATATTTAGTGTCATTCACATTTATTTGCATTGCAGTTCAATTGATGGGGAACAACCTTAGCTTCGCGAATTGTGATCCATATAAACAAAAATTATTAATGAATTGCGAAAATTATCGCGGAAATCGAATAATGGTCAGACTTAATGATTGCGGAAAACCGAAACAGTGACCCTCAATGCGAGTTTTTATAATGGGGCAAGATGAGCAGTACGGTTTGGAGCAAAAGCGAAGTGGGTAGTTAAAAAAGTAGTTACGGACGGGTCGTGAATTTGTGTGGAAGTTCAGTGTGTTGTAAAAAGTTTAATGAAGCGTCGGTCAAGAATAGTTATTAAAAAAGAATATGAAATAGTGCAAGTTTAAGAAATTGTTTGGTTTCACTAGAAGTTTTGGTGTATGAAAAATAATTATATATAATAATAAGTATAAACACATACTTATACAACAAAGAGGTGCTACTGAACTATTATAATGTATTTATAGTGCTAAATATCTAAGAAGTGTATAATAATTTACTAATAAAATCAGCAAATAAAACATCTTGTGTTTGTTATAACCTACGAAAAATCCCTAACATTTTGGCGCAGCTGGTATATACATGCAAGAAGAGGTACCAACATTGCAAACCCCAAAAGGAAGAAGATTTGTTGCAAGAATCAGTGCACAAAACTACAAAACTAAGGATTAGAGCATTTTCGGTTCTATGTGGGGAAACATTTAGGACGTTTCAAGACCTCAAAAATCTCCTATTTGAAAAATTTGCGGAGAATAAGCCCTATCGACTTCTCGTAGATGAATTGAGATTGCATCAAATTTCAAGTGAAACAGTGAGCTCGTATGGTTCAAGACTGTACCAAGACTATCAATGGTGTAAACAAAAGACCGAATAGGGTCCCAAAAACTGCGAGGCGCTTTTGTGTGTTCTTGAGGAAATCGCAGTTAACACATTCTTAGGAGGTCTTTTTGATTCGAATTTACGTTTATACTTTTTACGTGAAAACGCAACCTCACTCAAAGAAAGTTTAGATAAAGCCGGAAAAATTGAGGCACGGGAAAAACAACTCTGTATACAGAAATATCATCCCATTTTATCCAGTTTGAGCCAACAATATTGCCTTGTCACACCAAAATTGAATGATAGCACGCCTTCCAATATTTTATACGAAAATTTTTCTAACTTTCAGCCAAATATCAACAGCACTTTATCACTAAATAATCCTTCTAATCAAGTTATCACTTCACTGGAAATAAAAGCTGAATACACTAACAACAACTTCAATACAATCCCTTTCAGAAATAACAGCTCTAATGAAGTTTCTTTCAGAAAATACAAAAATGAGCGGAAGAATGGAATAAAATGTAACTTTTGCAATCGACTTGGCCATTTCTTCTCTCAGTGTCGTATAAGACAGAATTCACCTTTTTGCATTAATTGCCGAGTTTACGGTCACACCGCCCAGAATTGCACACCCATAGCCAATCTTTCACAAGGTCATTCAACTTCGAATCAGATTCACGCATTTAATAAAAATATCACACAATTCAAACCATGGAAAAAATGCGATTTTTGTAAACGTTCGTCACATAATTTACAAGAATGTCGCGCTAAACAGGAATGGGAGCACAAAAACTCCAACCGTAACATTAAATCGGAAAACTAAGCTTGGGCCCCCGAAGACACCACGGGGAAGCACAGGAAGCGAAATTCAACGGTGTCCCTCTCCAGTTAGCTCAAAACCTTTTATAAAAGTTCCCATTGATATAGCGAATAACCCAGAAGTTGAACTGCTTATCGACACGGGTGCAGATATAAGTTTAATCAAAGAGTCAGTATTTAAACCAACCACAAAAATTGTTCACACAAATCTCGAAATAAATTGTGCTTTTGGGAAAGATAAAACCTTGGGCAAGTGCGAAAGTATAATTAAAACGCCACTGACTAAACCCTGTGAATTATATATCATTAAGGATAACCCAAATATACCAGGGGATGGCATTTTAGGCAATAATTTTCTTTCAAAATACTGTAATGTTGAAGGTCCAAATAAACTCCTAAGATTTCTCCGATCGCATGTTAACACAAAGGAGTTTATACTACCTTTAAAAAAAACTAACTGCACGAATCCACTACCAACAAACTTCAAAAATTCAGTCCGATCTCAGCCTCCTTTAAAAACCACAACTGAGGTATCGTCAAGTGTAAAATCGGTTAAACATAACATAGTAAATATAATTGATAAACCCAAAACTTTCACGAGGGAATCTGGTGTAGATCAACATAACACCACCCTATATGGCTCCAATAGTACTTCTAAAGGTAGAAATGTAATTAAAAATACGAAAACAGTCGAACATAAACCTGTTCTCAAAACCGCCTAATGGTGAAATATATCCGGAATTGGAGTGTAGAACGGCCGTGAAAAAACAAAATACGGTGTCCAGTTTTAATATTCGAAAGGGAATGTGAAGAGGCTCCGAGAAAAATTGGTTCAAGTGCCTTCTGAAGCAGTTGAAGATAAGCTTTTTAATTTTATGCGTTTGTGTCCAATCCATTTTGCTCTATCATCATTATTTCTGTGCTTTACAAACGGAATGACAAACTTGGTACACCCTATAGATTTCATATAGGGTATAAAAACGGAAATGGAAATATAGAGCTCCCCAAGCTATCGGTACTTTTACAGCTCTACAAGTTGCCAATCTCGATGAATCTCTTAAAAAACACAAGCATCGGAAGCTGCGTGGAAAAGACAGTACCGATGTTTAAAAGTAACTGCAGACGCTCAACATCAGCTATCGACCAGCACAATGATCAAACACCAATAGGTGCATCTATAAATTCTGGCAAAAAGGGCAGAGCCAACTATAGAGCTCTCCAGGAAGTGGAAAGAAGCACTCTGTAAATGCATTAACTTTGTGAACTATATTTAATCAAAAAGGACATAGAACTAACAAATAATGTGCGGAAATGACAAATAGGGTTATAAATAAATACGTCTTTTCTTTTTATACCTTAGATGAAATCATAGGGTATACTAAGTTTGTCATTCCGTTTGTAACATAGAAATAATGATGGTAGAGCAAAATGGATTGGGCACTCACAAAAAATATTAAAAGTTATTTTGATTTTTGCATGTCCGTCCATCCGTCCGTCTGTCCGTCCGTCTAGCCGTCTGTTCGTCCGCCAGCACATAGCTCGAGAAAGCGTTCATATTTTGACTTCTGTCCAAATGGGGCCGTAAAAGTCCACTCCGGAATTTATAAATTGTCTACCGGGTTGAAATCTGGTTGCGGAGAGATTTACCACTAACTGAGTCATGAGCTTAGGCTTGACCATGTTGCAACGAACACTATTGTCTTCCCGCTGATTGGCCAAGATCTTTGTTGTGTAAGTGCCAGTAAAGTTTGGAGGGCCAGCATGGAGGTTGCTGTTATGAATATCTATCATTATTGGTGATTGAGCACAAGGCAGTAATATTGGATGTTTTGACTCGTATGATAGATTTGAGTATTTTTATCTTCCTCCACTTGTATCATACCCTTCTCGACAATGAAGAGGGCAAGGCTAGTTAAGCAGCTACGGTTGTTAACCGTTCCAATTTGATTTAGTTTCTTGATGTCATCCATGAAACTTCCTTGCTGTGTCTCTTTTAAGATTATGATAAGCGGTTCATCTAATTCCTGAATGCTTACTGAAGACTCGCTCCTTTTGTGTTGAGTCTTCGGCTTTGCGTTATAAATAAATTTTAGAATGCATACTATTATTCTTTGCAGCCTCTTGATTGAATTTCCGTGATTGATGGCACTGCTGAATGATGAGTATTCTCTGGGGGCGCTCAACACGGCCTTAGATTTTTTTCTTATCAACATCAGTGTCCACTTTGGAATAATTAGATGGACAAATCCGATCTGAGCCATATTAAAGTTGTGGACCGTAAATCCAAATGTTGCAGTTCTTCAATTTCTCTGAGGGTATTCCACGAGATACAAGGTCTGCAGGGTTTTCAATGGATTTCACATGTCGCCATTGCTCTGCATTCGTTTGCCTCTGAATTGAAGCTACTGTATTGTCGACTTTAAGGAAAGTAACTATTCAACAAATTCATGACCTAGTCTTGGCAAAAGTAAATGTAATTAAATTGCAAGCCTGGCATATTTAGTGTCATTCACATTTATTTGCATTGCAGTTCAATTGATGGGGAACAACCTTAGCTTCGCGAATTGTGATCCATATAAACAAAAATTATTAATGAATTGCGAAAATTATCGCGGAAATCGAATAATGGTCAGACTTAATGATTGCGAAAAACCGAAACAGTGACCCTCAATGCGAGTTTTTATAATGGGGCAAGATGAGCAGTACGGTTTGGAGCAAAAGCGAAGTGGGTAGTTAAAAAAGTAGTTACGGACGGGTCGTGAATTTGTGTGGAAGTTCAGTGTGTTGTAAAAAGTTTAATGAAGCGTCGGTCAAGAATAGTTATTAAAAAAGAATATGAAATAGTGCAAGTTTAAGAAATTGTTTGGTTTCACTAGAAGTTTTGGTGTATGAAAAATAATTATATATAATAATAAGTATAAACACATACTTATACAACAAAGAGGACGTTTCAAGACCTCAAAAATCTCCTATTTGAAAAATTTGCGGAGAATAAGCCCTATCGACTTCTCGTAGATGAATTGAGATTGCATCAAATTTCAAGTGAAACAGTGAGCTCGTATGGTTCAAGACTGTACCAAGACTATCAATGGTGAAAACAAAAGACCGAATAGGGTCCCAAAAACTGCGAGGCGCTTTTGTGTGTTCTTGAGGAAATCGCAGTTAACACATTCTTAGGAGGTCTTTTTGATTCGAATTTACGTTTATACTTTTTACGTGAAAACGCAACCTCACTCAAAGAAAGTTTAGATAAAGCCGGAAAAATTGAGGCACGGGAAAAACAACTCTGTATACAGAAATATCATCCCATTTTATCCAGTTTGAGCCAACAATATTGCCTTGTCACACCAAAATTGAATGATAGCACGCCTTCCAATATTTTATACGAAAATTTTTCTAACTTTCAGCCAAATATCAACAGCACTTTATCACTAAATAATCCTTCTAATCAAGTTATCACTTCACTGGAAATAAAAGCTGAATACACTAACAACAACTTCAATACAATCCCTTTCAGAAATAACAGCTCTAATGAAGTTTCTTTCAGAAAATACAAAAATGAGCGGAAGAATGGAATAAAATGTAACTTTTGCAATCGACTTGGCCATTTCTTCTCTCAGTGTCGTATAAGACAGAATTCACCTTTTTGCATTAATTGCCGAGTTTACGGTCACACCGCCCAGAATTGCACACCCATAGCCAATCTTTCACAAGGTCATTCAACTTCGAATCAGATTCACGCATTTAATAAAAATATCACACAATTCAAACCATGGAAAAAATGCGATTTTTGTAAACGTTCGTCACATAATTTACAAGAATGTCGCGCTAAACAGGAATGGGAGCACAAAAACTCCAACCGTAACATTAAATCGGAAAACTAAGCTTGGGCCCCCGAAGACACCACGGGGAAGCACAGGAAGCGAAATTCAACGGTGTCCCTCTCCAGTTAGCTCAAAACCTTTTATAAAAGTTCCCATTGATATAGCGAATAACCCAGAAGTTGAACTGCTTATCGACACGGGTGCAGATATAAGTTTAATCAAAGAGTCAGTATTTAAACCAACCACAAAAATTGTTCACACAAATCTCGAAATAAATTGTGCTTTTGGGAAAGATAAAACCTTGGGCAAGTGCGAAAGTATAATTAAAACGCCACTGACTAAACCCTGTGAATTATATATCATTAAGGATAACCCAAATATACCAGGGGATGGCATTTTAGGCAATAATTTTCTTTCAAAATACTGTAATGTTGAAGGTCCAAATAAACTCCTAAGATTTCTCCGATCGCATGTTAACACAAAGGAGTTTATACTACCTTTAAAAAAAACTAACTGCACGAATCCACTACCAACAAACTTCAAAAATTCAGTCCGATCTCAGCCTCCTTTAAAAACCACAACTGAGGTATCGTCAAGTGAAAAATCGGTTAAACATAACATAGTAAATATAATTGATAAACCCAAAACTTTCACGAGGGAATCTGGTGTAGATCAACATAACACCACCCTATATGGCTCCAATAGTACTTCTAAAGGTAGAAATGTAATTAAAAATACGAAAACAGTCGAACATAAACCTGTTCTCAAAACCGCCTAATGGTGAAATATATCCGGAATTGGAGTGTAGAACGGCCGTGAAAAAACAAAATACGGTGTCCAGTTTTAATATTCGAAAGGGAATGTGAAGAGGCTCCGAGAAAAATTGGTTCAAGTGCCTTCTGAAGCAGTTGAAGATAAGCTTTTTAATATTATGCGTTTGTGTCCAATCCATTTTGCTCTATCATCATTATTTCTGTGCTTTACAAACGGAATGACAAACTTGGTACACCCTATAGATTTCATATAGGGTATAAAAACGGAAATGGAAATATAGAGCTCCCCAAGCTATCGGTACTTTTACAGCTCTACAAGTTGCCAATCTCGATGAATCTCTTAAAAAACACAAGCATCGGAACTGCGTGGAAAAGACAGTACCGATGTTTAAAAGTAACTGCAGACGCTCAACATCAGCTATCGACCAGCACAATGATCAAACACCAATAGGTGCATCTATAAATTCTGGCAAAAAGGGCAGAGCCAACTATAGAGCTCTCCAGGAAGTGGAAAGAAGCACTCTGTAAATGCATTAACTTTGTGAACTATATTTAATCAAAAAGGACATAGAACTAACAAATAATGTGCGGAAATGACAAATAGGGTTATAAATAAATACGTCTTTTCTTTTTATACCTTAGATGAAATCATAGGGTATACTAAGTTTGTCATTCCGTTTGTAACATAGAAATAATGATGGTAGAGCAAAATGGATTGGGCACTCACAAAAAATATTAAAAGTTATTTTGATTTTTGCATGTCCGTCCATCCGTCCGTCTGTCCGTCCGTCTAGCCGTCTGTTCGTCCGCCAGCACATAGCTCGAGAAAGCGTTCTTATTTTGACTTCTGTCCAAATGGGGCCGTAAAAGTCCACTCCGGAATTTATAAATTGTCTACCGGGTTGAAATCTGGTTGCGGAGAGATTTACCACTAACTGAGTCATGAGCTTAGGCTTGACCATGTTGCAACGAACACTATTGTCTTCCCGCTGATTGGCCAAGATCTTTGTTGTGTAAGTGCCAGTAAAGTTTGGAGGGCCAGCATGGAGGTTGCTGTTATGAATATCTATCATTATTGGTGATTGAGCACAAGGCAGTAATATTGGATGTTTTGACTCGTATGATAGATTTGAGTATTTTTATCTTCCTCCACTTGTATCATACCCTTCTCGACAATGAAGAGGGCAAGGCTAGTTAAGCAGCTACGGTTGTTAACCGTTCCAATTTGATTTAGTTTCTTGGTGTCATCCATGAAACTTCCTTGCTGTGTCTCTTTTAAGATTATGATAAGCCGTTCATCTAATTCCTGAATGCTTACTGAAGACTCGCTCCTTTTGTGTTGAGTCTTCGGCTTTGCTTTATAAATAAATTTTAGAATGCATACTATTATTCTTTGCAGCCTCTTGATTGAATTTCCGTGATTGATGGCACTGCTGAATGATGAGTATTCTCTGGGGGCGCTCAACACGGCCTTAGATTTTTTTCTTATCAACATCAGTGTCCACTTTGGAATAATTAGATGGACAAATCCGATCTGAGCCATATTAAAGTTGTGGACCGTAAATCCAAATGTTGCAGTTCTTCAATTTCTCTGAGGGTATTCCACGAGATACAAGGTCTGCAGGGTTTTCAATGGATTTCACATGTCGCCATTGCTCTGCATTCGTTTGCCTCTGAATTGAAGCTACTGTATTGTCGACTTTAAGGAAAGTAATTATTCAACAAATTCATGACCTAGTCTTGGCAAAAGTAAATGTAATTAAATTGCAAGCCTGGCATATTTAGTGTCATTCACATTTATTTGCATTGCAGTTCAATTGATGGGGAACAACCTTAGCTTCGCGAATTGTGATCCATATAAACAAAAATTATTAATGAATTGCGAAAATTATCGCGGAAATCGAATAATGGTCAGACTTAATGATTGCGAAAAACCGAAACAGTGACCCTCAATGCGAGTTTTTATAATGGGGCAAGATGAGCAGTACGGTTTGGAGCAAAAGCGAAGTGGGTAGTTAAAAAAGTAGTTACGGACGGGTCGTGAATTTGTGTGGAAGTTCAGTGTGTTGTAAAAAGTTTAATGAAGCGTCGGTCAAGAATAGTTATTAAAAAAGAATATGAAATAGTGCAAGTTTAAGAAATTGTTTGGTTTCACTAGAAGTTTTGGTGTATGAAAAATAATTATATATAATAATAAGTATAAACACATACTTATACAACAAAGAGGTGCTACTGAACTATTATAATGTATTTATAGTGCTAAATATCTAAGAAGTGTATAATAATTTACTAATAAAATCAGCAAATAAAACATCTTGTGTTTGTTATAACCTACGAAAAATCCCTAACATTTTGGCGCAGCTGGTATATACATGCAAGAAGAGGTACCAACATTGCAAACCCCAAAAGGAAGAAGATTTGTTGCAAGAATCAGTGCACAAAACTACAAAACTAAGGATTAGAGCATTTTCGGTTCTATGTGGGGAAACATTTAGGACGTTTCAAGACCTCAAAAATCTCCTATTTGAAAAATTTGCGGAGAATAAGCCCTATCGACTTCTCGTAGATGAATTGAGATTGCATCAAATTTCAAGTGAAACAGTGAGCTCGTATGGTTCAAGACTGTACCAAGACTATCAATGGTGTAAACAAAAGACCGAATAGGGTCCCAAAAACTGCGAGGCGCTTTTGTGTGTTCTTGAGGAAATCGCAGTTAACACATTCTTAGGAGGTCTTTTTGATTCGAATTTACGTTTATACTTTTTACGTGAAAACGCAACCTCACTCAAAGAAAGTTTAGATAAAGCCGGAAAAATTGAGGCACGGGAAAAACAACTCTGTATACAGAAATATCATCCCATTTTATCCAGTTTGAGCCAACAATATTGCCTTGTCACACCAAAATTGAATGATAGCACGCCTTCCAATATTTTATACGAAAATTTTTCTAACTTTCAGCCAAATATCAACAGCACTTTATCACTAAATAATCCTTCTAATCAAGTTATCACTTCACTGGAAATAAAAGCTGAATACACTAACAACAACTTCAATACAATCCCTTTCAGAAATAACAGCTCTAATGAAGTTTCTTTCAGAAAATACAAAAATGAGCGGAAGAATGGAATAAAATGTAACTTTTGCAATCGACTTGGCCATTTCTTCTCTCAGTATCGTATAAGACAGAATTCACCTTTTTGCATTAATTGCCGAGTTTACGGTCACACCGCCCAGAATTGCACACCCATAGCCAATCTTTCACAAGGTCATTCAACTTCGAATCAGATTCACGCATTTAATAAAAATATCACACAATTCAAACCATGGAAAAAATGCGATTTTTGTAAACGTTCGTCACATAATTTACAAGAATGTCGCGCTAAACAGGAATGGGAGCACAAAAACTCCAACCGTAACATTAAATCGGAAAACTAAGCTTGGGCCCCCGAAGACACCACGGGGAAGCACAGGAAGCGAAATTCAACGGTGTCCCTCTCCAGTTAGCTCAAAACCTTTTATAAAAGTTCCCATTGATATAGCGAATAACCCAGAAGTTGAACTGTTATCGACACGGGTGCAGATATAAGTTTAATCAAAGAGTCAGTATTTAAACCAACCACAAAAATTGTTCACACAAATCTCGAAATAAATTGTGCTTTTGGGAAAGATAAAACCTTGGGCAAGTGCGAAAGTATAATTAAAACGCCACTGACTAAACCCTGTGAATTATATATCATTAAGGATAACCCAAATATACCAGGGGATGGCATTTTAGGCAATAATTTTCTTTCAAAATACTGTAATGTTGAAGGTCCAAATAAACTCCTAAGATTTCTCCGATCGCATGTTAACACAAAGGAGTTTATACTACCTTTAAAAAAAACTAACTGCACGAATCCACTACCAACAAACTTCAAAAATTCAGTCCGATCTCAGCCTCCTTTAAAAACCACAACTGAGGTATCGTCAAGTGTAAAATCGGTTAAACATAACATAGTAAATATAATTGATAAACCCAAAACTTTCACGAGGGAATCTGGTGTAGATCAACATAACACCACCCTATATGGCTCCAATAGTACTTCTAAAGGTAGAAATGTAATTAAAAATACGAAAACAGTCGAACATAAACCTGTTCTCAAAACCGCCTAATGGTGAAATATATCCGGAATTGGAGTGTAGAACGGCCGTGAAAAAACAAAATACGGTGTCCAGTTTTAATATTCGAAAGGGAATGTGAAGAGGCTCCGAGAAAAATTGGTTCAAGTGCCTTCTGAAGCAGTTGAAGATAAGCTTTGCTTGTTCCAGGAAATTAAGCCTGGCACTTTTCTTCCAAACTGTTTAGTTCGCCCCGTGAGGAAGAAAGTTCTGATCAGTATCTTAAATGCAACAGAAGTTGATCATGAACTTGAATCAACTAACCTAAATTTAGTACCGTTAACACAATTCGAAATTAAAGAAGCCCGGAATATACTCGATGACAGGTTTACAAATAAATATTATATATTATATTATATATAAAAACGAGTAGTATAAACTTATTTAATATATCTAACAAATCGAATGAAACACAAAGCTTTTTAGAAAATGAAATTTCACATGATGATTTGAACACAGAAGAGAACAAGTAAAAAAGCTAATATTGGTCTAAGACCAATTCTTATGATACCCTAGATGAAATTTCGTATGGGCACTCATTTGAGCAATTTTGATTTTTGCAGTGGTTTTTCGCATATATTTCTAGAACGGTTCGTCGGACAGAAAAAATGATCATAACCAATTTTATAGGATTTCATATTCTGAAGGTGTTTTTGGTACAATAAAAATGTCTTGGACTGATCGTTTTCACAGTATACGTAAAAAACCTAAATTTTTATATGGCAACGCCAAAAAGGAGTTGCCCGATTTAGTCCATTTTTAAAATGCTATTTGCTGGTACAATGAAAACACCATGTACTAAATTTTAGCTCTCTACGTCGACGCGTTCTCAGGCAGTTATCAAATATATAGCGGAAAACGAAATTTTGAAGTGGAATGGAGAATTCGGGAATTCCGTGCTCACCAATCAAATTCTCTCTCAGTTCAGATTTTTTAGTCTTACTTTCACTTCTCAAATTATCCGGTGTTTGCTTGTGGAAAAGTAAGACGAAAAATTCTCAACTGAGAGGATTTGAGAAGTGAGTACGGAATTCCCGAATTCTCCATTCCACTTGTTAATTCTCCGGTGTTTTGCTTGTGGAAAAGTAAGACGAAAAATTCTCCACTGAGAGGATTTGAGAAGTGAGTACAGAATTCGCGAATTTTTCGTCTTGCTTTCACTTCTTAATTCTCCGGTGTTTGCTTGTGGAAAAATAAGACGAAAAGTAAGTAGAGAATTCCCGAATTCTCCATTCCACTTGTTAATTCTCTGGTGTCTTGCTTGTGGAAAAGCAAGTGGAAAAATTGTATTTTCTGCTTTTGTTGCGTTTTATGAAGGTTTCTAGGTATCTAGGAATTTCAAATTGACTTATGTATTCACTGCATATCCTAGCTATATTAAAAAAAAATAATTATGGAAATCCATGCAATACTTACAGAGGAACATGCATTTTGTGTCTCAAGGTACCCGCTAAAAATTATAAATCACGCGAAAATGATCAATTTGGTCGTCGTCCAGTACAGAAGAGATGCTGTAAAATTTTTAATTAAACACGGTAAAGCTTGTGTGTACCATGAAATCGCATCTATATTTTGTCCCCTAATTAAAATTGTAATTAATTTTTGAATCCGATATACGGTTTTGGAGATATCTGTAAAAGAAGTGTATCAGTCCATTTTAAGGTGAAAAAATGGCCGTTTTTGGTACAAAAATTGACATATTTTCAACTCATCATTGCGAAGAACTAGTAACTTGTGGAAATTTAGTTCCCATGACAAAAATGTTTACAACGGAGTACTAATGGATGTAAAACCAAGAACGGAAGAAATATATGCAAAATATAGGAACTGGGTGTATATGACCCTAGTGTAAAAAAATCGTTTTTCGGCGGTCAAAATTCAGCTATCACGTTAAAATGATCAAATACAAACTACACCACCCGATTACCCTCTACTCCCTCTTTAATTTGGTACCAAACATGACGTAGTTTGGACAACCCCCTATGAGGGGTGGTACGACCCCAACCCCCAAAACACCCTGCCCCCAAAATTGTTCACCTATATTTTTGTACTTTAAACCCTTAATCTATCAAAAAAAAAATTCCAATACTCTACAGCACTCCCACATAGAGTTAGGCGCCCGTGAATATTGCGAAAGCAAAATTTACCGCCGAGGCCGCTCAAATCTGCAAATTACCGTTAATCGAAATAAAATATAGCCTATAATACCCATGCATACCTAATTACCAAAGTGAATTCTTATTTTTTTTTGTTGGGCTTACAGATCCTGAGCTTACCCCAGCGAATTATTTCAGCACCTGATATTGTCTTTATTTTTTTTTAAATTTCCGTTAATCAGCCCCCATTTCTACC
The DNA here is from genome assembly GCA_963930735.1 of Dioctria linearis. Lineage (NCBI taxonomy): Eukaryota > Metazoa > Arthropoda > Insecta > Diptera > Asilidae > Dioctria > Dioctria linearis. The sequence continues at coordinate 125,678,309 of OZ005742.1, read as the reverse complement.
CCGCACCATCCCTGCCACATTTCCTAAACCTATGTTGTTTGCCCTGAGCTCCCATTTTTTTTATACCACATACATTCTCCTTCTTCTCTCCATTCTCTCGTTATCCTGGAAAAACTCGAGAAAGTCTACCCTCCTACATCCCTCAAAAACTACCCCAATAAAAAAGAAATTTAAATTTATTTCGACAGATGAAGGTAATATGAAGATGTACCTCACATATGAAAAAAAGGCCAACCCTCTACAACAAAAAGTGATACCCTTAATCGTCCCAGGCGATTCGCACTTTTTCACATTTCTTACGTTTTCCCTAATTCTCCAACCATGTTAGTGAATTGGAAATGGAGAATTAGGCAATTAAGAATTCTAAGAAAACGAAATTCTCATCTCCCAAATTCCCAAATTCTCCGTGCTACAGAATCCGGCCCCAGGTAATAAATTGACCCACACTAACGCTATTAAGCACACTATTCCCATTGAAATGGATCATCCTCCAATAAATCAAAAGATGGAGGAGCAAGTTGAAGAAATGATAGAAAATGACATCATCGAACCGAGTAAAAGTCCGTGGAACTCGCCACTACTTATCGCTCCAAAAAAGGATGGACCTCAAGGAGAAAAAAGGTTGCGAGTGGAGGTGGATTTCCGAAAACTAAATGCAATCAATATAGGGGATGCTTTCCCCCTACCAAGAATCGAAGACATTCTCGATCAGCTTGGCCATTCTCGTTAATTTACAACACTTGTCTTCGCTAGCGGGTATCATCAGTTACTAGTAAGTGAAAAAGACCGACCAAAAACAGCGTTTAGTACAAATTTGGGACATTACCAATTTAAACGAATGCCTTTCGGACTCTCTGGAACTCTAGCGACTTTCCAAAGACTGATGAATTACATTCTAGGTGGGTTGCAAGGTTTCAAGTGTTTCGTGTATTTCGACGATATCGTTATATACGGGCGGAACCTAGAAGATCATAACGAAAAGTTAAGAGCAGTTTTTGACAAGTTGCGCGAATATAATTTAAAGCTCCAACCAAGTAAATGCCAATTTTTAAGAAAAAAGATCGTATCTCGGGCACATAAATACGAGCTAGGGGTTTTTCCAGACTCATCCAAGACAAAGTGTGTCTAAAATTCCCACTCCCTCGCAGGTTCGCCAAGTACAATCTTTCCTAGGCCTAGCAAATTTCAAAAATGGCGGAACCAATACAAAAACTTCTCCGAAAAGGCGTAAAATTCAAATTAACCGAGCAGTGCCAACATTGTTTTATATCTTTAAAACATTGTTTGATAAACCCACCACTTTTGAGATACCCAGATTTTTCTATACTTTTTATACTTACAACGGACACTAGTGCAGAGGCACTGGGGGCCGCCTTATCCCAAAGGTGAGGACCAACCAATTGCGTATGCTAGTCGTTCACTTAATAAAGCAGACCGAAACTATTCAACTATCATAAACCTCTTTTGGGAATCTTTAATACAAAAGACCCAACATCTCGGTTAGTTCGCTTTCACCACAAACTTTCAGAATTTAATTATGACATTAAATACAAGCCTGGAAAGTTCAATAAAAATGCCGATGGACTCAGTCGAATACCACAATCTGAAAACGCTAATGGAATATTGTTAGATAATAAAAAACAGGGAAGCAATGAACAATTAAGTCAAGACCGCCTTGAATCGATTAATGATTCACAAAATACAAAAATCAATAAGGACCCCCTAGATAAGGGTGAAGGAACGAAAAATCAACTAGTAGCATTTGCTTAAGGATTTGGTTGAGACATCTAAACACAGTGATAAGTAGGCCTAACTTCTTCTCGAACTAATGGCAGTAGTAGTTTAGACGAAGAGCACATACGTAGTAATTCTGAATCTGAAACTGAATCCTTTCCACTGGGACGAGATTCAAAGATTCAAACGCTAACTAACCCAGAACAAGAACATGTTTAACATGATTTTCATAACTCCACACTCGGAGGTCACAAATGCATATACAAAACGTATAAACGCATTAGCAAACAATTCAAATGGAAAAATATGCTAAGAGATATTACGCAGCATGTAAAGAAATGTCTTAAATGCCAAAAAAATAAATCTGGGAAGCAAACGAAAATGCATATGATGCTAAGTGATACAGCTCAAAAACCTTTTGAGAAGGTGTACCTTATTGTAGGACCTTTACCCACGTCGGAAAATGGGAACAAATATATTCTTACTTTTGTAGACGACTTGACCCGTCTATTGTTGCAAATAATTTATACAAAAATAAAATTCTCCGATATCAAGTACCTATAAAGTTTATTACAGATCAAGGCTCTAATTTTACTAGTGGTCTCTTTAAGAACGTGTGTAAATTACTAAGGGTTAAAAAGATACAAACAACAGCATATCATCCGCAATCAAATGGGGTTTTAGAGAGGGCACATGACCCCTTGCTCGACTATTTGCGAAGTTTCGTTGATGACCAACCCGAAAAATGAGACGAGTGGCTAGCAGAACCTGCATACGTACATAACAACACTGTACATACTGGAACGAAAATGACAACCATTGAAGCCCTATACGGTTTCCGAAACCTACTCCCCACGAATCTAAAACAAGATCCAGAACCGATTTATAATTATGACGACTATGGTAAATACATCAAATACAAAATGCAAAAGATACACAAAAAGGTTCGCGAAAATCTAATACGAAGTAAGGAGATAACTAAAAAATATTATGACCGTAATACAAATATGATAACAATTCAATTTTGTTTATATGGGTCTCAATTCGCGAAGCTAAAGTTGTTCCCCATCAATTGAACTGCAATGCAAATAAATGTGAATGACACTAAATATGCCAGGCTTGCAATTTAATTACATTTACTTTTTCCAAGACTAGGTCATTAATTTGTTGAATAATTACTTTCCTTATATGACGAATGTATCAAATGAAGAAGACTTTGAATTAATCCACGCGAGAACGGTTTTTAAATCTGTGCAATAGTAGATCTTTTGACGATTCAGCTTAATATCTCTTACAATAAGTTGAATCAATTGAGCAGCTAATTTTACGGCGGATAATTCTCGCTTGTGTTCATTTGGTGGGTACAGTTTCAGCGAACATAGTTTCTGTATGAAAATCTTTGCCGTTATAGACGTGGGGCTTCACGAAGCCTAGAGGATCGAATATGTGTACAATATAGTTCGCTTGGTAATCCGTTTGCTGGCTTTCCAGGCTGTTTTTATTGCAAAGGCATCTGCTTTTGGTAGGAAGGTCAGGCCAACCGTTTTGATGTGTTCTTCCGATGTTTCATTAAAGTTGAGCTCTAGCGCAATGTCATATTCTGGAATGTTTTGAAGTAATTATGGGTAATTTGAATACTACTTCCGAAGATTGAAGCCCGCTGACTGAAGTAAATTAATTTAATTGCCGTTGCATTTCCTTGGTTTCAGATAAGCTGTTAGTTCCCGTCATTATATCGTTCACGTAAAAGTCCATTTTCAAAACTTTTGGGCCCAATTGGAACCGTTCTCTCTCCGTGTCTGCTAAAGACTGCAAGCATGTTTTTGCCAGAAATGGAACTGACGTTAATTCGTATGTAACTGTGCAAAGTCTGATGGGTTTCAAAGTTTTATCTGGATTGTCTCTCCAAAATATCAGCTGGTAATTTTGATCGCTTTCATCAAGTGGAACTTGCTGATATATCTTTCCGATGTCAGCCGTGAAAACGAATTGAAAGTAATGCATCTTGGGTAGTGGGACCCTTGTGTAGGATATCATTTAACGATATGTTAGATGAAGTTTTTGACGATGCATCCAACACCACTCTGGGTTTACTTCCTTCATATGACCAAGTCTGTTATAATCGTTCATGAATTCAACGTTTTGCGACCTAGGGTGTCTGCTGAACTTTCGCTCTAGCGACAGAAGTCTTTTTAATGCGATGTCCGTTGATTCTCCTAGTTTCTTGAAATCGTTTAAAAATTGCAATTTCACGATGAATCTTATTTCTTCGGTTCGAAGTGGTTTACGCATTTCTGTTCTGTTACTGTTAGGTTTGAGCATTCATGCGAACAATCATTTTCTTCTAGCTTCCAAAAATTCTCCAAGAGATCTTTCAATGCAAATGCCACATGTCCCTAAAGCAGGCTTTTTCTCGGAACGCTCTTGAAAAAATTCATTCAAACCCGTAAAACGTAAAAGCACGTTTGCACGATGTTGCACCTTTTGTGTTTGCTCTCCAAGGCAACTGGCGTACATTGATTGTGTAACTTGTTTGACACCAGTTTCTTTGCTAGATCTTTCGTCATAAAATTTAGCTGTGACCTGGAATCAAGAATAGCTGGACACTGTACTACAGCTCCTTCTTGGTTGACCAATTCTATAAAAGCTGTTCCTACTAGTACATAGGTGGAGTCAAGTTGATTAGTGTAGGAAAGTAGGATTGTTTTCTCAGCTACTATGTCGCTGGTTGCTTTGCGAAGTGCAGTACAGAGCACTCTGCACAGGAGATCGCATCACTTTCTTGTAACTTGTTGGATTTCGTTGTATACTTGACCATGCAAATTGGTCGGTCTTGACTTGTCTCGCTGTTGTATCCAACTGGAGCAGTGTATTGTGCCTTTTGGAGCATTTGGTTCAGTTGTTTTTTCGAAGTGCAGCATGTAACTGAATGGCCTTCCTTCATGCAGTTAATACACAAATTGCATTTTTTCAAAATTCTGTAAGGATTTGTTGGATGTTGCAATAAGTACTCTTTACATGAGTACAGTGGATGGTTTGTCTTACATATGTCACAAATAGCTGATTGATGCTGGGTAGTTCTCTTGGTGATTCCAAGGATTGCCCATAAAGTGAATGAGTATCTTTATCAAATTTCTTAATAGTCAGATGCACAAGTAATGGACTCCAAGATTCCAGCAATTCCCAATTTCTTCAAACTATGGATGCATTCCTTCGTGACATCATGACTACTCTGTGCTGTACATCACAACCTTTTGTTCTCGTAGCGTGACTGAAGAATGTCCCAGGCTCTATCATAAATTGCTCTCAGTTGCTGCAAGATGCTGTATAAATGCTCTTTCTTCACCACTTAAGCTGCTGGTTAAGTAAAACATTTTTTGTACCTAGCTGATACCTTGGGAATGAATCAGTTCCTCGTCTAAGTCGTAACACTCCGTCGACTTTAGGTAGTCAGTATCAAAGCTAAGCAATGTTATTTTTGGTGGCTTGATGCCCTGCATTATCTGTTGAAGTCATGTTAGATGCTGGCAGGTGAAATTTATTATTTTTTTGCGTAAGCGAAATGATGGCTTGTTGTATGCGTTCCTCCCATTGAAGGTAATCCTTGATGATGTAACCTAACTTGGCTGGGTCTTCAGTTAGCTCCCATACCAAAGTGTTGTATTGTACGACTTGAGCCGTAACTTCCGGAGTATAATATAAGCCATGAAGTCGCCGAAGGCACCGATACAGTTAAAAGCCTTAACGTGCCGGGTACAGCATGCAGTAAGAGCTCACTCTCACGGCTTTTTGTATACTCGTCATGGAGCAAAAACTAAAACTTCATCTTAAACAGGTCCTAAGGCCGAAAGCTGTCGCTCCCACAGCAAAATGAAGTTAAAACAAATTGCAGCCAAATATGTTTTCTTTCTAATAGTTAAAAAAAAATAGCATGTAGAACTAATTTATGGAAATTATAGCGTTTGAACAAAATACAAGCAAAATGAAGTTAAAACAAATTGCAGTCAAATATGTTTTCTTTCTAATAGTTAAAAAAAATAGCATGTAGAATAACTTTATGGAAATTATAGCGTTTGAACAAAATACAAGCAACTTTTATATGAAAAACTTCTGCAGTAAGACAAGGCAAGAAGACTGTGGATGTCGCCTGCTGACCGGCTCGCTGCTCTCTTTTTTCGACTTTGTTCAATGGCTTGTATATTCCGGGGGTTACGTTTGAGCCCAATACAGATCTGGTCTGATTAAAAGTCGGGTGTCTGAGTGCATCTTGTGGCTTATTCTGATCTAGAGACTGGGATGCTGCCTTCGCTTTCTTCTCAATAATATGAAATTTTGTATTAGTGTTCTTTTTTTATAATCGGCATCTATGCAAATCGCCATATGCTCTTGGTAAGCTTCGCAGATTTCTTTGAGAGCATTGTAACAATTCTTTACGAAGTATTGATGCTACAACTCTTCTCCATGCTGGATTCTTATAATGTGCAGACACCTTCAAATTTATCCCATGCTTTTTGTAGTCTGTACAACCTTTCTTTGAAGTAAGGCAGTTCTTATCGTCTTGAGGGATCTTTTCTCTAATTTTCTATGATGGTGTGCATCTCTTTTCCAGTTGCTTCTTGCTGGTTTTCCAATTGATCCATGTTGATTGAGGTGGTTGTCTACAAAAGATTCGAAGTTGTCTTCTTGAAATGGCTGATTATATCTGTGTGATACAGTGATGTGCCTGGATCACGTCGGGATCACCAAAATGTTTGTATAGCGAAGGAACGCTTTTGTTCTCCGCTAGAGTACAAGTTCTTGTACTTGGGCTCTTGTCGTAGTATAGTTATGGCACTGGTTCATGGCCGGTACTTTGATGAATTGTGCAAGAGTTCTTGGACCGTTACACTGTTGAACAGCTGGATGTTCTGGATTACACTGCCTATAATTAGCACAGTGTATTAAGTACAGACGACGTTAATTAAAAACACAATTTTATCTTCAAATTGAAAACTTTATAACAAAATTTAATATTCATTATCGACTTTTTATGTAATCAATTTGCTGATTGTTCCAAATAAGAAATTGATCATACATTTTCATTCGCCCTGGAAATAATGTCCAGGCGTAATTTGATTCTACTAAAATTCATTTGTGCAAAACAATGCTGATATTTCGAAAGTGAGTGAATTGAACATATTTAAAATCAATGGAATTTTTATAATTACTGACTATACAACAAAATAATTGTAAAAATTTAATCTGAAGTTTCGCTTTTACATTAGCCGTGACTGTACAAAAAAAATCTCTCAATTATGATTATCCGTCGTTTATTTTATCTATTGGCATAATTTATACTCCGTCGAAAATATTATTATTTTTATGACATTCTGTCGAAAATATAATTATTGACGCTGGAATGGTGTCGGTTAAAGGCCTAATGGCAATACTTCCGTGCCGTCTCATTCCGAGCCATTCCCTTCTATTTAGATGAATTCAATGGTTACAATGTAACGTACCGCCACGACAGATGAACTGGCAAGTTATTGGAGAGATTTTGTGTAATTTATCACATGGACGAATTAGTAGAGTTTTTTGAAAGGTTTTTACAACTTTATCTTACGAGTACTTATGTATATATACAACATACAAAAAGCAGGAGGAAAATAAAAGAAAGAGTTGAATTTTTATTCAAGCATACACCATTGCCATATATATCATCTCCTCTTTTTATATAATATTTCCAATTCTATGATACAACTCACTATGATCCCTTATAGTTTCAATAAAAGACTTCTCATCCATCTCTTGGTAGCTCATAAGAAACTCATTAAAACTAACTTTGAGTTTAAGGTTATGTCAACCGTATAAGTTGAAAATTGCTCAATCTTGCCGTTTTGTTCTAATCAACCATTCCAATCGTTTGCTCCACCGTCACATAAATTGTACTTTGACAGTTTTACGTAACAGAATGTAACGGAAGCATTGTGATCAGCCCTTAATTTAAGATTGATAAAAAAAAACAAAGTTTTAATTTAAGATGCTTTCCAATTTCTTTTTCCTTCGCGATTACTAAAAGACTGACTTACACTCTAATAAATTAATATGCAAGTAACTTTAACCACAGAACAATTGGGCCATGTGAACAACTTACAATCATATTTCATATGAGTTTCGTTTTTTACTTTACTATTGTTGCTAAGTAGGTACTTATGTGAGAAAAATAAATTATTCGCTAACTATTGAAATGACCTGATAATTACGAATTCAGTAAAAGGGGTAAATTTATGTTGATTAATTAAAAGTAGCATTATAAAAAATGAATTTTTAAGAATTGAAGCCACTGAAATGTTGGGCCAAATGGCATATCCTTTTTTTCTTCATAGGATTAATAAAAAAATAATAATCTTAGCTGATACCTTTATTTTCGTTCTCTTTTGACAGACGCAAAACACAGTATATGAGATTATATCTGATATGTCATCCCGCCAAGACGTTATAGAAGAAAGACTTACTAACTTAGAAGATAAGCTACAAGCCTTGCAGGTAATAACATCTGTTTTATAAAAATATGTAATATTACCTTTTCTAGATTCTACATTTTTAAGATTATAATTTTAATATCTTGTCTATAGGGAAAAGCCTGGTACAAATCGTTAATTTTTCGCATAAATTTTACCGCTGGTAAAATACTAAAGAAAAATTTTATTAATAATTTGACAAATTTACTGGTAAGAATTACATTTGTCTCTTATTGATTTAATAGAAAATCTAATCTTGTTTATAAAAAGTTATTTTAATCTGAATTTTACATATGAGAAAAGAGATGATAAATTGCATATGTGCAATATTACATTATTTTTTCCTTTGGTATTGTACCTACTTGATGTTTCTTTTGTAGTCAAGCTAAAAATGTCTAGTGACATAAGCGTATATATAGTATACTAATTGAATTAGGAAATGATGAGACAATATCTTCAGAACACCGATTTACCTCATAAAATCATGTCATTAATAGTACAACAGTATAATATTTTATTGTATAGATATTTTATTTCCGTTCTTAAATTTAAAAGATGTTAAAAGCTTTATAACCGGAAATATGTTTCGAAATTATTATAACTATTTCAATTTGATTTGTTAAATAGAAGAACATTTTATTTTTGAATTCTTGAAAAGTGAACTTACGCAGTCAATCAGACCAGACGCTTTTAGACCAGTTAGTTGGCACAATACTACACTTGTGATTCATAGATTCTCGAATCTTGCCGACGAGGACAAGATATTTTTTCCGATTCTACCTATACTTTCTTCGTAATCTTTAAATCCCGCTTATGCGAACATAATGCCATGTGAGCTTTTCTCCATCTTAGTCGACCAGAGAAAACCAGAAATACTATAGTGTCGAGGTTTAATCATCTGAAGCACAAAAGACCGCAGCCTACCTCTGTACATTTGAATTTCCCAATTCATGAAACCATGTCGCAACAATAATATACTATCCATTTTTTTCTCTTTTTGAGTAGTTTCCGCGCTCATTGCACTTACTAGGTTAATGAAAGGTATCGCAAACAATGCTGTTGCTTAACATGGGTCAATGCGTTGAAGGACACAATTTTTTTTTTTTTTAAACGTGAACAACATTTTTATCCGTATCGAAAAATCCTACTAAAAACTCACAGCGGTTCCACTAAATACATTTAGTACCCGCTACTACTTCTCCGTGGACAGTAGTTTGAATAAAAGGGTTCCACTCTGTTCTACTATATAAAATATAGTAAAAAAAAATATTTTTTTTCTTTGTCAGTGATGTACACAAGAAAATATTAATTGCAAGATAAAAAATGCTACAGAAATCAGATTAAATCTTAAAAGTTTGTGCATCCATTACTATAAACACAATTGTCTAACTGCAACGCATGCCCAAACTTTTAAGATTTAATCTGAGTTCTAACATTTCTTATTTTGCAATTAAACTTTTCTTGTATATATCACTGAGAAAGAAAAAATATATTTTTACTCGAGTCAAAGTAAGATTATTAGCAAATGGCGATATTAAAATAATAAAATAATAACAATTATGTTTTCTTTATATATTTTCCTTTATCATTGGTTGGTTATTAATTCCTTTCCTTTCCTATTTGACATCAAATGTTTCACAGAACAAGGGGTGCAATTCTGTTAGAAATACAGTTACAGGTACCACATCATTAACTTCTTATTTTTGCTCAATCATTCTGTTACTTCTCTTGTTTATAGGTTAACAGTTTCCTTTTTCTTGTTCTCAAACAATCAGTTTAAAGATTAATCATTTGAAAGACATTTCTAGCCTTTCAACATGTTCGAATCGAACCAAGTTTATTCAAATATTCATGTTAAAAAACAACAAATCTTGAAAAGAAAGCATACGAATCATGAAATATCAAATTTTTTTCATAAATTAGAAAATCTATTCATCGAAGCTAGATGTTCATAATTTATTCTTTGTATAAGCACAATCAAATCGAGCAGATTAACTTAAATGCTATCGAACGGGATCTGCTCCTCTTCAGGGCAAGCAGAATTTTATTTGCATTTATCACCGCAGCATGGGTTGCTATAAAATTATTGTTGCCATGCATTTTGTTCGTTGCAATGAAAATGTTATCACTATAGTACCGTAAGTTCACAGATGCACGGCAAATTCTTGTCATCATGCATGAGTTGCTATAAAGCTCTTGTTACTATGCATTTTTGTACGTTGCTATGTAAGTTTTATCATTAGTACCGTAAGTGCACAGCTGCATTGCCAATTCTTGCAATCATGCGCCACTGCTACTCCATCAGTGGTGTCGTGTGCAAGAAAGGGCTATAAAAACGACAAGCTGACTGATCTCGATCTCTTTTCGCACTTGGCATCGTGTGGGATAGGTTGACTAGGTAGGGACTAACATTTTATATCGGGTATCGACTGATAAAAAAGTCTTATTAACAAATCACTTTATTTCGGGAGTTGACTGAAATAATAATTACTAACATACATTTTATTTTGGGAGTTGACTAAAAAAAAATTTCTTACTTCGGGAGTTGACTGAAGTTAAGATAACTCTTTAAGCCGGGCATTGACTGACTTAAAGAATATTATTTCGTGAGTTGACTGAAATAACCATTACTAACATACATTTTATTTTGGGAGTTGAATAAAATAAAATTTCTTACTTCGGGAGTTGACTGAAGTTAAGATAACACTTTAAGGCGGGCGTTGACTGACCTAAAGAATATAATTTCGGGAGTTGACTGAATTAATCCATACTAACATTAACACTTTATTTGTGCCCTCAACAGAAATAAAGAATTGTTCTAATCAACGATTAAAATAAAGGATCTTAACAGTAGCTTAAAGTCAACCACCTTAAGTGCCAAGTTTAGATCGGTGAGTACCAGCCACTTGTAACATTTTATTATTTTATTTCGATATCTATTTTATAATACATTCACATCCTATATACTTCGTGTGCATATTTATCAAATATAACAATTCAACTTTAGTCTATACTTATTTTATAAATATATATTTATATTGGTTTTTTAGCGATATTATACTGCTACTTTCTGCCAATAAGTGTTTTCTCTGACCCAAAACTTTTACATATTGAGTTTTATCCCAATACAACTATTCCTGAAACTCGTATATTCTAAATCTGTGCCAATAAGTGTATTTTTTAGTGTGTCGATCTCTGACATAATAACTGTAAGCGTTAGTTTTACGGGTTCCTAAAAATCCCTATGGATCCAGGCATACTAACATAAATCTGCCAGCCAACCCTGTGTTGGTGCGGTAGCCCGTCGTTGTGGCCGAGAGTGTTTTGAAGCGTCAGCATTAGAAGTAGTTGATCAGAGGAACAGTGCAGTTGGCATTGAGTAGTGCCCTGAGTGATTATTATTAGTGAAAGTGGTGAAATAAGAGACTGACCCAAGGCATCAGGGCAAATCTCGGCATAGGGCACAACGGCGGGTTCTTACCTACAAGTGGCAAGTTATGTTTGTTTTTAAATAAATTCGAAAGATATTACATTTTCAGAAGTGGAATTGAACCTCAAAGTCAGTTACGAGGAAAAGTGAACGAATTTGTTTCTCGGTATCGCTTGCGATCGTGCACACTCATATACAGTGGGGTATGGCTATGCACCCAATAGAATACGGGCAGCCTGCCACTGGAGGTTGGTGCACGAGTGCAGGAGAGAGAGGAACTAAGGGTTCATTTGAATTCGTTTCAACAAAAGGCGCATTCTGATTTTGAGAATAAAATTCGAAGAAAAATGAACGAGTTCGTTTCTCAATATTACTCGTGATCCATCGTACACACTCATATACAGTGGGGTATGGATCTGCACCCAATGGAATACGAGCAACCAGCCACTGGAGGTTAGTGTGCGAGCATGAGTGATTGGGGGAACTGTGTGTTCATCAGAATTTGTATTGAGTCACTGACTTATGCATGCAGCGAACAATTGAATTCGGGGAAGCCCCAGTCACTCATGGTAATATTCTAAAATTCTTGCTGATATCGTGAGGATTCTGGAAAATTATTGCTGAGTCAAGACTACTGCAGTTTCTGCGGTTCTTGGCTGGGTGACTTGAGAGTCCCTTTTTTAAAAAAAAAATTGTTGTTCTGGAAGTTAGATGGTTATGAGTTTGTGTCGGGATAACATCGTTAGTGCAAGTGGCTAGTTTTTGGTTGAAAAGAAGTTGAAGTAATTAGTGGCAAGTATCGGGCTAGGAGTGAGGTTTGAAAAATATAGTGGCACGAAGGACAAAAGTGGAAAATTGAAGGAAAAGGGAAGGTATTTTGGGTGGAAAGTGATTAAATTGAAAGCAAAAGAAGGTTAGTACAGTCAAAATTTAAAAAAAAATACGAAGGAAAGAAAAGTGAAACTTAAAATTATCAGATCAGTAAGATATTCATGATTTGTTAGCCAACAAGAATTTTATATTTTTCTAAAAAAAAAGTGGTGTTTTTATTTCAATTTTAAGTAGAAATAACAATGATAAAGTGAAATTTAAAATTATTTAGATCAAAATAACAAAGATAAAGTGAATTTTGGGAAGCAAAAAAAAAAAAAAAACGGCTTAAGACCAGTGATTGAAACGGCACCGAATTTCTTCAAACTTTGTACACTACTCCCTTTTTACTCACAAATCACAAATATGAAATCAAAATTGCGCTCAAAGTTATAGTTGCTGAGATAATCGACTTTAAAATTCCCGAACTTTGTACTGCAATTCACAACACAATTTGACATTCTCACAATTAATTAACTCTTCTTCTTATTTTTAATAACAAGTATACAAGTGGTGTAAACATACCTTCCGAACATTCGGGTTACCAGCATTGCGTTTTTTTATTCATTACAAATATTCAATTGATGTGTAGTACAGCATTTAGTTAGAATGGAATAGAAAAACTTTTATTAAAGAAACACACACACACACATACACATGCAGGCAGACGCACACACACACACACACACACACACACACAGGCAGGCTGGCAGGGGTCTTTCCATGTCTTTTTTCGAAGCAAGAATGGGTGATATGTCTGGGTTTTCCCGTTGTGCTATTCGCTAGCTCTCGTTGTCCCAACCCGTCGATGGTTCCACCGTTATCAGCTGTATAGTTTAGCCTTTGTTTCCTTTTCTTCCACCCGAACGCAATGTTTGCATTCAACTTTGCATGGACGTCGTGAAAGGGCGTCTGCATTTCCATGGATACGTCCTCTTCGGTGTTGGATTTCAAAGTCGCTTGGAGCTTGGAGTCGCTCTATCCATCTCGCCACTTGCCCTTCAGGGTTCTTAAACTGCAAAAGCCATTTAAGCGTTGCATGGTCTGTGTGGAGGAAAAATTTCTGCCCGTAGAGATATTTATGGAAATGTTTTGTTGAATTTACAATAGCAAGTAGCTCTTTTCTTGTAGCACAATAATTTCTGTCTGATTTTGAAAGTGCTTTGCTATAGTACGCTACTGGCACCTCTTAACTATCCTTCTCCTGTGAAAGCACTGCCCCGATACCTACATCGCTGGCATCCGTGTCCAAAATAAAAGTTTTTCCCAACATTGGACAGTGAAGTACTGGACTTTCACAGAGATGCTGCTTCAAATTCTCAAAACTCCCGTTACATTTATCTGACCATATGAACGGCTTTCCTTTTTCTGTTAGTTGATGTAGGCTCCTTGCTATATCTGCAAAACTTTTTACAAATCGCCTGTAGTAGGTAGCTAGACCAAGAAAACTCCTTAATTGATGTTTGTCCTTTGGAATTGGCCAATTTTTGACAGCTGCTATCTTTTCTGGATCAGTTCTTACGCCTTGTGATGAAACTATGTGCCCCAAATATTATACTTCACTTTTAAATAGAGCGCAGTTGAGCTTCAGTTGCGCAACTCTAAGTGTTTGAAGTACGTCCCGTAAATTCTTTTTATGTTCCTCGAATGTCCTTCCGATTACTATTATGTCATCTAAGTAGACCAGACATGTTTTCCAGGTTAATCCTCGTAAAACACATTCCATGAGTCGTTCGAATGTGGCTGGAGTATTACATAATCCAACTGCCAACTGAGAAAGCAGTTTTCTTTCGGTACTCGGGATGTATTTCCAATTGCCAGTAACCACTCTTCAAGTCCAGGGTGGAAAAGCATTGTGCTCCGGAAAGGGTGTCTAGTGTGTCATCAATCCTTGGTAACCTATAGCTATCCTTTTTCGTTACATTATTTAGCTGCCGGTAGTCTACACAGAATCGGGTGCTCCCATCCTTTTTCCTGAGCAGAACAACTGGCGATGTCCAAGGGCTGTTAGATTCTTCTATTATACCTTGATCCTTCATGGAGTTTATCATATCTGTAACTTCTGATTGTTTCGCTAATGGTAGTCTTCGTGGTATCTGCCGAATGGGCCTAGAATCTCCTGTATTGATTCGATGCTGGACAAGATTTGTTTTACCGAAATCTTCATCATTCATTGCAAATAATTAGAAAATTCAACGATCACCCCTTTGGCATCATTGTGTTGCTGTTCACTTAAGGCACTAGATGAAAGCAGTTTCTGATCCTGTTCAGTAGTAGTTGGTATAGGTATTGCTTCCTTAATATTACTACAATGATTCAAATCAACAATCTGATAAACGGGTTCACAATTTCCAATTATAGCACATTCTTTTAGCTGTACCTCATTTTCGGATGTGTTCAGCACTCTGACTGGAATTAATGTTGTACCTCCTGCTTTAACTAAAGTCTTATCTACAATGATGTTCGATGTAATTTTTGTAGGGTTAGGCACCACCAAATGGAATCGGCAGGTCCCGATGTCATCAGTAAGCTTTGTCCATACTAGTGTCTCCGAGAATGCAGAGAGACTAATATTCTCACAGACCATCGTCCTTATTTTTGCAGGATAATCTGTTCCTCCTCCTAGTCTCATAGGAATTTCTATGTTGCTATATTTGAGTATTCGTTCTCCGACATCTAAATTTCTTTTATATGTGGTCATAAAGTCTACTCCAAGAATGCATTCATCCATTATGTCTGAAACTAGGAAAATGTGAGGAAATAGTAATTCGCCTCGTTGAATATCCAAACTTATTTCTCCAAAAACTTGTGCTGCTGCTCCAGTTGTTGTTCTTAGTACATATTTGGTGGTACTGTGAAGCCATTTGTTCTTGAAAAGAACCGCTCTAATAAATGATCTTGAAGCTCCAGTGTCGATAGTGACAGCGCAGTCATTTTCTCCTTCACTTCCATATATAACAAGACTGCTACTATTTCTCTGCAACTGGGCTATCTGAATGATGACTCCGGGGATCTCGACCCTACCAACCAACTTCTGCCCCCCGAGTTGGTTCTTACATGTTTTCCGACTGCTGAACAGGCGAGCTGATGCGATTATTCGTTGTTTGATTTCTAGCTTCTCCCCGAATAGCTTGCTCCCTGGCTCGACATCGTTGGCATTCTGTTCTGTCCTCCTCTTCTGGTGACTCCATTCGACGGCGTTTTCTGCAGTCCCTTTGGAGGTGTCCTGGTTTATTACAATTCCAGCATCGCAGAATACCGCGTGAAGAATTGCTCTGTGATGGCTGCATTCTATAACAAGTACATTCCTCCACCGAAATTTCTCTCACTCGTACTGCACTTCGAGAAGCTTGCCTGGCAGATTCATACGCTAATGCATAGGCTAGTGCTACTGTTGATTTCTTTCCTGCTAGCCTTAACGCTTGTTGTAAATTTTGATCTCCAGTAGCGTTCACAAATGCTTCTGTTGCCACTTCATTAAGGAAATCCCCATTTACGCTAGAGTACGAAAGATACGCTAATCTTTCCACATCAGCCTGCAGTTGTTGTAGTGACTCGCCATGCTTTTGAGTCCTGTTGCGTAACTGCAGGCGATATACTTGTTGCATGTGTTCATCTCCATAACGTAATTCTATCGCCTGTACTAGTGAAATGTAATCACGTTGCTTTTCAATCTGTATAGTTTGTAATAACTCTGACGCAGGACCTCGAAGTGCTAATTCCAGAGCTGTAGCTTTGTCTGCATCGCTCCATCCATTTACTTCGGAAGCTGCCTCGAATTGTCTCTTGAAAATATGCCACGAACTTTGGCCATCAAATATTGGAGGTTTCATTCTGCCTGTACCGGATATTTCAATTCCTTCGTGTCGAGGTTGTCGATGCTTTATCCTCTCCAAATCTGCTTTAAAGTTATCAATGTGCTCCGTGACGTTTTGTTGTACGTCTGAAGACTTGTTGTTTAACTTCCGACACTTGTTGCTGAACTTCCAACACTTCCTGCTGGATTTCTTCAATTTTCACATTTTGTATGTCTAATGAAATTTTCAGAAAATTCTTCTGTTCCTCCAAACAAGTTTCTAGACAATTCTGTAAAGAAATCTTTTGTTCATCCCAACGGGATTCGAGAGAATTCTTTTGTTCGTCCAAACGGGTTTCCAGAGAATTCTTTTGTTCCTCCAGAGATTTCTTCTGCTCATCTAAAAGGGATTCGAGAGAATTCTTTTGTTCCTCAAAAGCATTCTTTTGTTCCTCCAGAGTTTTCTGCTGCTCATCTAAACGTGATTCCAGAGAATTCTTCTGCTCATCCAAACGGGCTTCGAGAGTTTTCTTTTTTCCTCAAGAGCATTCTTCACTTGCAGGGTTGAAAGCTCCATTTTGGTCATTAAAGTACCCACAAGCTGTTCTATGTTCATCGCAGGCTCTTCTACAGTTTCTGGTTCTTCCTCGAAAACGTATGTCTCAGGATTCTTTTCTTCCTCTATCAAAGCTTGTCTAAGTCGCTCGACTAGAACATTCTTTAGACCTGTCGTTTGCAATGACCGCTTCCCCAGCTCCACTTTCATTTCATGTATGCGAAGCTCCTCTAGTTGGCGTCCCATTCTTGCGTCTTGTGTAATTCACTCACAGTTTAATATAAAATTATCTTTCGGAATTTTTACTCACGATTTCACAAAATCACTCTTTGAATTTCAAAGTGAAATGCCACCACTTTATTTCGCGATTTTATTTTACTTCTGACACAAGTTGTTACGAGCGTGGCCTTAGTTCGTTATTTAAAACACAATATTTCAGACATCATTCAGAAGTTCTTTCTTTTATTTAACTTCACTATTTACTTTTATAACATTTACAAACAATTATCAAATCAACTCTTTGTAGTTATCGCTAGTACTGCACTTCTAATTATCGCAATAGTTTACTTCGTTCATTTCACTGTCTGAAATAAGACTGCCTCCTGGATGTGAGTAGCGCCGTATTTATACTCAACAAATTATCCTAGAACCTTCCTGAATATTCTGTTCTCCAAACCCAGTTTAATAGGATGTCACTAACATAAAGTTGTCTCCATTTCCAATAGATGTCACTTGTATCACTTTGTGGCGCGTAACAATATCTAAAAAAATTGTTTCCCTACTTAATTCTAATTATTTAATATTCATTCAATAGCTTACTTTTCCTACTTGTTTTCTTTCTCAATTCTTCTGGGATGTTTCCAGCTGCCAAAACCAGGAATCTCTAGTGCCGTCGGGAAAGGAGGATTATTGAAGTGTTGATTGTTTCTTTTAGCCGTCTTCCTTCTTCAATTTGGGCAGGGATGATGCCCTCTAGAATCCCGCGTTGGTACTTTGCACGTTGGTGAGGAGGTGGCTGCTTGCAGAGGCAGTTACAGTTGACCGACCTCGAGCGTTGGTGGTAACTTAAACGAACTTGTAGTATCCTTATTACCCCTTCTTTTCATTGTTCGTGGAGAATCGAGGGTTTTCAAGCTCTTATGTTTATATATATATATATAGGCAAAAACTGGCTTCCTCGATCCTACCGGCTGCGTCAAAAATGTAACGTTCTCACGGTTGGCCTCACTTTTCATCGAGGTGTATAGCACCAATTCAGTAACAAATCAGAAATTTTACATAAACACTTTATTCAGTTATTGTTATTAACCATTGTATATATAAAATGTTATGACATATATATATATATTATGTATGTCTGTATTTTATATTTATATCACTTCAAACCTTGCTTCCAATCCCAACTCAACTCACTAGCTCACAGCTAACTGAACTAACTCCTCACTCAGCTGAACTTCAAGCTTTTTTCACATATTGTATTAAAACGCACTCGTAAGCCAAAATCCAGTATTTATTATAAAAGAGGCTTAGGTTATTACAAGATTTCTATGGAGCCAACTCAGCCATCGAAGAGCGACGAAAACAGATGACAGCTCAATCGATTAAGAATAGCATGACATTTTCATGGCAAGCGAAGTTATCTACCATAACTCTTGTCAGCTGAGGGCTACGTTTACGCTTATTTACTACAAGCGGATTGCTTAAGCCACATTTACATTACAATCGTCCTTTACTAACTAGAAATTCATCTCATTTAAAAAAAACAATAGTAGTAATAGAAATTCACTTTTTTTTTATTATTTTCAGCAGGGCTGTTGAGGCTTAATAATCTATAGTTCATAATTATAAGTGACGCTAGTATAAATAAAAGATGGATATCAAAGAACATCTGTATGTACATCTCTTGTTTTAATTATTACTATTATTACTAGGTATTCTTTTTGCTTCTCTTGGGGGGTGAATTCTTGTTGGCTCACTACTTATCGAAGGATTACTATTTCGTACGAAGATTTGCCGGTTTTGCACTAAGTCGTTATCGTTTCCTTGGGATTCTTTTCGTTGATCAGATAAATGTTCTTGACAGGTTGTCAAATGATTCTAACCGCTTTGACTTTCGGGTGACAATAAAGGTCCTTTTAGCTTTTCTACTTCTTTTGAAAACCATGATCTCGTGAATACTGTCCCCCATATCCCCGGTGTACCAACTGATATACATGCCTTTTTAAAACTTTTCCAACTTCCGTTTGTACTAGGAAGTTTATTTGTCCCACTGGTTTCAATACGTACCCAGCTATCCACGACATCCTGTTGCCCATATAATTTTTTAACCATACTTTTTCCCCTTTTTCAAAATGCTTCGACCCATGACCTTTATAATATTTTATCCGTTTTTTTTTTGATAATTCTCTACTCTCTTTTTTACCTTCTAATTAATTAGGACTTCACGTTCTATTGGCATAAACAAATCAAATTTACTTCGTAATTCCCTATTAAACATTAATTTAGCTGGGGACCTGCCTGTTGTTATATGGGGTGTAATCCGATACGTCAACAAAAAATCGTTCAATCAATTAGGTGCTTTTCGGAATTGTTTAGGAACTCTATACAAAAAATGTTTGACGGTTTTAACAAAGTTTTCAGCTTGCCCATTGGATTGCGGATGGTACGTTGCACTAGTCACATGATCTATGCAATAACCCTTACAGAAGAATTGAAACTGTTTGGACATAAAAGCCGTACCATTATCTGACATAATCATTTTCGGTATCCCAAATCGGCTGAAAACTTCCTTTAATTTCTGTATTGTCTCAGTGGTATTAACGTTAACCATTTCAAAAACTTCAGGCCACTTGGTATAACTGTCTACAATAACTAGGTAACTTTTTCCTTTATATGGCCCCAAAAAATCAATATGTATTCTTTGCCAAGGCCCATCTGGAAGAGGCCACGGTCTTAGCGTCACTTGGGCAGGATTTCTCTGATTCTCAGCACACGTTCCGCAATTTCTCACCACGGTCTCGATATCTTTGTTAATTCCCATAAGCCAATATGTGTTGATATGGTGGTCAACGGTTGGCTTCCTTCCTCCAATTCGATTTGCTGATAGGCATTAGCTAAATCAATTTTAGAAAATATTGAAGCTTTCCCTAATTTCTCAAAAATATCCTCAATTCGGGGTAATGTGTGTCTTTCATTTTCTAAAACCGGGTTAAGTGTCAATTTATAATCACCGCAGATCCTTACTGAACCGTCGGATTTAATTATCGGTACGATTGGTGTACCCCAATCAGAAAACTGCACCAGTTTCAAAATACCACTTTGAATTAGTTTAGTAATCTGTTTGTTACATATACAAAATGTATACATAAGGCATCGGGAAACAAATCAAAATTTTCATAAGCCAATCATGCCTAAAAGCACGGATGGCTTATCTCTTGCGCATACGAAGAAAGTTGCATCAGCAATTTCTTCAACTACGCGCAACATTCCTTCAACATATTTTTCCCACAAAACGACTTGGGAAAAATAAAAGTTTTAAATTTCAACCCAAGTCGTTTCGATAAAAAAAAAAGCCCCACGACAAATTTAACTTTCACTAAGATTTGTCGTATATACGATATGTATGTACATATATACATACATACATATCGGGCGCATGAAAATTTTACGTCGGTGAAGACTGAAACGATCAAGTCTTCACCGAAAAAAGCTCTTATCAGCAAATTGTCGCGAGCTGCATACATTGTGATCGCAACAATGTATGCACGGTAGCAAGACGATGGTTGATATTTATGAAAATATCAAATTTCAATTTCAACCATCGTTCATCGCGATAATTCTGGGCATGTTTAAACATGCCCAGCGTAAAATAATTTTCTCAGGATAGGAATGCTAATTAAGCATTTTCCTATCCTGAACGAAGAGACTTACGATTGAAAAATCTAAGTCTCGGGGCAGTCAATTTCAAGACGAAAAAGCATGCAGTTTTGGACGGTCGGTTAAAAAGTTGGTTTTTTGGTATTTCCGTCGGGATCGGCTCGACACGGTTCGGCAAAGTATTTAGAATAATTTGTGAAGTTATAAAGAAAACAGTTTTTAGTAAACATAAGAAAAAAAGAAATAGAATTATCAAAAGAGTGTAAAGTATTGGTTAGTTCAATATAGCGCGGGAACACAGTCCGCATAAAGTAAACAAGTGTAATAACGTTTAGAGTATTGTGAAATAAAAATAAAAAGAGGCAAAGTGATTAAAGTGTTTTTGTACGCACTCTATCCTCAGTCAGGTCAGAATCCCATTTATGGAATAAAAGGAGATGTACTCTGCCCCCATATTGGGATTACGCATAAGGTAATTCAACAAATTGGCGCAGCCGGTAGGATTGAGGAAGCTTGATCTAGTCAAAACGATCGTAAAAGCTTGAAAAGCCTTAATCCTTCGAACCTATGGGGTCCCATTGACCAAGCCACTCAGGCCAAGTCACCCCCAACACTCGGGTAGATACCATCTCTAGGCGCCTCTGCTCCAGGCGGGCAAGCGTTCACCCCAATTAGTGCACAAGCACCACCGAGGGATACCAGTGAACAGTCCACAGAAGGAAGAGGAGAAATATCTCGAACTCCCCCATAAGGACGAATACAGATCAGCCAGGACACAGCTCGATAAGCAGCCTGAAGTTCCAGCCAAGCAGATAACCAAACACTAGCAGTCAACGATCCTGAGTTGAAGAGGAAATCGAAGACGGCTCGTAAGCCCCCTTTTCAACTAGATCCAGGGGAAGTTAAGACGGCCCAAAGGCCCCCCCAGCTGCAAAACAAACCGAAATCAACCGACCAAGGATTGAGAGGGAACTCGAAGGCGGTTATAGAAACCCCCCTCTCAATCACAGCAAAGGGACTTAAGCAGGCAAGGAGCCCCCCTTTCACCAAACAGCGCATCATATGCCAGCCGATAATCCTGCTCTACCTCAACAGGAAACAGACGCAGCAGCGAGGGAAAACTCTCCATCTTTAGCCGACGCGGGATCAACCCCAGGTGCCAATACACAGCACCCCGGTGAAGGTACATCATCTGCTGCAGGAGATAAATCTCCACAGTTATCGCCAACAGGACCTCGACTCAGAAGCGGGACCGTTCTGCCAGGTCTCAATAGACAAGTAAGTCTTGATAAATTTTTAACAAAATTGTACGAGAGAGCGCGAGATTCAGGTACGCTAGCCATTACTCAGTGTGATTCACTCAGCAAAAAACTGAGTCAAACCCGCGAAGTTAGACTCGCACAAATACAGACACTGAAGGAAAACACAGTTCGGTTCCGTGAGGAACTAAGTAGGCTCGCTGAATCCACGCGCTCCCTCCCAGTAGATAAGGAGAGTACTGAAACTCCAAATTTAGACTTAGAGAAGAATAAGAGTGTTAGGTTAAGTGAAAGTGCAAATAGTGATAGTGACAGTGACCGTGAAGCAGCTGAACCAACTCCCGAAGATCTGCTAATAGATTGGCTCGAAGAATCCTTAACGGAAGACAGCCCAGAAACAAGCCCAGTTAGTCCACCCAAATTTAAATTTCCAGTCAATAGACTAAACACAATGGTGGACTACGCAAAGGTAGCTAAGCTCACAGCTCAACTCGTCCCCTTATTTTCGGGTGAAAGTACCCCACAATTGGGACGAGAGCTACAAACCTTCATTGGCTGCTGCAAACAAACTATGCAGTGCCTAAATAATGAAGAAAAAGTGGCTTTCATTCAGGTCCTTCCCACAAGACTCAGAGGTGACGCATACCAATTATTCGCTTCAGACGTCCCTGCTTCATTTAGTGAAGTAGAGGAACGTCTAAATAGAACATACCTTCCCCGTGAGACATACCAAGAGTTAGTGAATAAGTTAATCACTACTAGGCAAAACCCGTTAGAATCTCTCACTGTGTTCATTACAAGATTGAAACAGTTGTTGACGATTTGCAACGAGGCAGCGACACAGAAGTATGGAGCTGAGGCAGTCCCTGCTGTGAAAACACAGCTGATGGATTTTGCCAAGAACGCTTTGAAAAGTGGAGTAACTAACCCACACCTGTGTCAATATTTGCTCACGCAGGGAGAAGGTGATTTAGAAGCATTAATTCAAAAGGCCCTGGACATGGAGAAACTACAACAAAGTGCTACATTCGTCCAGACTCCTCTGGTACAAGCTCCTCCAATGGCTCCAGTAGACCCAGATCTACGAGTGAGAGCTTACTATAGAGCTCCTTACTATCAAATGCCATCTACACCTATGTTCGCATCACCTCGAGCTCCAAACCCACATCAGTTTTCACGCAATGTGAATAATGCAGGTTCATCACAGTCACGGCAAAGGCCCTTTACAAACACTGATGCCAGAAACTCGGATACAGATGCACTGGTCCGTAACATCACGTGTAATTTCTGCCAGCGAAAGGGTCATACGTATTCAGATTGCCTTAAGCGCAAGAACACCCCTTTCTGCTCAAACTGCAAAATCTATGGACATGACGTCCGTGATTGCAGAAAAAGACAACAGATGCAACAAATTGTTCCTCCACGCCTCTCCAATAGATCTACACAAGAACAACACAACACAAAAAGTCCTCAAGTCTTCAACATTAGACTCAAATGCACCTTTTGTGGTCGCCGAGGACGCGCAGACGATGATTGCCGCCAAAAGAAAAAATGGGAAGCCCGGAGTCAGGGAAACGACATGCAGTCGACCCAAAACTCCCCGGCTCGACTTTAAACCCACAACGCAAATTAAAAGGGTCACCTCAAGCGCCCGAATCCGGTGTCCCTACAGTGAAACTTCCACTGGACATAAGCCTTAACGGCCATACAAAACTAGTAGTGGACACTGGCGCTGAGGTTAGTATTATTAAGAAAAGAGCAATTAAAGACCTCAATATAATTAATTCCAATGAGGCATGCACTTTACAGACCCCTTTTGGAACCGGAAAGATATTGGGAAATTGCAAGGGCAACTTCGATTTTAAAAATAAAATTCCCTGCAAGTTTCAGGTGGTACAAAAACTGCCAGGTCTTTCCGATGACGGCCTATTAGGAAACGATTTCTTATCAAACAATTGTAATGTTGAAGGCCCAAATAAAGCACTCAAGTTTCCGGAGTCAGGGAAACGACATGCAGTCGACCCAAAACTCCCCGGCTCGACTTTAAACCCACAACGCAAATTAAAAGGGTCACCTCAAGCGCCCGAATCCGGTGTCCCTACAGTGAAACTTCCACTGGACATAAGCCTTAACGGCCATACAAAACTAGTAGTGGACACTGGCGCTGAGGTTAGTATTATTAAGAAAAGAGCAATTAAAGACCTCAATATAATTAATTCCAATGAGGCATGCACTTTACAGACCCCTTTTGGAACCGGAAAGATATTGGGAAATTGCAAGGGCAACTTCGATTTTAAAAATAAAATTCCCTGCAAGTTTCAGGTGGTACAAAACCTGCCAGGTCTTTCCGATGACGGCCTATTAGGAAACGATTTCTTATCAAACAATTGTAATGTTGAAGGCCCAAATAAAGCACTCAAGTTTCCTTGTACGGAAACAAATCCCGAAGAGTTTACTGTGCCCTTGTCATGCAAAACGGACAAGCTGTATTCCAGAAAAGCAGTCGAAGTGTGGTCACTTGCAGAAAAGATGGAACCTAAACAGGTTAAGCTATCTACATGCAGTGTCTCCAAGGCATATCAAAAGAGCAATGCTGGCTGCCAGGTTCAACAAGAGCCGACTGAATGCGAAAAGAGCTGTCTGGGTGATCAAGAAACCTGCGAAATGAGGCAGCATCTGGTTACTTTAGAGGAACCAATATGCATACCTGCTAGGTCACAAATGATCACCACAGTCCCGTTGCAAGTGAAGGAAGAAATGCTCTGTCTATCGAAAGAGATAGGCAATGGAGTCTTCCTGGCCAACAGTTTACTCCCTACTGGGAAAGAAACAGTGCTAGTTGCCATACTCAACATTAACAATTTTCACGTAGTCATCAACATTTTATTGTTACAACTACTCCCTATGCATGATTACGCCGTCATCCCAATAGGAGAAGCCACTGATACACAACACGATCTCAAGCCGAATAAATCGCAAGCGAGTAACACGAACATCAGTGAGCTTCCCAAGGCGGAACAGGTCAGGCAAGACGTCTTTTTCCAGAATACCTAGACATAAGCTACTAACGAGGCCCAAGAGCCCCATACAAGACGCGTGCGAGCTCAATAAGACCCGACTAGAGGCAAAAATGACTCCACCGTCCAAGAAAATAACTTACAAAAATTGTACATGGCCCCATAGCCAAACTAAAGATGCGAGCGAGCCCCAGAAGCCGACAAGCAAAATGCAGCTGACTCCTCCATCCAATATACCTAGATGTAAGATAACCACAAGGATAAGAAGCCCAACAGCAGGTGCGTGTGAGCTCAGTAAGACCTATTCTCAGGCAAAGACGACTCCACCACCCAACAGAGTTAGTGTTAAGAAACAACAGTGGCCCAAGAGCCCCATCAACCGTGCGTGCGAGCTCAGTAAGACCTATTTAAAGGCAAAGTCGACTCCACCACTTCATAAGATTAGTATTAAGAATAAAAAGTGGCCAATGAGCCCGATAAAAGACGCGTGCGAGATCCGTAAGACCTCATTGAAGGCAAAGTTGGCTCCACCGTCAAATAGTATTAAGAAAACCAATTCTTCAAGGCCCATAAGCCAAAAAACGAATACGTGCGAGTACTCGGACCAATCAAAAGTACCCATAAAACATGGTACTCCACCATTAAAACTGCAGGAAGCCCATCCCCTGCCATCTAGTAATGTAAGTAAAACAGATAGTAAGTACACAGCTACACAAAGTGAGAAAAGAAACGTAAGCTTTTCGGAAAACACAGCTATCCTACAACACGTAAGATACTTATTTCCGGATCAGGAAGATCCCACGTATACTCCGCGAGTCAACAGGCTAGACCAAGAGCTCAGCCTAGACCCAAATCTAAACGCGGAAGAAAAAGCTTCGATATCCGAACTCTGTTATGAGTACAACGATATCTTTTACCTTAAAGGTGACAAGCTGACATATAAAAATGCTATCACCCACAATATCCCTTTAATACAAGACCAAGCGCCCATAAACCAAAAGGCCTACAGATTACCAGAAACCCAGAGACAAGTAATCAACGAGCAATTAAAAGAAATGCTAGACAACGGGATAGTTCAAACTAGCAAAAGCCCTTGGAATTCACCCTTATTAGTAGTCCCCAAAAAGGCGGGACCCGATGGTGAAAAAAGGTGGCGCGTCGTTGTCGATTTTCGTAAATTGAACGAAAAGACAATTGGCGATGCATTTCCGCTACCACGAATCGAGGATATTCTTGACCAACTAGGTCATGCCAGGTACTTTACCACTCTCGATTTGGCCAACGGCTATCACCAAGTCGTAGTCGACAAAAAGGATCGACATAAGACCGCCTTTAGCACTAATTACGGGCACTACGAATTTAAGCGTATGCCATTCGGACTCAAAGGAGCTCCCGCTACATTCCAACGCCTCATGAACTTCGTTCTGATAGGCCTACAATGCCTCGAATGTTCCGTTTATCTTGACGACATCGTCATTTATGGTAAGAACCTAAATGACCACAATAATAAGCTTCGCAAAGTCTTCAACAAATTGAGAGAAAACAACCTCAAACTGCAGCCAGAGAAGTGCCAGTTCTTGAGACGAGAAGTTGTTTACCTAGGGCATAAATGCTCTAGCGAAGGTGCCTTACCAGACCCCAGCAAAACGGCCTGCGTCCAGACATTCCCTGTTCCAAGAACAGTAAGGCAAGTACAGTCCTTTTTGGGACTTGCCAATTATTACAGGAAGTTCATTCCGGACTTCTCTAAAATCGTTCGTCCAATAACGAATCTGCTCCGAAAGGATGTAAAATTCACTTGGACCGAGAAATGCCAAGAGGCATTCCAAAGCATTAAAAATGCCCTAATTTCCCCACCGCTTTTA
Organism: Dioctria linearis; assembly: GCA_963930735.1. Lineage (NCBI taxonomy): Eukaryota > Metazoa > Arthropoda > Insecta > Diptera > Asilidae > Dioctria > Dioctria linearis. The sequence continues at coordinate 125,651,406 of OZ005742.1, read as the reverse complement.
ATCTATCCAGATTTTACAAAGCCATTCAATCTCACAACGGACGCCAGTAACGAGGCTTTAGGAGCTGTACTTTCCCAAGGAGAAGTGGGAAAAGACCAGCCTATCGCCTATGCAAGCCGAACGCTAAACACAGCCGAGAAAAACTATTCCACTATTGAAAAGGAGTTATTGGCTATAGTCTGGGCAACTAGAAATTTCCGATGCTATCTCCAAGGCAGGAAATTCACGGTCTACACTGACCACAAGCCTCTCAAAGGAGTCTTTAACGTTAAAGACCCAACTTCCCGTTTGGTGAGATTTCACCACAAATTGTCAGAGTTCGATTACACCATCGAATACAAACCAGGGAAGTATAATACCAATGCGGATGCATTAAGCCGCATTCCACAAGTATTAAGCGAAGACAATACAGGCAATACCTTAACGGTACAAGCCCAAGTCCACCACACTATGGACTCTGATGTGGAAGAAAATAATTTCCCAAATAAAAAGAAAACAAAGAAACCCGCTCATTGCTTCGCCGTGACCAGAGCTCAAAAACGGAAAGCCCAAGAGGCCAATACGAGCCCCAGCGCTGAAACATAACCCACGGCAGCGGAACATAAAGAAAATGAACCCCTAGGGGCAGAAATACAACCCCCGGCTGCGCTTGAACACGAAATATGTCCAGTCAAGGCACCTGAAATAATCACGAGCCCCAAGAAAGTTCAAACAATCCTAAAGGATTATCACGACTCTCCTTTCGGCGGCCATCAGGGTGTCATTAAAACCTATAAACGCATTAGACGCAAGTATTGGTGGAGACACATGCTTAGCGATATAAAAAGGTACATAAAAAATACCCTAAGTGCCAAACCATGAAAGCATCTCCACAATTCAAGATGCCCATGGTAATAACGGACATCGCAGAACAACCTTTCGACAAGGTTTACCTCGATATAGTAGGTCCACTAGAAGAGACCATATCAGGAAATAAATATATCTTAACTTTTCAAGATAACCTTACCAAATTTGTCGATTGGTATGCCATACCTAATGGAGAAGCAGTAACGGTGGCGCAAATCTTTTTCAATGAGATTGTCACGCGTTATCGCATTCCAAAGAGAATAGTCACCGATCAGGGAACTAATTTTCTGAGTGAGCTATTCAAGAAGGTCTGCAAACTCCTAAAAGTAAAGAAGTTACAGACTTCCGCATACCATCCACAGTCTAATGGAGCACTAGAGCGTGCCCATAGACCTTTAATCGAATATCTGCGTACAATCGTAGATGAAAATCCTAAAACATGGGATCAATTCCTACGAACCGCTGCATTCGTGTACAATAACAGTGTACACGAGGGTACTAAATTAACCCCGATGGATTGCCTTTACGGCTTCACAGCGGATGTCCCATCTAATTTAAAACGGGATCCTGAACCCGTTTACAATCACGAAAGTTATTACCATATGCTAAAATATAGACTACAAAAATCATATGCCACGGCTCGTAAAAACCTCTTAGCCAGCAAACAACGCTCAAAGGCATATTACGACAAAACAATCAGGCCTCTCACTTTCCACCTAGGAGATAAAGTCCTCCTCAAAAGTGAAAGCCGCAAACACAAACTGTCTCAAATCTGGGTTGGCCCATATCTGGTAATCAATGTACCCAGTCCAACAAACACTGCCATAAAAATAGGCAAGCGGCAGGTTGTAGTACACAACAACCGTTTAAAGCCCTATTATGAGTAGTATACTGGTACATACACAAAGTTTCGCCAATTAAACTAAACTAGCCACTACCTACTTAAACGTTCCGCATTCGGAATTATTTACTATGACTCACGAAGTCAACCCTTACCTAAATTTTATTTAAATCAATAAAAAATACGTTAAATAAACGTGTCCATATATACACTCTTACTTCTTAGTAGCTACATATGAATACATCAAATATTCTACCAATAAAATTTTGTCTTGCTTGCCTTGACTTGCATCCCTCATACCTTGCCTTGAGAGTTTCGTATACCTCTTCATGATTTACTCGTGGTTGTAAATGAAACTTCCCTAATTAAATTTTTTTGAAAAGGTACAATACTCATCGTCTTAAAAGTTCATAGAGAAGATGATGGAGTTTGGAATGCTTTGACTTGCATCCGTCATACCTTGCCTTAAGAGTTTTGTATTCTTCTTCATGATTTACTCATTGTAGTAAATTAAACAACCTCCCAATTCAATTTTTAAATGAAAACACTGCTCCTACTTTGACGAGATTTAGCATAAACTGACTTACAGTCCTCCTACCCTGTTCTATCTCGTCTTCCTTTTAGCAACTAAGCCCTCACTATACAACTATCGACGATTCAATTAAGCAATACAATATTTAAATATTATATGCTATGTAGTATGACCAATTGACTAATGAAGCCTATCCTTCATTTTCTACAGAACATGAAGCACATATTAGTGTTAATATGCTGTTTCCATCTGGCAATGGGACAAATACAAACGGAACCCTACACCATAAGTACCCTGAACAATACAGGAATACTGTATGAGGATCTTGGAAAATTACAAGTCTACCATAGTACATGGAACATCTTAACTGAGATCAATCTAATGGAACTGGACAACCAAACGCTTATGGCAGAACAGGCGGAACACTTAGTTCACCGACTATGTTCAAATCGCTCTCAAACGGATGAGCTATGCCTGGTTCAACAAAAACACGTTCATTCTCTCTTGGAAAATATCAAGAGAAGAGCAAGTGTTATTCGAGAAGTGGTCCCAAAATCAAGACCAACAAGATCTATCTTTGATGGAATAGGGAATGCAATGCACTACCTATTCGGGACCATGGACAGCACTAATGAACAGGAAGTATACAGTCGACTCGAGGAGCTCGAAACAAATACAAAAGCACTAGCCGACCTGGAAAGACAGCAGATCAGTGTAGTCAAAACTACACTACAACAAATTCAAAAGCCATTGACATCTCTGCAGGAAAGACAATGTCAAATAAATCTCCAGGTAAATAGAATGCAAAACATAACAGATGATTTACTGATGAGACAATTGAGGCAGGAAATAATTTCAAGCCTGACCTTACAAATTGTCGAGATTGAGTACAGGCAGCAAGCCTTACTCGACATAATAATCTCCAGTAAAAATCACCAGTTGCATCCGCTAGTGGTGTCCCCCAAAAGTCTATTAGAGATATACCACAAGTCCCACGCTACTTGTCCAGATGAACAAAATTGTCTCTCCCTGTTATATCAGACAGCGGAAACGAAGGCTCGTCTAGTCAAAGACAAATTAGTCATTCGAATACAACTTCCGATTTTCAATCTACCACAAATGAAGTTGTATAGAGTACACAGTTTTCCCATACATATTAACAACAAACAATCGTTGGTACCCGATATACAGTACTCGCACGTAGCGCACCAGGTACAGACACAAGATATTCTATTATTAAAAACACAAGATCTTAAAAGCTTTAAAAAGATCACTCAATATTCCAAAGAGGACACTTACTTCGCTAAGCTAGGCATTCCCGTAACAAAGGCAACTCTGTCCAAAGAATGCATAGTGAAGCTGCTCTTTAATCCATTAAAGGAAGAGCCCCAGTGCCATTTCAGAGCACAAATACCTCCTAGAGACCTGCTTATCAAATTAAGTAAACCCAATTCGTGGATATTCTCGTTGATAGAACCTACAATTGTACACCTCCAGTGTACCCAACAATTTTTAACTTCAAAGATTGAAGGTCAAGGAATAATCACTATCAACCATCCCTGCCAATTGCAAGTAGGATCCCAAATCCTACACTATGAGGCAGAGAATATCCAGCCATTGAGTCTCAAACAACCCAACTACTTCCCTAATATCGCTCCATTAGAGCAAGTGGTAGAAAAATATCTCAATGAAACCAAAAACAAAGTACAGTCTGAAAAAATACAGACAGAACTATATTCAGGAGATGACACTAACAGCATCATCCTAGAAGGTACCCAGTCATTAAAAGAACTGGACGAAAAATTACAAAAATTATTTCCTCATATCAGTCACCACCCTACACATGTCCTAGCGGCAACATCAGTATCCTTAACTGGTGTTGCCATCACATGTATTGTACTGTACCTGGTCGCCAAATGGCTAGTCCCATTCATTAAAAATTACCGTTCACGTAAATCCGAGAAAACCCCAGAGGCGGAGGAACAAATCGAACAAATCGAAATAATCGAACCTACCCCTCTTAAAAGGACCCGCACCCTACCACCTTCTAGGTCAGTGCAAGTGGTCTAATGTCACCACTTCAAACGGTCACATAAAAATGAGCACTATCACTAATAGTTTAGCACATAGAAAATAAATGTAAGTGGTTTCTACAAACCAAAAAATAAAAAAAAAAAAAAAAAAAAAAAAAAAAAAACAAATTAGTACTAATAAAATAATAATTAAAACAAAAGGGGAGAGGACATACATAAACAATTATTAAAGCATAGATGTAAGGAAAACTAGATTAATAAAAACATATAGACATATATTAATATAAACTAAAAACAAAAGAAGAAGAAAAAAAAAACAAAAACAAAACCCTCCCCCGCTAGTGTTAAATAATAATTAAAAAATAATAAATAACATAAAAATATAAATATTATTATTATTAGCCTACAATAAAAATTTAATAACAACTAACTTTAGAACGTAACAAATATACAAGATTAACAAAAAAAAAAAGATACATATACATAAAAGTAAAAAAAAAAAAAAGAAAAAAAAACCCAGTAGAAATTAATAGGGTAATAAAGAAAAGATAAGAATAGAATAGGAGTAGCTATTTAAGAACAATTTTAGAAAAATAAGATAAAAAAAAAAAAAAAAAATTTTATTAGAAAAAATGTAAAAGCCAAACTGACCAAGAGCCGAACCACCGAAAAAGCCATCGCCAAACCAAAACGCCGACCAAACAAAAGAAAAACAAAACAAAAAGGGGGGGGGGACCCTCTGAAATAAGAACAAGAATAACAAGTTACAACCAAAAAGATTTGAAAGAAATTTTCTTTTATTTCATTTTTTTTATACATAGAAAAAATAAAAAGAGACAAAGTTCAAAGTAGGCAGACCCTAACAGTCGTCCTCCGAGTCCTCCCAATCGGCAACGGTTCCTGGTAATGGAGGAGTAGCGGTGAACTCCCTGATCAGTGCCATCGCCGGACAGCCTCCGAAATCATGGCAACAGCCACACAGACCATATAGCCCGACAATCGAAAGCACAGCACCTGAAAACAAAAAAATACCGTTTTAGCACAAAAAAATAAAAGCAGATTAAGGTAAACCTCACCTGCAGCGACCAGTGACTGCCCCCTATGGGGATATAAGGGCAACAGCACCCGGTGGTAAACCCCCGGCGTGGCCTCAGCCCCCAAACGGTGCCGGGGCCCTCTCCATCCATGTGTAATACTAACCGGAGGGGCCCCTGCCATCCGGGAGTCACACGCAGCACGTAAATAGAGTAAATAGTCGAGATACGACCCGCAGGGCTGCGAAAGAGCTGACTCTTAATGCGTGCACGAAATAGCATTGCTGATTAATTCGTAGCCTCTGGTTAATTCGGTGAAAAGAAAAAACTGTACCGTCTCACTAGCGAGATAAAACCGAAATGATCCACTACAAAGGGCTGCCCGGCTATGGTGCGAATTCACTTAACAAAAATACCAAAGTCATATGCCACACAAAATTTAATAGTCACCGATAAGAAAATACTAAACATTTAAGTGGCCGCTATGACATTATTTTTTTTTTCATCTCTTCTCTCTATCAATCTCCTCTGAGGGCTATTCCTCTCCCAAGAATAACCCTCGTTTTTGCAGGGGGAAGGCATGTTACATATACAAAATGTATACATAAGGCATCGGGAAACAAATCAAAATTTTCATAAGCCAATCATGCCTAAAAGCACGGATGGCTTATCTCTTGCGCATACGAAGAAAGTTGCATCAGCAATTTCTTCAACTACGCGCAACATTCCTTCAACATATTTTTCCCACAAAACGACTTGGGAAAAATAAAAGTTTTAAATTTCAACCCAAGTCGTTTCGATAAAAAAAAAAGCCCCACGACAAACTTAACTTTCACTAAGATTTGTCGTATATACGATATGTATGTACATATATACATACATACATATCGGGCGCATGAAAATTTTACGTCGGTGAAGACTGAAACGATCAAGTCTTCACCGAAAAAAGCTCTTATCAGCAAATTGTCGCGAGCTGCATACATTGTGATCGCAACAATGTATGCACAGTAGCAAGACGATGGTTGATATTTATGAAAATATCAAATTTCAATTTCAACCATCGTTCGTCGCGATAATTCTGGGCATGTTTAAACATGCCCAGCGTAAAATAATTTTCTCAGGATAGGAATGCTAATTAAGCATTTTCCTATCCTGAACGAAGAGACTTACGATTGAAAAATCTAAGTCTCGGGGCAGTCAATTTCAAGACGTAAAAGCATGCAGTTTTGGACGGTCGGTTAAAAAGTTGGTTTTTTGGTATTTCCGTCGGGATCGGCTCGACACGGTTCGGCAAAGTATTTAGAATAATTTGTGAAGTTATAAAGAAAACAGTTTTTAGTAAACATAAGAAAAAAAGAAATAGAATTATCAAAAGAGTGTAAAGTATTGGTTAGTTCAATATAGCGCGGGAACACAGTCCGCATAAAGTAAACAAGTGTAATAACGTTTAGAGTATTGTGAAATAAAAATAAAAAGAGGCAAAGTGATTAAAGTGTTTTTGTACGCACTCTATCCTCAGTCAGGTCAGAATCCCATTTATGGAATAAAAGGAGATGTACTCTGCCCCCATATTGGGATTACGCATAAGGTAATTCAACATGTTCCTCAACCCTCTTTTTGATGCTGAATGCTAATGGCCTAGGGTTATAAAATTTTGGTACCGCGTTTAGGTTTAAATATAATTTGGTTTTGCCATATCATAGTTTCCCTAAATTCTCACTAAATATACTGGGAAATTTTGATAGGATACTTCCACTTTCTTTATGAAGCTCCATTCTATTTACATTAAAAGATATATTAAACGAATTCATGAAATCACGCCCTAGTATTGGCGGACCTCCATTTTTCACCACGTAAAATATTACTGGATTTATTTTATTATTAAAACGTACTTGTAAAGAACATTTACCTAATGGATCTATACGTCCATTGTTGTGACTTAACAACGCAACCGACGCTGGCTTTAAAACCACATTTTTCAAAAATTTATAATATGTATCTGAATTAATGCACGAAATAGCAGCCCCAGTGTCTAATTCAGCTCTCAAAGGTTTATTATTTACTATAATATCTAATAAAATTGGTTTACTATTACCATTCTGTCGTAGAACGAATAATTGTTTAGACAGAACAACATTCTTTGATGTTTCAGTTGTATAATGGCATTTCTGCCCTTTTGGCTTATTTTTGCAAACTTTTCTTAGATGTCCTTTAATACCACACTGATTGCATATAAAATTTTTAAATTTACAATCTTCACTTATATGGTTATTGAACCCACAACAGTTACAATATTTAAAAAATTTACCTTTATTCCTATGCTGTGATTTGTTATACTTATTATTATTGTTCACTGTTTTCAACTTGCAAATCGGTTCTTCCTTAATTATGTTACAATGGTGTGCCGCTTCCGATCAGATGCTATCTGAACCGCCTTCTGGAATGTCAACTCTTCCACCTTTTGTGAAAATAATTTCTCCTTCATAGGTCCTTTACTCAGTCCCAAAACAAATTTATCCCTCAGTGCATGATTTAAGTAGTCTCCAAATGAACACGTTACCGCCAACGTTTTTATTCGCGTTTCCCATTCCTGTACCGTTTCTGTTTCTAACATGCTGGCGTTGTAAAATAATTCCCTTTCTACAAAGGTCGATTTTGCTGGTTTAAAATGGGTGGTCATCTGCTTGATTAGATTTTCATTGTCCGTGGACTCTGGTTCATCCGGGAAAACTAAATTACTAAAAAGCTGATATGTATTCTTAGTTACCGTCGTCAATAAAATTGCCCTTTTTTTGTTCGCACTGGTGATATCATTTGCCTCAAAATATTGTGTTAATCTCTTCAAATGTATACTCCCGTCCATTGACACGTAATCAAACTCGTGCACTGTACCAATTAGAGACTTTAGAGCTGGCTGCGCCCCTTCTCTTTGTTCTCCGTTTCTCGGCATTTCCTGCCTTATTATATACCACGCAATTGAAAACAAATTAACTCGAATATATTTTATATACTTTAAACTTTTCATTTTTTTCTCGTCGCCAATGTAATAAAACGCACTCCTAAGCTAAGGTTATTACAAGATTTCTAAGGAGCCAACTCATCCATCGAAGAGCGAGGAAAACAGATGACAGCTCAATCGATTAAGAATCGCATGACATTTTCATGGCAAGCGAAGTTATCTACCATAACTCTGGTCAGCTGAGGGCTACGTTTACGCTTATTTACTACGAGCGGATTGCTTAAGCCACATTTACATTACACATATCAAACATAATTCTTACAAAAATAAACAAATTGCTACACGTCTTCTTCGCCTCATTAATTCATTTTGCAATTAAACAAAAATGAATTAATCATCCATTTTTCCCTATTTCACTTTGAACCGCCTCTGGTATCGATATGTTGTGACATTTATCCGACTTACGTTCTGTAAAGCTATTAATGCAGGTCAGATTTTTTAAGTCACAACAAGTGAAATGGTGTTACATGGTTTTATGATGCTGTGATGATGACTATGTGAAGCAATACTGTAACAAACGCTAGGTGAAAACATACCACCTAAAGTGTACAGCGGTTCACTTGCATTTATATGCCATTTTTCCACTATACTGACTGGACTAGACACAAAGTTTCTGAGTCAGGGGTCTATAAGTTGATAGAAAGTTATTAATAAAGGCGTAAAATGGCAGCTGATAAACTCATGCCGAGCAAAAAAAGTAGCCAAAGAAAACGAAAGTCTCTTCAAAATCTTCAAAATATATGGGCCTACCAGAAAAAGTCCAGAATATCTTCCAGAATATTTTCTGGAAGCTTGAGACGAGCTTTAGAAAAATCTCAGTAGTTTATCGTAGAGAGCCCATCACATACCTCTAAAGGCATTGTAAATATTTAACAATTTTATTCTTTTCATTATTGATTTTTTTAAAAGAAAATAAATGAAGGAAAGGAATATATTGTTACCTGCAAGGAAAGCGGTAAGCGACATCTACATACTTCTCGTGAAATGACTAATTAAGTATGGACATAAACAACTTTAGATTCGGAGAATCGAGGTTACGAGAACGAAATAGTCAGGACGGTGCTAGGACAATTTGTAAAGTATAAATACTGTGCTTATCATCGCAAGGAGGCAGTCTTATCTCAGACAGTGAAATGAACGTAGTAAACTATTTGGATTACGATAATTGGAAGTATAGTCAAGCGATAATTAAAGTAGAGTTGATTTCATAATTGATTGTGAATTTTGTAAAAGTAAACAGTATAGTTAAATAAAAGAAGAACTTGTGAGTTGTATCTGAAATATGAAATATGAAGTGTTAAATAACGAACTAAGGCCACGCCTGTAACAATATATAGGGTAAAACTGACCGATTGATTTTAACTTCATTGGATTTTGCCGTCAAGATGATTGTTCTGAAGATTCGGTTCTGAATGTAGTTGAACTGTGATTCAAGTGTTTCACCTGAATCACGTCGGGTCACCAATGCTCAAGAACTATTTTGTTCTCTCAGAAATTGCTAATAAGTCAAGGTGTTACACCTTGGCTTTTGATGAAAATGCAGCGGCTCTTGTACCACTACACCAAAATTATAATGCTAAAAGTGAAGGTTTTGATTAATTAAAAAACTCGGTTGCGATTGAAAACAAGACTGAAAGTTTATTGCAGTTCATATCCAATTTATATTATAATTACACTTATATAAGCAAACCTTAATATATTCCTACCTATCAATGATAAATATTTACTAATAACTTAAAATTGCAACAAATAACTTGGCTATGCAAAGCGATTCAACTAAAAAAAACGTACAATAAAATAAATTAAGTGTAAAATGCTTACCTACTTTAATTACAATCAGGCGAGTAATTCTTGCATTCTTCTTTTGCACCTCTAACTAGGTGTGATATTCATAAAATTATTTTCAATGACACATGGAATGCAAGAAATATTCGCTAGAAATAGCATTATTGTTTTGGGAGCAAGCACTTGTCGTTTCTATATTAGGCCGTTGCCCTTTTTGCCGATTGCAAACATGGTGAGTTCTCTCTTATTTTGTTTACATACACCTACATATACACTTTGTACATATAGAATATATTTAAATTGAATATTTAATTGCTTGTTATAAAAACATGCGCTTTTGAGCAACAATATACCCTAGACACATAGCACGATCTAATGAATCATTAGTACTAACTATTCATGAAAATGCTGTGTGTCACATAGTATACGTCATTATGGCTCGAAAATCAGATCATAATGAAGTTTTATTTTCCTTCATTATAGCTATAATGAGGAAAAGTGTGCAAGGTTCCGTACCCAAAGGGTAACAATGGGAACCCTATTACTAAGACTTCGCTGTCCGTTCATGCGTCCGTCACCAGGTTGTATCTCATTGAACCGTAATAGTTAAAACAGTTAAAATTTTCACAGACTGTATATTTCTATTGGCGATATAACAACAAATAATAAAAATAAACTAAAATTCAAAATTAAAGGGGGCTCCCATACAAGAAACGTGATTTTTTCGACGTTTTTTCCTCGTTTTAATCTCATTAGTTTTTATTATCATAAGCAGGCATAATTTTTTCAAATGACAGCATTATTTTTCCAAATGACGCCTACTCTAATTTGAAAAAATAAATAAAACGTACATAGTGTTAAATTTTGTACGATGGTACGGAATCCTTCGTGCGCGAGTCCGTTTGTATGATTCTATCAATTATCAGAGGACAGCCTATTGAAACATCTCCTTCCACACCACAACCCGAATTATATTTTGAGAATATCGGCACAACTAATATAATATCAAATGAATGGCACCTTGCAGTCTACTACGAAATGAGGACATATTGGATGGAATTTCAAGCAACTATAAATGGTGCCAAAACCCTAGAACACTTTTGCACTCAAATCAAACAAACGAGTTCATGTGCCAACGTAGTTAACCAATTCAATCGTCTGCAGCAAGAAATTTCTACTGATACTGATACCCGAAGTAAAAGAGGTGCTGTCAACTTCATTGGCAACGTGGCAAATGCCCTATTCGGCGTACTGGACTCGGAATATGCAGCAGAAAAGTCTAACACTATTGATGATATCAAGGAAAATGAACACCGCCTCTTAACACTCCTAAAAAGTATCAAACCTCGTTGATAGACAATCAACGTAACGAAAACCGACCAGGAGAATGCTGATAGCAAGTTCCAAGAAATAGAGGGTCAGTTTGACGAGATAACTCTGCGCATAAATAGCATCAGCGAATGACTGTATTAGCAGTGGGCGACACAACTCTTTGCTTCGTTAGCCATCCAACCGACTCTCATGACTCTTAACCTTCAAAAAATACAATCAGCAATAATCGACACCATCATTGACACCCACCATGGATGCTATACTACAATTTATACCGCTTGATGACAATAGAAGGCCGACAATTATGTTATTTTTCGATTGAAACTGCCTCTCGTAAATTCAGAAAGGTTCAAATTATGTCGAGTAACTCCTATTTCCGCATTGATCAACGGAACACTTGTCGCAATTAACGCTGCTTCAGAGTTCCTAGCAATTAATCTACATCGCGATCAATATTACCCGTTGACTAAGCAACAACAAGCATCCTGTTTACAAACTGATGAAGCGATCTACTTATGCAAGCAGCTTCATCCAGTCTATCGAAACAATGTATCTCAAACCTCAATAGAAGGCTCTGGTCTCCTCAAATTTCAAGCAAATTGCGTCATCAGACAGATTTTTTGACAATCCAAGGGCATCATGTATATCCAAGTACAAGCAAACTGTCCTACACACGTGTTGGCAACATTTCCTATCCAATAAGCGTCGATCAACTTCCAAAGATTAAGCACAATGCTATAGTCTACCACGCTCAATTAGCCGAACTAAAGGGCCTTCAGAAGAAGTTCAAACGCAAGATATAAGAGAGCTCCCAAGCAAACTTCACGCACACCACGTCCATCACTATACGGTAGGATATCTAACACTGGCCCTGGCTGTCATCATCACTATTGTTGGGATCATTTGGCGATGCAAAAGAAATAAATCCGGTTGCAATACATCTAAGCCACCTAAACCCAGCCCGAGATGAGGTACAACCCCAGATTTCAGTGTACACATCGACAGTTGAACAAGGTATGTTCAACGCGGGGGGAGTATGTTCTGACCCAGATTTTCGTTATTAAGTTAGAATTAAGCTAGTTCAATTTCGTCATCATATCAATTTCATTATAAATCATTAACTCAAGCATTTCAAACTGGCATTGTTTACAAGGTCATTGAACCAGCGATCATCATTTACCACCGTGAATATTGAAAGTTTCCAATTTTTCGCGTTGTATGCAATTTCAACGATATTCACGCCTGGAGTAATTATATTTCACGTGACGATGTTCAGTTTTGTTTTCACGATTAAATCACCTGAGAATTACTGCTGGGTCAGCATGCTCACTGCGGTGAATTGTCGAGCGCTGAAGTCAATAAACCTATCTTAATAGGTCGATAAATTATTGAATTTGCTTGCATTGATTATGTTTAATTGATTTCTGTATAAATATGCCGCAATTAATAAAGAATCAGTCAGTTTTTTATTTAAAAGGCAGCTTATAGTTTTAATTTACAAGGTATTAATATATTACTAATCAATAATCAATAAATATCGTTCCATTATGGTATGACAAATATTTCTTCGGGAAGTAGTAGATGTGGCAATTTCTTTTAATACTTTATATTTTCCCTCGAATCTCATTGAAAACATATGTTTCAAAGGACCTTGCTTATCTCATTATAATAGGATAGTGAGTAATTAGATGATGTTTATGTTTGAGAGGCAAGTTAAATAATTTAACAAACAACTGATTATGTTCAGTAATTGCTTGATTTAATATATCAGGTATACGCTCAGTAAAGGTATCAAGGTGTGCTATGTCAAGTATTTTCCTCATTAAAATAAATATTAGCCACATTTCATTATATTGTGTAACAAAATCACTAATAGGTGAGAAAGAAATTTCGCTAACCAAAACCCTTCCGAGGCCAATTATTTTAACATATAATTAATTTTTTTTTCGTGAGTAATTCCTTGTGGTTTGTTTATGTGCTCATATTCTCCGAAGTTAAAGAGGTTGATGCGATCATTTAAAAATTTTCATCAGAAATGAATCAAGGCGATTTCATTATTCAAGACTCCCTCTAAAATATCGTACATTAAGTCAACGGTAAAACTCTCAACTGCATGAAAATTTTTCAATCGATTGAAAGAAACACCTTCACTTATGTCATCTAAATAATCTTGCTTGGTCCTCAACACAAAACAATCTTCTTGATAACTTCTTTCTGACAATGCCCTGTGCATTTTTCAGAATCGGCAAAAAAAATTTGCTTGGATGCATTCGGTGAAGCCTAAAAGAGAATTTAAATCCATATTTTCGCCAAGACATAATGCAATAGCAAAATAAATTTGGTTGCCTTTTATTTCAATACCTTCGTTTTCTAATTCCTCCAGTTCATTTATCAATGGTTAAATAAAGAATTTCCAATTTTCTTGCGATCTAAACTATTGCATGACTGGAAATATACTTTCCAATTTCGAACGCCAAATAGGTGGAATAGAAGGTAAAGCAATGTAAACTGCACCTAAATTTTGTAAACCTGCGCTAGATCGAAGTCCGTCAAAATATATAAAGATTAGAAATACTAAGGAAGCTTGTGAAGTATTTGAAACTTTTGACTTCCAATTTGAAGTTTGAATTATGTTCGAAATGCCTTCATTTTCCGTTTGCAGGAACTGCATATATTGCATTATTTTAGTGAAATTACCCGTTCTAGACAACAATTTGAATAAGTTATGTTTAACCGAAATCAAACTAATTTTATTTGGAACAGTTTTCAGCGCAAAATTAATTTTACTACGTAGGTACTGCATCCAAGCTATCATCTACAACAAGAGACAAAGATGGTGAAAAAAGATTTGATTTCTTTTCTCCGTATATATGTCCTTAAAGGACTCTCTTAATATATATAATGCTTGGTTTATTACTTTGCGTTCTTCTTAATGTTTTTCTCCTAATAGGTTATTAATAAGGTTTAAGAATACCGTTAAATTTTCCCCGGCTATATACTCAGACAGTAATCATATAATACTTTGAACAGTTTTTTTGCATAATCTTCTATAACCGTAACTTGATATTTTGATTATACACAGTTTGGCAAAAAGTAGCTAGCATTTCATTACGTGTTTCAAACTCATTATTTTTAATACTGATAGGTGGAAATTGTTCCGTTTGGCATCCCGATTGTAACTTACTTTCATTATCTTTTTTAAAATTTCTTACATTAACTTGAACTTGAAAAGTGACCCAAAATATGTTTTCTAAAACTATTTTTTTTGCTAAAATACCTCTTTTCATTACAGTGGAAAGTGGTAATAAGTTTTTTACTCTTTCGAGACCCATACAATATACGAGTCTACAGGCAATTCTCAACATGCTGCATATAAGCAGAGCAAATTAATAGACAAGTATACCGACGTACTGTCAGTTTCTGGCCTAAAGCTGAAGATCAAAAAATTCCATACAGAAATTTTTTGAGAATATAGGTACTGTATGTAATGTGTTTCGATCAGCAGTAACAGGGCGATCTCATCAGGACAGCAATGCGACATTGAAACTGCTGCTGTCTACACTACAGTGAACTTAGTTACCAATAAGTGTCTGGTGGATATATATAGATTTATTTAAATATTTATTTAATATGTTTTCTAATTTGTGATATATGTTTCATGTATGTGTGTATATTTTTCATTTTTTAGTGTTCCGTACACAAAGGGTAAAAACAAGAACCCAATTAGTAAGCCTCCGATGCCCGTCCGTCTGTCTATCACCGCGGTGTATCTCATTAGGCGTAATAGATAGACAGTTGAAATTTTCACAGTGTGTATTTCTATTGCCGCTGTAACAACAAATAATAAAAATAGAAGGAACGTGATTTTTTCGGCGCTTTTTTCCTCGTTTTATTCTCATTCATTATTATTATCATAAGTAGGCATCATTTTTTCAAATGACAGCATTATTCTTCCAAATGACGCCTACTCTAATTTGAAAAATAAATAAAACGTACATGTGTTAAATTTTGTACGATGGTACGGAACCCTTCGTGCGCGAGTCCGACTCGCACTTGACCGATTTTTTTTCTTACATTTAAAGGAATCCATTTTAATAGTCATGAAAAATGTTCAGACTTTTGTTTTGAACATACAAATTATATTATGTGTGTAATATTCAATACTTTTAAATAAATCTTGATAAATCATTATGCTGTCCTCCCAAATTATACTGACTTAATTTTTAGTAACTTTAATCAACGTCCGCTATTAATATATTTACTAAAACGAAATTTTTATCTGATCGTGTTGTAATGTGATACACTTTCTTTTGAAGGAATATTCACAGCGCCTCGTGAACATCAGGGTATTTACCATGCAATGCTTTGTTTTAGCTCGATACCAGTTAGCGGCGAATGCATAATATTATATATAATATTATCCACAGCAATATTGAAGTTGTAATTTCATCTGGAATTATGACATATTAAATTTTATTTTTCAAGAGTAAATAATTTCAGTTACCTAACGTAGCATCAACAACAACAATCGATGGTTGAAATTGGTTTTTTTTTTGTATCTCAATTCTTATATTTTGCAATTTTTCTTGAACAAGATTTCCATCCTGTAAAATCAAGAACAGGTTAAATGCCCAATTTTCAATATAAAGTACAATAAGCATTTACCGTGGAATGAAGAATAAAGGATTTTGTTACTTCAACAGTTGTAAATTTAGTTCGGCGAAAATCGTGACTCAGTTTTCTTCCATAAGCAGCAGATTGAAGTAAATTGGGAAGCAAGAAAAAACCAGTTAATTAATTCAGATTGTGATTCTAGGAGAAGATCATCCATTTTTTTTCTTTATACAAAGCAATCAAACTTTGATTTAATGAAGGCCAAATTGTAAAAAGTTTATTTGTTTTATTCGGATAAAGCTGATCAAAATCTTGAGCTACCAAATAAGATCCATATGAACTTTTTAAAGAAGCATATTTATATAAGTAGGTGTAAATAGAATTTCATTTAGATGCCCTCATTCGAAATTGGAAAGTTTCCTCCCAGTATTGCTCTATTTTTGGTAACGGCGTAAGATGTTTTCAATATATCTCAATTTTCCTTGCAAATCATCAACATTAACAATCGTCTCCTCAGTATTTTCTACTTTTGACTTATTTCCGCGAATGTATCTTTTCAACCATGCCTCCCACAATTTACCGGAAGCTGGTAACTTTGAAATGGGATTATATGCCACAAAGTATATACTATTTGACTTGCCATAATTTGGTTTGATATGTCCTTGAATCACGCTGTCGTTATTTTGAATCGTTTTGGATCAGCAAAATATTCATATTCCTTATTTGTCAACAAATTTCATTTGCATAATAATAATTTAGATAAAATTTAGATATAAATTTGTCTTCCTAAATCTTTTTTTAGATTTTATTAGCAATATGTTTTTACCAAAATATAAGTTTAAATTCAGACGGTTGCAAACGAAATTAAATCAGGATTTAGGCAGACAGCACCATAAGCATGGCCGTATATGTGGGGTGGGTTTGAAGGCTTCAACCCCCCCCCCCCCCGCCCCATCACTGTAGTCTATACATTTGTTAATTTGATAAGCCAAATCTTTACCCACAATTCTTTATATCTATGTAGTGGCTCACAACAATTGGTTTTGTCAAAATATATCTTTAATCAGATAAAGCAACTTTAGGAAAAACGTATGCAAAATACAGAAAAAAAATAAGAAGTACAGTATGTATATACATATGTATATATACATATTTTAAATTTTGTTTACATTTTAAGCAGTATATTAAATCTAAAGAAGGATTTCATCATAATGCATTTTTTCCAGATATTTAGAGGGAGATAGTACATCGTATATGGAAGTTTAGTTATGAGTGACGAAAGAAGAAAGCGCTTTCTGCATTTTTCCAGACCTCGTTTTACTATAATTTTATATTAAATATTTCTTTAAATTTTCTTTGAAAATCAAAAAAGGAAAAACACGTTTTTAATTTGCTTTCCATCGTTAAAACAACAACTCTTGTGGTAACTAATTATAACATGGTAACTAATATTTCCCATGAGCGCCCCATGGTTTTAACAATATTTGTTTACTTTTTAGGGCATTTTTGATAATTACATAGGTATATCTAAAATGCCCTTAAAAATAAAATATTTTTATACCCTAGATGAAATCATCATTCCGTTTCTAACGCACAGAAATAATGATGGTAGAGCAAAATGGATTGAACACCCACTCATAATATTAATATTAATGTTCGTCCGTCAGTGCGCACGATAATTCGAGAACTAGAGAGATATTAGAAATTTTGCATACCTACTGACTTCAAAAACAAAAAGTAAAATTAAGTTCGAGACAAATCAGAAGTTAGTTTGAAGCCCGTGTGTAGAATTTCTAATTTCTAATCTTCGTGGGGCTGTTATAAAAAAATATCGTTTTTCACTATATATTTGGACACAGCCTGGGGAATCCTTAACGGAGAGAGTGGAAATTTTATACATGGCGTTGTAAATATAATTTCAAAAATGTGCTAAATCGGGTAACCCCTTCTAGTTATTGCCATATAAAAATTTAAGTCTTTTACGTATGCTGTGAAAATGATCAGTCGTAGACGTTTTTATTGTACTGAAAAGTACTTCATAATATGAAATGTTATAAAATTGGTTATAATAAAATCGTTTTAGAAGTAAATGCGAAAAATATTTTCAACAATCAAACTTGCGCAGAGAGATTACCTTAGATCTATTCTACCTTTTTTATTTGTTTTGTTTATTAATTTTTTTTTAATTGCTTTCTTGACCTCAAAATAAGATCCTTCATCCAAATGTTAAAATTGAAACGAATGAAGTACTTTCCCACTTCAAAGGAGGAAGGACATTTTTTTTTCTTTTTTATAAAAAATGGAATGTTTTTTTCTTCGGATGTAAATAGGGTCAAACAACATATTTTCAAACATAACTTTTTAAATTTCGGAAACCTTACATTGCATACCAATGGAGCATAATTAAGAATTACCGTGAACTCAATTATCTAAATATAGCACTTATAGATAAGTAGAATTTTTCCATTCACTTGGGATTTAAGCACAAATTATATGCTTAATAAATTAGGTATATTAAATTTACTTAAAACTCCGATTATTGAGTTCACATTCTTAGTTATTCTGTCGTCTCTGGAGGTTACTAGGGCCTCCTAGGTTCAACCCCTCCCATTCGTAATCTATATACGGCCTTGACCATACGTAAAATAAATTCACACGTTTCAGATCATTTGCAAATAAAAGATCTTAGTCACCGCAAACCCTATCATCAAAGGACTCCGAGTAGAAAAATTAATTTGCATGTGGATACATTGTTGTATAAAATGCACCTCAATAAATGTATATACTTATTGAATAAAAAAAAAATTAATTAAATCATTAGCTGTCATTATGATAATTCACGAAAATCACAAATAAAATAAATCAGCTTAAAGAAGTCGTGCATAAAAATCAATCAAATATTATAGCTTATTAACATATACTTTTGCGTATACATACAACTTTAAAAATATATTATACAAACCACATCTTTTTTGTATCGCTTCTTAAATTTTATCCACAATTCTTGGCGGGGTCCCGCTTTAGGGATAATATATTTTAAAACTTCAAACTCCAGGATTTCAAAAGAATACTGGTCTAATTCGTCTTCTTTTATGGTGAAATATAACAAAATTAGGATCACCATATTTTTATTACTTTCAATATTTTAACCACAAATCATGCCGAAAATTTTCGCTAAAATTATTCTGATTTCACTATGGCAGACACAATTTGGATAATTGCCCCAAATGCAGTTCACTACTCGACTGAAACACACTCACAATACTATAAACTCACCTTGGAATTTCCCAACTAAGTGGGAAAATCCGATGTCGCTTAACGCACTTTTTAGGAATTCGACCATATCATACAGTTCACTAAATTCTGCTGACACGTTGCGTTCAAATTGAAGAAAACTTTTAAATTCCAAAATTCACTGAACCAGGAAAACATAAGACTTGTGCGCACGTGTTGAAAAACACTTCGCAAATAAATTGCATTGTAGGTTAGATGGCTAAACGGCTAAATCTGCTTGTCACACTCTTTGCTCCTGTGCTTGCTTTTATAGTATAGTAGGCAACATTATATGTTCAGAATTTTCACATTTATGGAATTCTGAAATATGATTTTCAATTCAATTTTAACGGGAATCTCGACAATGACCAAAAGCATTTATTACACACTATATGGCGTTTTGTGAAATATTTTATGCGAAGTGGCGCTATAAATGAAATCCAATAAATTTAGTGCAGACTGCAAAAGAGTTCTTTCTCTGCGGTTAACGGAATAAGTTATTTTGTAGAACGGTTAAAAAGAAACCTATTGAAGGATAGAATGAACATCTAATAAAATTCTTGCTTTTGTTTTGTTCCAATTACCCTGTATACAAATAAGTGATCTCGAGTCAAGCAAAAATTCGAGCGCTAAAGTGCCAAGCTAAGGGAACTTCAACAGACAATTTAAAATGGACAACAACCTTATTTTTCCTTTTGCTTCATTACATAATTGCAACTGTTAAAAAGCAAATATATGGCTTCCACTGTGTCCTCTAATTCCGCCGTTTTACACCATATATTCTCTTTCTTCTTCTCTTTTTCTCTTTTTCTCCTTTTGGTTGTTCGCCACTCACATACTAATTTTAAGACAATTATTACTGGACGGCTTAACTTTACGTCTTGACCACACTTCTCTTTCTTGTTCTTCCCACTTTCCATGCATTTTGCTCCATTGCTTTCACATTCAGTCAACATTGCATTTTTTTGACAACGGTTGCAATACCCTACCGATGTCTCTGGCGTTGGTAGAGAGATGTTCCAACCGAGCCGGAACTCATTTGGGTAGGTTCACTGACGACCATAACATGATAAACTTATTAAGTCTGAAGCACTTTCGTAATATATGAAGAATTTTATTTTCCATTAATGTGTAATTGTAATTTTTTTTTTCAGGATCATGTAGAGTCCTTTCCGGAAATAATATCAAGATGCCTTATACAACATCAGGAAAGAATGGAACAACGGAAAAACTTTTTACATCCAGATGCAGCTGTTGTTACTTCTAGCCAATGCTCACAACAGACCTTTTTGGGATCTTCTTTGATGTTCCCACATTACAGGTAATTCCTAAAAATGTACGTTGATAACTTTAAGCACACTAAATGTTCTATTCGAGACCTTTAAAAATTACATAAAATAATATAATATAAATAGATGTACTAGCCACATGTTATAAAATGTTGGATAAGTGATCATTATATGGTGTTTTAGATTGAAATAATAATACTGAAACACTCTATTGCATACACACAAAATAGTGTAGCAAAGTGGGCGACAATTCCAACGGTTTCGGAAATAGGGAGTAATAACAATTTTTTTTTTCTTTCGAGAAATACTTCCCAAGCCATGAAAGAGAAATCTATATGTGTACGTCCTAGTCCAATTCTGTAAAATGTTTTATATTTATTCTTATGGAAAAGTGACTAGACATTGATTTTATATGCCTATGCCATAAAGGCCAAGCTACTATCCACACAGAAAAATAGTCTTCCAAATATTATAAGCTTGGCTCCTTCCCTTCCCAAAGGCTATACGTACTATATACGTTACTTAACAAAATAATAAAATAGTAGATTAAAAAGTAACCTTACCATTTTACGTTCAACAACTTTCAGCTGAGTAATAGTTCCAATAGAGTATATGCGGCCGTATATACCGAATCTGTAGGCAGACTGATTCCAATTGATCGGACCACGGCACATTCGCATATGCAATTATTACTCAGTTGAGAGTTTTTATTTGTGGAATCGTGTCATTTGGCTAAGATAAATTTTTTTAAATAATTTTGTTAGGAAAGATATAAACATTCGATTACGGTTGGGAAGATAAGTAAGTAAGCTTAAAATTATCAGAAGACATTTGTTCTGTATAAAATATAGTTTAGGGCGCATGAGCTATTCAAATCAAACTTTTGTCAGTTTTACATAAGAACACTGGATATATTTTAGAATGTTGGGACTATGTTAGAGCGCTCATGTAGTAGTGAGGGATTCTTTTTGATGACTTGGGAAGTATTTTTAGAGAGTTTTGGGTGGCGCTAACGATATATAAAATAACGATAACAAAAATGTTGTTGAAGCACTTGTTGTGTTTGATTTACATGAGAGCAGCAAACATAGTCAGAACAAAATGCGTATTCAATTTTTGACGCATTCCTGTCCATGCCAGATGCCACACTCCCAAAATCTATGAAAGAATATTTGCTTTGTGGAGTCAGCTTGTGCATCCCGAACGGACACGAGTAAGCACAGTGGTCAGTATGATCTTGAAACAATGTTTAGTTTTGATGAAGATAGTTTTTTGGATCGTATAAATAATAATAACAAGACGCCTAGCCGTCTGTGAAACAACGCGAGAACAATTCGTGGTGTATATTTAACCAAATTAACAACCGACAAATCCATCGAAAGACTTGCAAATCCTTTTAAATTGTCATTCCCATCGCCTGATAGAAGAGCTTCTTCCTCAATATTTAGGACTACACCATATATCAACAAATAATTATTTACAAAGAAATACAAAAAAAAAATTTACTTTTCCAAAACTCAGCGAGTACACAATTTTCCACTATTCAAGTGAGCTAGCCTATTGAATCGAAGTGGAGTGGGACAAAGAAACGAGCTCCGCGTATTCAAGAGTTAGAACTACATACTTTATTTAGATTTCAAGCTTGGACTTAAGTTATTTACAAATTATAATTACAAGATAAAATTATTACTTGAAGAAGTTTTGAGAACTTTTATTTTTAACGGTTTAATTTAAAGAAAACAAACACCTCGTCCGGTTTTTGCAGCCATGACCTTCCGCTTTCCGGACAACATCTCTACCGCAGAGCGACAGATCTGTCTGGTTAGCTGGACGAGGCGGTTGTTTTCTCCCTTTTATTTATAATTTAATTTATAGTTGTTAAGAATAAAAGTTCTAAAAAATTCTTCTTTTCCTCATATATGGATTCCAAAAATTGTTAAAATATTTATCTTTGGTATTTAAAATGAATTGTTTTCTGATCCCTTTTATGACCTTATTCGGCTCTTCATTTGGAGGCTGCGGGTCTGTTATGACTCTGTTGATTCTTAAAAAGCCAAAATTAGAAGTCGTGAGTGTTTTGGGACTGCAAATGTCCACATACAAGTTCGGTGGGTGTACAATTTAAATCTCTAAGGTTGAATAAATTTGCAAGAATATAGTTCAGCCTATTTATTCCACGAAAAAGGTGCCGCGTTTTTTTTTTTTTTTAAATCAAAAGCCTCAAAGAAACGTGTTATTTTCCTAGCGGTCCTAAAAACTTTTTCATGTTCACACCAACTTTTATTATTATTCGTACAGAGGTGTTCCAAACCTATTTGTAAAGAGTACCGGAGCTGTCCAAGCAAATACTCTGTTTTGTATATATGTACATATGTGCATAATTTTGAATAGCACTTTATAGGCATTATGGGTAGGCATTGCTAATGTAATTAGAACGAAAGTTCACGCGACTACATAGCTAAATTTGAATCGAGAGCTTTATTTTCTGTCATTCAGCCTTATTTAAACTTTTTATAAATTCAACTTCTGTAGAATTTTCTATAGCTCTTCTGAAGAATGGTCGCCCTTGGGCCCGAAAAGTTGAGTAATTGCAATAGTTAAAATCCATATATTTACGTCTGTGTTTTCTCGAAAAATAAAATACCAGACCGCTCATTAATAAAAAGGCAAAAAAAATTATGACTTTTTCATTTTCAGTTTTATTGTAGAATGCATTAAAGCTTTACTCTAGCATAATATAATGAGCAATTTGAACTGTTTATGTTGTTAAGGAAGACTCTTTGTTTCCCATAAATCATGACGTATTAGATTGAAGTGATTTACCTCAACCTTGCTGTGATATATTCGGTGTTTTACCAACTACACAAAATGCTCATACCTGAAAGGTGTATTATTAGTTATTATTATTCTTGGGTTACCCGGTTCTTGTACCGGCAGCAATAGCGATTATATTAAATAAACCTAAAAATCAAAGAATCTGTACTTCCTAAAATGCTGACTCAAATCGCATCACATAACTTTCCCAGAAAATTCTGGTAGGCTCAGCACCATAGATAAAAGCTTGATTATTTACTTGGGATCATGTTGAGTCTGGCAGTCGGTGAGCAAATTATGTGGGGTAACTTAAGGAAAGAATTTTTGCGAATTAATTCTAAATTTTATATGGAAAGAATTTCATCACTTAATGCTATTTTATACATATGTACTTGTTTATTTTCTCTATTTTTATGGGATTTTCAGGGTCGCAAAGGTTAGCAAGTAAAAGGTAAGTAATGCATATAATAGAATACTTACCTGTTGATAAATATATAATTTTTTTATGATTATATCATGAATCTTTATATTAATGTATCTAGGGGAGTTTTTCTTGCCGAATACTGATAGGACTAATTCAAGAATTTCCGGTTGGTATCTTCGCAAATCTTTAGCTTTGTGAAGGGTTAGGTTTGGATTATTATCAATTACAATGTTTTGTTGATGCACTGATGAATGCTTTTACTCCTAATAAGCGTTAATATAGGATATTGGTTATCGATGCAACTTCGTCCAACAAATTGGAAGTTTCCAACATGTTCTCACAAGCTTCGCTCACCACAGCAATTTTGACAAACAGCTGAACACTTTAATTCAGACTTGCAGTATCTACAGTCTTCAACACTCTGTAAAATCTTAATTACGATCGTTAGAGAATAAAATAGTGGAGATTATTCAAGAACGGAATTGGAAATTAGCAAATCTGCGTCCCTTTCAGTTTGCTTGGTCGATATTTTACATGATAACGTTTTCTTGAGAAGATTAACGAGTTTTTTATTTTGGAGATATTTCCGGTGAAACTATCGGAGCAGGATTCCCATTGCAGAATACATATGTACATATTTTTATATCATCAGAAGTTCTCCCACGGCTTAATGCAAGCGATCTCTGGATCGCTTAGTACGCATCAAAAATTATGCTTATAAGCAAGCCGAAATGATGTTAAACGTATTTTACATACTTTTCGAAAATTTATTTATACAGGCGTTTGCGCCCTGGTGGTCCATATGGCAGGAGGTGATAATTATCACATAAAAAAAAACAAAACAACCTGTATCTTAAAAAGTACAGGGTGTATGAGCTCATTGTACGACTACCTCCTAATATTGGCAACACCTGCTCAATCAGCCTTACACTCCTCCTCTCTCCGGAGCTATGGTGGTTTACAATAAAAGCTTCGTATTTTCTTACCGCTTTTATAACAAGCTGATAACTGACTTTTTTATAAACATTGTCAACTTCTGTTCTTAACGGTGAATGTACATTCTGTCCTTTTTAAGATAGAGGGTATTTTCTGAAAGCTAGCATATTATCATAATCACCCTGTAAAACTCCACCATGGTGAAAACACCCTGTATGTATAGCATCTTGGGAAGGATATAACCACTATCGACAACAAGTCTTTTCGACCATAGATGTTCATAACGTCGATTAACAACATGCACAGTCATTAAGAGAAGCAACTGATCTATGATAATTGAAGGATGGAGCTCGAGAGTTTGGAATGTTACACTTACGAATTTAGATTCTATTAGATTCTATTTACAATTCGTCGCTTTTCTAATCTCAATCGCGCGGTGGCAGTGAAGCAACAACATCAGTAAAAATAGATATCAACTCCAATATCTCCAAGAACAGATCGAGGGAAGCATATAGTTCAATTTCTCAACGTCTTCCTTATCTCGAACTACCCTTTGATCCACGAGTTGTTCAGGGGTGTCGACTGGAATCTCACAAAAATCGTCTCATTGCTCGCACGTATCGTTCCCAATCTCCATGAAGCAAGTGTAATATCAGACATTCCAAGAAACTTTATCTCAATAGTGGTGTGCAAAGGAATTTTAAATTTATAATATTATGGAATAAAAAGTCAAGATATAGGTAATCATAGTTTATATTTATCAAAATGGAAATATTACCACTTTTTGTCACAAATGTTACTTAATTATTCACTTACCAACCTTTGCGACGCTATAAAACCCATAGATAATAAAATGCTCTACATATGTACATAAAAGGTCTGATGTAATTTTTCCATAGAATTGAAAATAATGAAGCTACAGCGCCTCAAAAATTTGTCTCGAAATATTTCACCTTTTCCAGCTTATAACTTTTCTATTATTAATCTACGTTTTAAACGTATCGTATTAATGAAAGTTGGAGGGAATTTAATTCTAGCTTCGAACAAAATTTTTCTGAGACTAACGTTGCCATTCCCGTTATCGGCTAATTTGTTCCTACATATTTTAGACGCACGACGACAACAACCAACGGCAACGGTATCACCGTCGTGAGAAACTGGGATCAACACAATGCTACACCTGCACACACACGTTGCACATTCTCAACAAATAGCAACACTTGAACACATAATTTAATTTATTAGTATGGTCACAGTATATTTATACAGTAGAACTGCTTAGAACAAACTACTGAAAAGTGAATTTTAGAATTTAAATTTAAAAAAAAAGCCTCAAAATTTCTTCCATAAGAGGGAGCTATTAAATATGATACGGAAGTAAATGGGCGAGCAGTAGCTAGTTGCACAATCTACGGGAAGAATTATAAGTTTTATGTAAGTACAGATCTCAGCAAAAGTACTTACAAACGTATTGTTACATAAACAAAACAGTTGTTTGATCGTAAAATGGTTTCGTTCATAGAGATGCCATGGACGGTGTAATATGCAAAATGGCTGTAATAATGCTTGTGACTGTTTGACAGTTCTCCCAAGCCAAATGACATTGGAATTGGAGCAGAAATAGTTTTGCTTGTCATTTTGGGCCCTTTGCTTTAGTACGAGTTTATGCATGTTCTCTTTCTTCCACTTTCGATTTACATGGGAAATTTGTATTGAATATTGACTAGTGATTTATGTAGTTAAAAGCTGTTGAAAGAGAAAGTGTAGTCACATATAAAAGCATCCTACTCAACTCACAGCTTTGACAGAGCTATTCTACTGAATGTATTAATATACTGTGGTATGGTTTATGGGTTTAGCTTGATTGATATCAGCACTTCACCTTTCCAGAGTCAGCTTTAACTCGTTCACACCGGCGGCGATATTATCACGCTCCATCTTCCCGCTAGGGGGGTTAGGAATCTCGCGATTTTACGATAAAACATCATTTTCAAGAACAGAGCAACCGATTTTCTGATTCAAATGCCAAATGAAGCTTAATGTTTTATATTTTTTCCAAAAAAATAGCAGCACCGAACGAAAATTGTTTTTGTTAATAATTATAATTAAAAAAAAAAAGTAGTATTAGTCACTAGTAAGAGCTTGACATAACATAACATAACATATCATTTATTCCAATCGTACACAAGATTAGGCATCTTTTTTAGTACAATGAGTAGTAGGTACGGTACTAAATACATAATTCTAGGAGAAAAACAAAGATTATAAAGTAGGCGACTTCAGAAGAAAACAGAAGAAGAAAGAAAGATCAAACAATCAAGATTACAGAATCTTTGTAAGTGCGCTAAGAAAGGTCAAATAGAATTTACTTTCAGCTGCCAAGAAGATAAGTTGTAAAAATATAGCAAAATTTAATGGAACGATTATCAACAACTATATTATTTGTAAACTAGTAAGCCTCTTGAAAGCGATATTCATAGGAAGATTATTCCAAAGGCGCGAGATCTGGACAAGATAAAAAGGGGAAAAGGGGAAACATGATCATACCTTCGAAGACGAAATACAAATCGAACGCAATCATTAAAGGCAACCTCCGCTTTGCGGGCACAAAAGGAATCAGGCTTAGGGTAAATCGTACTACAATATGTAAAGTATTGCATAAGTAGTGTCTTTACAAGCTTAAGACGAATAGTTTTTGTTAAGATACTCGCATAGACCGAAAGTCTCCGAAGGCCGAAGTAGACTTTTGTAATCAATGCGTTAACATTGTCACAGCACTTCATGTCTTGGCTTAAAGTAACACCAAGATTTGTAACTTTACTTTGCATAACTAAGTTGATACCATCCAAAACGACCGGAGGAATACTATTTCTATCAAGAGTGTTGTTGTAAAAAGCTTACACTGCGACTTCCCTGGATTCAGTATCAACCGATTGCTCTTTGCCCACAAGCCTATTCTGTCTAAATCATCGTTTATGCGTACAAGACAGTCTTCAATAAGTCGAATGGGCCTGCTCAAATAGATTTGTACATCATCAGCATACATATGCACTTTGACGTCATGAACTACTTCAGGTAGATCACTGATAAATAGGCTAAATAGCAATGGGCCCAGAATAGAGCCTTGTGGTACGCCGAATAATAAAGTGAGTTAGTTTGAGATATTATTGTTTACCTTAACACGTTGATGACGTCGTGACAAAAAATTTTTAATGAGAGCAAGAGCTGAAGTACTGAATTTAAAAACAGCAAACAATTTATGCAGAAGGATGTTATGATCAGCTCTATCAATGCCTTAGTGAAATCTAGCAGTACTAAGGTACCAAAGTTGTCTTGATCCAGGCCCAATCTAATGTCAGTGGAAACCCTTAACACTGATTGCCAACGTTAAGCAGCTCATTATCCTCAAGGTACTCAAGCATCTGGCGATACATTAACTTTTTCAACACCTTAGAAAAGAAACATAAAATGCTTATAGGGCGGAAGTCGGCAGGGACCCGGGCCATCGTTTCTTCGGTATTGGAAGTACTATCGCAGATTGCCAGTCTGAAGGAAACGTTGATGTCGTTAAGCATGACTTGATCACATGAAGAATGTATTTACCACAAAATGGAAACAATAACCTGATAAATCGTGGAGACAAGCATTCGGGTCCAATGGCATCAGATTTGATCGAGTTAATGGAAATTGACAGATCATTGAGGTGACCACAATGAAAGGAGAACGCCTTATGATTGGGCATAGGTGCGACCTCACCCCATGAGGAACTTAGAGCGTTCCGGCTTGATTTTCCATTGAAATTTGATTAAGTGATGTAAAACGTGCATTAAGTTCATAGGGCATGAATCCATAATTGACTTCATCTTTCCCATACACACCAGCCCGTCGTAGATTGCGCCATAAAACTTTCGGTTGTAGATGGCAGTTCGATTTAGAATTAAAATACTGGCGCTTAGCGCGACGAATGGGCGCGGTTGCTTTATTTCGTGCCGTTTGGTATAATACACGGGCACCAGAGGTGTTAGATTATTTGTAACGACGATATACGAACTCACGTTCAGCAATTAGCGACAGAGCTCGAGATGAAAACCACGGACAGTCATTAGCCGTTATATATTTATATCTAACGTGTGGACATATTTATCGTATAAGTGAGTGATTAACGATGATAGTGTTTCAACTTGGCAGTTAACAGAGGAAGAATTATTGATTGATTCCCATGGCAAGCGTACGCATTCCTCAAACAAAGCATTTACATCAATATGATTAAAATCACGATATGAATAAAAGGTGGGGGACGTACTGACTCAACAGACATCTCATAAGGAAGGTAAAGTAAGTCATGATCCAAGATAATAGGAGGGCTCAATTGGTTGTGCGAAATAACTTTACTTGCATCTGTTGTAAGAAACAAATCCAATAATGATGGATTAGTTGCATTAAAGTATGTTGGAAAATTATTGGTTACATTTAGATGTAGCGTATGAAGGAAATACAAGAACAAATCGATTGTTAGATCCTGCCGAAGAAGGTTAACATTAAAATCACCTCCAGCAATGACATTCGCATACTGCTGAGAAGTACGTGATAACATGTCTTCAAACTCCTGTGCTATGGCGCAGTTGAAGCTATTTGGGGGACACTATACTGCTGATAAAACACACTTGCCATAGCTAGAGGTAATTCGACACCTATAAAATCCATTACATCTCCTTTCGAGGAAAATATATGCCTGGCCTTGAAGCAATCGCGGACATATAGCGCAACATCGCCTCCTATACGATTTTGCGGTCATTGCGAAAAATGTTATGGCCAGGAATTGCAAGGAATCCTGAGGGAATACTGTCCTTTAACCATATTTCACTGATTATAATAGCGTGTAAGTCGGACTGGGAGAAAATGTATTGAAATTCGTCGATTTTTTTTGCGAATGCTTATAGCATTCAATGCACATACTTTTAACCCACGGGAATGATACGTACGATTTTCATCATCATTCTTACCTTGACTAGATCACAATTATTCAAATTCATAAAAAGTTATTGTCTCGCCACCCAAATCGTCAATCAGGAGGCACTATCTATATTAGAAGTTATAAATTCAACATAAAAAGAAAATATCAATAATATTCGAATAGAATTCAAAAATCGCTAATAAGTATCAACAGAAAAATTTAAAATTAAAAACAAATTATAAGAGAAAAAGAGAACGCATTTTTATCAGCTCCAATGTCACGGAAACAGTAGCTGGGATATCCACTTGGTATTATATATGTAGTTAGAATTCACGTTATTTCATGAGAATGTGTAGCGCCTCCACACTGTCTATTTTCATCAGCTGCGGTTCATTTTCATTTCTCTTGATGTGCACAAATCCATTTCTCGTAGTCACAGATATTATTTTCCCCAACTTACGATATTTCAGCGCTTCACGAAGAATGGAATTATTGCGTGTCGTAAGACTTTCATTGACATTAACAGGACATGTTGAAGAGAACCCTTCCAGCTGCTTTATGTCGGTAGAATGCTAACAGCATCGTTCAGCATGGCATGAAAAACGTACTAGAATTGGACCGCTCGCCGATGTCGCTCTTGTTCTCAGACGAAATGCGTCACAGTATGCAGAGATTTTATGTTCTACAAGAGCAACAATCTGCTTAACAACTTGTTATATTCTCCGTCGGAGTGCCGGGAATACAGTGTATAAAAACATCACTGAGGCGTCTAGACCGTTCCATATCTTCACCTTGATGGCGGGTATGGCCAGGGCTGCCAGATTCCCCATTTATCGTATTTTCCCCGATTTTCAAGTATATTTCCGATTCCCCGATTTTAGCTCTGTTATTTCCGATATTTTACAGCCTCTTCCGATTTTTAGAGATTTTCACTACTAACCCATATTTTATTATATTAACGCTTCTGACTCTAAGCTAACTAAGCTAAGGAACATGAAAAGTTGGTAAAAGCAACGAAGTAGTTCCTATATACATAAAAATATGTAGATAAGACACCCGAAACAATGGAGAAATGTGGGTAAAAAATGGACGCAAACATTGCAGATTTGAACTGAGCTGTGAAATCTGACGAAATTGGAGAAACCTCACATTTTTTCATTGTCACTTTTTGTTTTTGTTCACTTGGTTTCACAATCTTAGCCTTCTCTTATGTGATGGATAAATTTATATATATATATAATTTATATTTACATATCTTGAAAAAATGTTCATTTTTCTTGAAAAGGAGAACTTCCACTTAGTACCTGTACCACGGTCAGTACTAGATGATTCAGATTTAGATGATGAAATATTGCCGAAAATAGAGGTAAAATTACAGGGTTTGAATTATGTAGTTTTTGTAATTGTGAGCAAAAATGTATGTGCAAAAATTTTGCAAATTGTGCCAAAATGATCCGAAATTAAAAAACTGGTTGGTTGAAAATAAAAACTATGACGCGACCCGTAATATTGCATTTTGCAAAATCTGCTCTGTTTCACAGATAAATATCAGCAAAACAAAGCCGAGAAATTGATTGGATGCGGAAATTTTAAAAAGCAGTTAAGTGTCCAAATATGTTTTGACAAAAAACAGAGAGAAATGTTTTTATATGCATATAAATGTAAACTTGCTTAAGCGCTTTAATTCTAATATGTATTAAAATAGTATTAATCTTACTGATAGGATTGAAATAGGTCAGGTGGCAATAAGAATGTTAATCTAATCTATTTTATAGTTCTGGATACATCCCTAAGTTTTGGTAATTTATAATGTATTGGAGATCTAAGAATTTTGTTTTGAACAAGTTATTATTATTATTTTCATACCCAATTCACGATTTTCTCTCCAGCATTTTCCCGATTTTTGTATGTTACCATCTGGCAGCACTGGGTGGTTAATTTGTTCTCGCATGTTGAAATTCTTTCAGTGAGACTACCA
Organism: Dioctria linearis; assembly: GCA_963930735.1. Classification (NCBI taxonomy): domain Eukaryota; kingdom Metazoa; phylum Arthropoda; class Insecta; order Diptera; family Asilidae; genus Dioctria; species Dioctria linearis. Next base: position 125,619,702 of record OZ005742.1, on the reverse strand, counting down.
ATGGAATCATCTAACCTTGAGATAATCCGGCTCTCGAGCTTTTTGAAGAGATCGTCGATTTTATTCATCAGACGAGTTTCCATTTGCTGGATTAACTTTAGGGAATCGGTCTGGCGCAGCATCCAGCGGGGGAGTGACACTAGCTTGCCCAATTGATGCACTGCGGGCGGTAACATTGGTATAGGTTAGGTTACTGGCCTCAGCCGTTGAATTTGAACGGAGTTTCTTTTGCTGCTTATTATTTGAAGAGTCCTTGCCAACCCTTGTAAGAGATAGCTTCCTCACTGAGCTTACCAATGCGATCAAACATGGAATGGAAATGAAATATAGAAAATTTAAAAGTAATTAGTAAGTACAAGCTTATTGCACATTTAAAATGCAAACCAAGTCCGCAAATATAGGAAAGTTAAAAACCAATAAATAAACTGTCACTAATCACATTTTAAAACAAAGCAAACTGGCTTATCAAGTACAAGCTTATTGCGTATTTGAAATATAAAGCAAATCCGCAACTATAGGAGGGTTAAAAACCAATAAATAAACTGTCATTAATCACATTATAACAAAGCAAACTATCAAAGATAGAAAATAAAAAATTAAATAAGCTGACACCAAATTTTTAAAATAAAGCGTCAATAAGTCAATAAATAAGCTGGCAAACATGAAATTTTTTTTTATTTTTAAAGGAAAAACAAAAGAAAATACGAACCACGTTGGCAAGTATAAACGAATAAACGCACAGAAATAAACCGACACTTAACGAGTCATAAAACGAAATCTAAAGTAAATGTCAATTGTCAACTAGTACTTAGTTCAAACTTTGTCAAAATTAAAAATTATTAAAATGAAATCTAAAGTAAATGTCAACTAGTACTTGGTTCAAGAATTGTTGAAATTAAAAACTATTGAAATGAAATCTAAAGTAAATGTCAACTAGTACTTATTTCAAACTTTGTCAAAATTAAAAACTATTAAAGTGAAATCTACATAAAGCAAATGTCAACTAGTATTTAGCTCAAAGTTTGTCAAAATTAAAAAACTATTAAAATGAAATCTAAAGTAAATGAAAGTACTTTAAGATTAGGATAAAAATTATATCAGAACTGTACCACGAAAAAATTTTAAGCTAGGGCAACGAAAGGTCGCTAGATAAGTTTAGGTCAGATTAGAGAAGGACATGAAAGGTAGGGTTAGGTAAAGTAAAAATGAAAAAGGCGAAATGATTGTAAAACTGAGTCTTGTCGAAAGAGGTCTGATAAAAAACTAAAAGCCGAAAAATTAGAAAAAATAAAAAAGGAAAAAGTTTTATTAAAAGTCAAAATTAAAAAGTTGTTGTTTTTGTTTTGTTTTAAAAGAAGAAAGAAGAAAAAGGGGAAAAGACTAAAACCAACTAGAAAAAGCAACGAGAATAAAGTTCTATAAAAGAACCCGACAGCTCATCCTATTTTTCTTTTGGAGAGGAAGGAAACACGTTAGGCGAAATAGAAGCTGGAAACCCAGGTAAAACTCTCTCTTCTCTTGTTGTGCATTAAGTTTGCACTGGTGTAATATTGGGGCACCCGAACTCCACTGTACGCCACGGTGACCGCTCGACCAGGTGGTAGAGCCAACGGGCCCCATAACGGAAGGCGTTTGTTTGTCAAGAGACGGTACGTAACGCTCTGCGCGTGACTAGATACTAAGAAGGAAGAACATTTGGAACAAATTCGAAAATCCTCTAACATTTGGAAAATCCTGTAACATTTGGTGTCAGGTGTGGGGTACGCACAAATACCGTAATAGGGACCCCACTAACCTCTCAAGGAAGTCGTCGGCGTTCGGCGGAGTTCAAGATTTTATTTTCTGTATTGTATTGCATTTTATTGACTGCTCCAGAGGAATTAATAATTATTAATAATTTACCATTGAGTGTGTTTCTATCGCTGGATTGTGTACAAAAAGGTGACGTCATCGGAGCCACCATTTGCTGTATAAATTGCGCCAATAATTAGTAGCGTTAGATAAAAAATATTTATTTATTTTCTTTGTTTCTTGTTTCACATATTTGTCAATCTACCAGAAGTGACTTGTAAATTCTCCGTACTTGCCAAGGGTAGGTTTGTGAAAAGCAAAGTGTTTTAAAATTGCCAACGAAGAGATAAAGGGCGAAGAATTATTTCTCGATTATTCGCTAGCTTAGTGTCCACGCTTAATGTGAGGCAAAACGTTGCCTATATTTTCTTTCTTGGAAAATCAACGATTAATTAAATTCAACTAATTAATTAAAGAACACAATAATAAAAAAAAAGAGAAGAAAGAGCTCCTGCGATTTCTATATTTACTTATCGCTATTCACGGCACTAGCTACATAGCCTATATTTGTCCTATTGGCTACATTTTCTAAGCTTACAATTAAGATTGGCTAAATTTACTAAATTTGCTATATTTGCTATATTTGCTATATTATTGCTATATTAATTAAATTTACTATATTTGCTATATTATTGCTATATTAATTACATTTACTATATTTGCTATATAATTGCTATATTAATTGAATTTACTATATCTGGTATATTATTGCTATATTAATTAAATACACTATAATTGGTATACTAAATTTACTATACCTATTGACTATATTCACTGCATCTGCTATGATTGCTATACTTTCTTGTTTTAAATAACGCAAAAGATTGCCGGAATATCTTTAATTGCTGGCAAAGGTTGATAGAACACAGAGGATTGGTTTTTAATTTTCCTATATTTGCTAGTAAGATTAGTATATAGCACAAAAAGCTAATAAATTTTCTAAACATAGTGACGCGGTTACGGAACAACACGAAACACTCTTGAAATTTTTATATTTGAGGGCGAGCAATCTAGAAACCCAAATATCGACGGGTTTATAAACTGCAAAACACCTTCTACGTTGGCTCGTAACGAATTATACAGCCCAAATGAGGTTAACAAATTTCCGATATTCAGTGATAACGTCCTAGGAAGCACAAAGTTCCCCTTAAAGTTTTTGTATTTGCTAGTGAGCAACCTTAAAATACAAAATCGTTTTTTGGTTTTTTTTTGTATTATCTAATTGACGAATATCGTCAATATTCTCTATATTTGCCAATAAGGAGTTCTAAGGCGCAGAATAATTTCCGCATTCCTTATAGTTGGATGCTAACGACTTTAAAAATATAAAACACCTTTAAGAATTTTTCTCATCGGCGATAGTGGAGTATTTAGGAAGCCTAAAGCTTCTTTATTTGTTTTATATTGGCAAACCGGCGATTTGGAAAATAACTTTCCTATTCTCGTCTATACTGGCTAACCAATAATTTAGAAAGCCTAAAACCTAGTACAGATTCCCTATGCGAAATGAGGAACGACTGGGACAACACACAATAATGAATAAAATTTGATACTCTGGTGTTAAAGCCTTCGGGGATACCGAATAATTTCAGCAAAGTTTTTGCATCTTAGTTTATGAAAAGTTTTGCATTGGGTCGTAAACATTTACGAATACGCAAACGGAGTTCGAAATCCTTTTAATTTTGATAAAATTTCTGCGTCTGGGTCTGGAAGTATTCGAAGCAAATTCGAAATCTTTCTCAATCTTGATAAAATTTCAAAGATCCTCTGAGAAGATCGTACTATTGGTCGTGAACAAGCGAACATACAAGGCACAACAATTTTATAAGTTCTTTAATTGTGAAAATTTCCTATGTGTGACATCGGCGAACTACAAACTGCTAGAATTTTGTAAAGCAAACTTTTATATTTGCGAGAGCTAACGTTTGCGACAGGACAAACTGAGCGCACAATTTTCGATCCTTGGAACAATGAGGAGATAAGCAACGGAATATTCTTAAAAAATTCCAAATCTGCTAGCGAATGGTCACTACAACCTAAAAGATTAGTAGAAATTTATCCACGTTTGGTTACCACATTGTACGAAACGACGGAATATTCTCCATGGCCTGCAGTTTTCCATTGGTGATAGTCAACGGTAAAGACAAAATATTTTCAATAACTTCTTCCAATTCTCGGGTCAACAACTGGTGAAACCCAAGATAATTCCTACGTTTCTTTTGCTGGACAACCGATTAGGTGCCGAATGCAAAATACTTCTTGGTAAACAGTAGTTAACGAATTGGAAGGCACTAAATAATTAACAGATTTTCGCCAGTTGGTGTCGACGAATTCAGGAATATCAAATTAGTTCTGCAGGGTTTTATTTTGACCGTGGATAGTAAGAAATACAGAATCAAGTCTAAATCGTTTTTAAATTGATAAATTTTCAATCTTTTGGTGACACAGAATAATTTGGAGGATTCTCCAGATCTTATAGCGAGCGATTAATGCAAGGCAGAACCACTATAAAACTTTCGACATTCTGGTGCCAACGGTTTATGAGAGCTCAAATACTTTCCAACTAGTTGTACCTCTGCTAGTGGGCAACTCTCAATCCGGAATAATTACAAGGTTCCTATTACATCTGTTATCCAACGAGTTAGGAAATAGAGTACTTACTAACGTGTCATATTTGCCAGTAAGCCGTCTAAAGTCTTCACACAAAATTAAAGCATATTCCCGGAACTTTGTTCTCTCTCATAGAGCCATTTGGGGTAATGGTGTATACCTGATATGGAGCTCCTGAAAATACACGCCTGCCCCACTATTGTGGCTGCTCGTGAGAACTAGTATTAATGGCCTTAATGACTTTCTTGGCCAGGACCCAGTATACGACAAATGGTGGATACGACCTGCAGTCCTTTCAGAAGGCGTATATCATGTCAATCCTGTCAAGGGATACGATGAATTGCCAGCAGACCTACGTTTCTGAAAGCACGGGTTCTTCTCGGTGATTGGGAATAGGACAGCCGTCTTTCTTCTTAGTCAGTCATACGCTAACAATAATATTAGACAGTTTGATATATTATTTGTATTTCCTTTTTTTCTCTTTCAAACAATTAAAATTACAATTTTCTAAAATTTATAATTACGATCTCTTTGTAGTTAAAACTCCTGTCAACAACTAAACTATGTTATTTTTTGTTTGTTTTTGATTTCTCAAATCATCGCCTACTTAAAAGATGCCTCTAGAAATCACGGAGTAAATTCGAAAACTATTCGGCCCTAAAAACCTACAAAAGTTTTAGGTCGATTCGAGAACTGAGGTGTCGAGCACATCCAACAGAACGAGATGCTAGGTCGGCTGTAATGGTGAACATCGCCACAGCCACACGGCAGAGATCTTCAATATTTCTCTTCCTTTGTACACACTGAAGCAGAAACCCTTTTAGAGGCTTGATCGAAGTTTAAAGATCAAGTTAGGAATATGTCCGCTATTTCTGCTGTGGGCTTTTATTAACTACGTGCGTCCATAAAACTTGAGCCCGAGGGCCCAGTCGGACGTTTGTTCTTGCGTCAATAACATTGCCAATCCGGGCGATCAATAATTCGATTGAACTCTCACTTAAGTGGGGAGGAGTATCTCCGACACTTGACCTTCGGAATTTTAAACGCCCCCACGCTCCAAATCAAGTAAAACAAATCAAGTAAAATGGCAGACGAACAGCTTGAAAAAAATCTTCAGAAACTCGAAGAATTAACCGACAAGTTTGGTGTGCAAGCAAATGCGATAACCGAAGTCCATGATGAAGTAAGAGCCCTAAAGGGGCAACAGACATCCTTTAGGGCAGAGCTAAGTACCTTACGGAAGCAGATGGCCGACATTTCGGTGCTCAGTCAATCGACGTTCGTCCATAAGGTAATGGACGATACTGAGGTTCAATCAAAAGCAAAACCTGCTGACCACACCATTGATCCCTCGCCACCGAGTAACCAATCCACACCGTCCTCAACTAGACTTCCGAGAGAAAACTCCGACCGCGGCGAGAATAAATCAGCTGAAACCAATGAGCACACGGATACTTTTTCTAACCCTGCGGGTCCGAAACCATCAAGATGGGCACCTTCGTCACCACCTCTTCGACCGCAGCATACAGCTGCAGACCAGCCTATAAGAAGGCCGATGCTTTCTCCCACGGAATACGACGGCAAAGTCTCGTGGAATCATTATGAATTGGACTTCGAAGCAATCGTGGAAACGAACGGGTGAGATAACAGAACAAAAGCGCTTTATTTAGCTGCATCCTTGCGCGGCGCGGCTTTGGATTTTTACGAGACCTTAAGTCAGGAAGCTAGAAGGTCATATACTAAGGCGAAAAATGCTCTTTCTATCGAATTTGGTGCTGAGTACAAATAGTCATTTAGTAAAGTCCAGCTCGGCAAAAGAGTGGAGAAGAATGGAGAGTCATTTTCAGAATTTGCCATGGATCTTTTACGGCTGACTAGGCTCAAGTTCCCGTACTGTCCGGGGGATACCAGAGATCAAATAGCTTTGGAACATTTCCTAGATGGAATTTTTAACCTAAATGTTCAAGAAAGAGTGCGTGATTTCAATCCGTCTACTCTGCAAGATGCTGTCCAAACAGCTTTCCGATTTGAAGCTAATCATCGAGCAACCCGATCCGCGAGGCGAAATATACGAGTCGCTGTGGCAACGAGTAATAATAGACTTCCACCCAGAGAACCGCCGGACTTCAGAAGAGAATCGAAAGGAAGAAGTTTAGCACGAATGTTGTCGGGAAACGCGAGCGAGCTAGCGTGAGGGAGCCGCAGCTAGCTCAGCCAGATTCAATAGCTCTCATATAAAAAAACACCTCTCCTAAACCAAATTTGCTAGCCCGAAACGTCACAGGAACTATTCGCCGGTGCGACTTGCGACGAAGGTATTCTTTTATCGCAGGTGATGAGACACAGATAGATGTCTTCTTCCATTTCGCCAATGTTCAGAACCCCATTGCAAATCCGGAAACATAGTTAGCTCCTGGAAATCGTGTAGAATTCGACCTGATTTAAGGGCGTCCTACTAACAGAGATGTTAATATCCGTCTGATACCTGTCGAGCCGGGAAAGAATATAGTAAGACCTCCTCAAACAGTTCAGTTATCACGAGGTTCATCTCACTCGAACTCGCAGCAAACACAAATACAGCAGCCCTCCGGGAGTGAGAGAAATAGCACGAACATCGGCCCATCTAGCTCCAACAGAAATTTAAACGCAAGTCAGCTGATATCGGGTAGCAGAGACCAGCATACTTCACAAAAGCTCCAGGTATAGTCCGCAAGCGCTTCCTTGGCCGCATACGTACCAACTGTCCCCTGAAAACCAGCCTGCTGGAATTAACAAACCTTACCAAAATAGTCACAAATACCACAAAACCCAACACACCTATAACCACACCTAGACTCAGTACCAACACACTTAAAATCAAACACACATCAAACACTAACACACGTTCCAACCATCTTACACTGAACGCTCACACACCGCGATTTGACACCCTGACAACACGTCACCTACTTCCCAATAACACATTAATTCATCGCACCATTCCCACTAATCCCCTAACAAACCATCCACTTCCCACTAACACACTAATATCCCATTCACTTCCCACTAACACGCTAATCAACCCCTCCTTCCCTGTTAACACACTAATCTCCCGCCCACTTCCCATTAATCCCCTTAGAAGCAATCCACTTCCCACAAAAACGTTAATCCATTCCTTCTATCCTATTAATTCACTAACACACCGTCCACCTCCCACAAACACACAAACAAACAACCGTACACCAAACACCCGCACCTCAAACACCCATCATACACCAACAAGTGGTACCCCAATTCCTGCCACACCGATAACCCTATATAACGTAGAAACGCTGGCCACCACAAGATCATCAGCTTTGAGGTTACCACCTCCAGCCATAATAACTGTGAGCCAAGGTACGATTTGTAGTACGATCAAGATAAAAGGAAAAATTGAAGGACTTGTCTGCCACATGATTGTGGACACCGGAGCTACGCATTGCATACTTAACAGAAGAATAATCGCCCTTTTGCCGAACCATTCTCGTCTCAAACCCTCCCTTACGCAAATTCGGAATGTCACAGGAGAAACCAGCATCGTAGATGGAATCGTTGAGTTGCGCATATCTATCAACAATTTTTCCACCACACATACCTTCTACGTAGCAGATGTCTTCGACGACTGCATTATCGGAATGGATTTTCTTGCAGATCAGCATTGTTCAATTAACTTAGAGAAACGGTTTGTTCAAATCGCCCACGAGATCGTGGCAATAATAGAAGAAAGGAGTGACCTCTTTGTCAGAACCATACCGGATTGTACATTACCAGCTGAATCAACCTGCTTCGTAGCATTTTCAACCCGATGGTCGGTGAACAAGAAAAAGTTTTCCTATCTCCAAATAATGTTCCCACTTCTCTCTGAATGGAACCGGCGGTCTGCCTTTCGCATAATGGAAGTATGATAGTTCGGGTAACTAACATCACGGAAAACCCAATCGAGCTCAAAGCTAACACCTTTTTAAAAGATGTGGAGGTGAGTGCAGACACTGTCAGTTCGTCGTAGGAAGTACCATCTAACTGGAATAGTTTACCAACCGAATTATACTCATTGCTGGAACCCACAACTGTGCACCTTGATAACCAACAGACAATAACACTGGAAAAGCTACTCATGGAACATCAAGATGTCTTTGCGCGAACAAAAATCAACCTCGGCCGAACCAAAATAATGCGGCATCAGATCTACGTAGGCAGCAACAAACCAACTAAACAGCCTCCAAGGCGGCTTCCACTAGCCAAACGCCAGGAAGCGGAATATCTAGTAAACGGGATGAAAACCCAAGCTGTTATCAATCCATCCAGTAGCCCTTGGACTTCTCCAGTCGTGCTGGTGAAGAAAAGGGATGGCTCGACTAGATTTTGCGTCGACTACAGGCGGCTAAACGAAGTCACCAAAAAGGATTCATATCCGCTGCCGCGTATCGATCTGTCACAGGACCTACAGTCGGGCTACTGCCAAGTAGAAGTGGAAGAAGGAGACCGCGAAAAGACAGCGTTCACTACAGGCAGTGGATTTTTGGAGTTTCCAGTTATGCCATTTGGACTAACTAATGCCCCTGCAATCTTTCAGAGGCTCATCGAAATCGTCTTCCAAGGAATTCCACCTCAGGCGTCCCTGGTATATTTGGACGATATTATCGTACATGGCCACACGTTCGAACAAATGGTAGAAAATCTCCGCCTTGTCTTAGCCCGACTCAGAGTAGCAGATCTAAAAGTTTCACCGAAGAAGTGTTAGTTGTGTCAGAGGGAGGTGAAATTCCTAGCACACGTCATCAGTGATTCCGCCTTGTCTACAGATCCCGACAAAACGAAAGCGGTCAAGAATTAGTCGCAACCACAAACACGAAGGGATATCCAGTCATTTCTTGGTCTGTGTGCTTACTACCGGCGATTTGTAAAAAATTTCTCAGCTATTCTGAAGCCTCCAATGGAGCTCACGGAAAAAGGTCGGAAGTTCCTCTGGTCGGACGACTGTCAGGAAACATTCGAAGAATTGAAACACCGCTTAACCACTGCACCTATACTTATGCAGCCTGACGAAAATCTGCCTTTCATCTTGGACACAGATTCCAGCCAACACGCTTGGGGAGCTATTCTCTCACAGGTTATAGACGGGATGGAACACGTGGTGGAATACCATTGCAAAACATTCAGTCGGCCTGAGGGAACTACTGTATCACTAGAAAAGAGTTGGTTGCGATAGTCAATGCCTGCGCACGTTTTCAGCCCTACTTACTGGGGAAAAAAGTTCATAATTCGAACAGACCATGCATCTTCGAGATGGTTGATGAACTTTCGGTGTCCCGAAGGACAAGTAGCAAGATGGATAGAACGTATGCAGGCCTACGATTTTGAAATCGTGCATCGTCCAGGTAAAAGTAACAGTAACGCAGAAGCAGTGTCGCTTCGTCCTTGTTCAACGACTGAGTGTCAATATTGTCAGCGGATCGAAGAGAAAGACACCATCACTAGTTACGGCGCAAGAGGATATAGCTCAACAACAGGAGGATGACCTAACATTCGGAGTTGGCTGGCTACGGGTCAGCGCCCAGATAAAGACAGCGTCGAAGACCTCAGCCCAGACATTAAAGCGTATTGGTCAATGTAGTCTGTTCTGAAATTAGAAAATAACATCGTTGTCAGACTAATCAGTCAAGGGACCGAGACTATAAAGCAAATGCTAGTACCACAATCACTTCGAAAAATTGTCCTCAATCAAGTACACGATTCTCTAGATGGTGGACATTTCGGCATTGACAAGTCTCAAGGTAATGTATGTAATGTAATTTCACCCATCTGTTTGATTTTTGAAGCGGTTTTTCGCATATATTTCTAGAACGATTCGTCGAACAGTAAAAATGATCATAACCAATTTCATAGGATTTCTTATTCTGGAGAAGTTTTCACTACAATAAAAACATCTAAGACTCATCATTTTTACAGTATACGTAAAAAACCTAAATTTTAATATGGCTACACCAAGAATGGGTTTCCCTATTCAGCCCATTATTGAAGATTTATGTACCTACTAGTACTATATAAAAAGCTCTATGTGCTCTCTACATCAACTTGTTCTCAGACACTATCCAAATATATGGTAAAAAACGAAATTTTTGTATGTCAACGCTCGAAGGAGTTACCCGATTTGTCCCATTTTTAAACTTAAGTTTACGTTTTTTTTAAGAAGCCCGTGTGCAAAATTTCAGATCCCTAAGTGATCGCGCTCTCGAGTTATCGTGAGGACGGACAGACGGACGGACGGAAGGACAGATGGACATGCAAAAATCAAAATAACTTTTAATATTATGCGTGGGTGTCCAACCCATTTTTCTCTAGTAGAATAATTTCTAGGTATTACAAGCGGAATGACACACTGAGTATACCCTTTAGGTATAAAAACGGCATTGCTCTACGGCCCTCCCAAGAAAAGTTATTTTGTTTATGAATTTTTAAAGTTACCGAATATCGTATATTCGTACTAGTATTGTTCTGCTGCTATATTTTTATACCCTAGATGAAATCCATAGGATATACTTAGTTTATCATTCCGTTTGTAACACCTCGAATAATGATGGTAGAGCAAAATGGATTGGACACCCATGCATAATATTAAAAGTTATTTTGATTTTTTCATGTACGTCCGTCCGTCCGTGCGCACGATAACTCGAGAACGCAGAGCTGAAATTTTGTACACTGACTTTAAAAAAAAAGTAAATTTAAGTTCGAAAATGAGACAAATCGGGTAACTCCTTCGTGGGGTTACCATACAAAAATATCGTTTTCCGCTATATATTTGAGCACTGCCTGAGAACACGTCGACGTAGAGAGCTAAAATTTGGTACATGGTATTTTCATTGAACACTAGCAAATAAAATTTCAAAAATGGATTAAATCGGGCAACTCCTTCTTGGTGTTGCCATATAAAAATTTAGGTTTTTTACGTATACTGTGAAAACGATCAGTCGCAGACATTTTTATTGTACTAAAAACTTCTACAGAATATGAAAAACTATAAAATTGATTTTAATCATTTTTTCTGTCCGACGAACCGTTCTAGAAATATATGCGAAAAAGCATTGCAAAAATCAGAATTGCTCAAATGGGTGCCCATACGAAATTTCATACCGATATTCATCTAGGGTATCATAAAAATTGGTCTTAGACCAATATTAACCTTTATACCTTTAAACTTTCGGCGCGTTGTTTTTTCCTGCGTTTGTTTCTTGTTTCATTTTAAGAGAACAAATGATATTACTACCAAGTTTGAAATAAAAAAATTCACTTTTTTGGTAATAGTTTTTTAATAAACTTTTAGGGCAAGAATACTTGCTTTAATTATCATACCGTTTTTTTAACGATTTTTAAATACTTTTTACAATTTCACAGAATTATTCAACACACCTCAGATAGTTCGAACTGTCAAGTGTGAAAAAACACGTGGCTCTCATTATATCATAAACGACTCAAAGTGGCGCCGCAAAAAAAAACACGTGGTGCTCATTGTATCCAGGGCTTTACTTCATAATCACTAACTTTTGTTCCGTTTGGTTTGGGATTGAAACGACGAGTAATGACTTCGTCTGTCATTTGCAACAAGGAACATTTTATCTCTTTAAATTTAAATATATCTATATCGTGAGACTCGATTTCTATAGTATTATATTTTATTGATTGATAATGTGCTTAGCGAACATTATATTTTCTTGAATTTGTTGATTTCTGAGTCGAGTAACTGTAAATCACTTATGCCCTAGATACACAGCGCTCTTAATGAAGAAATAACTAACGACTCATTAGTCTATAATGATTCGTTATAAACTGCAGACACACAGCCATTTCTGTATTTAAGTTGTCCTGTCAGACTGGTTTTGATATGTTTTGTTTGTTTTTTAGGCAGGGGGATAGGAGATCCCATCCTAAGCGGCCATAGCGGCCCGAAATAAAGTATATGTTAGTGAAAGAATTATCTCAGCTAATGCCCGCAATAATATTTTTTAAATCAGTCAATGCCCGACTTAAACTGATATCTTAACTTCACTCAAGACCTGAAGAAAGAATATTTATTTCAGTCAAGACCCTAAATTAGGTGTGTGTTAGCGAAAGAATTATCTCAGTCAATGCCCGAAATAATATTCTTTAAATCAGTCAATGCCCGACTTAAAGTGATATCTTAATTTCAGTCAAAACCCAAAGTAAGAATTTTAATTTCAGTCAAGACCCAAAATAAGGTGTGTGATAGTAAAAGAATTATCTCAGTCAATGCCCGAAATAATATTCTTTAAATCAGTCAATGCCCGACTTAAAGTGATATCTTAATTTCAGTCAAGACCCAAAATAAGAATTTTAATTTCAGTCAAGATCCGAAATAAGAATCTTTATTTCAGTCAAAGCCCGAAATAAAGTGTATGTTAGTAAATGATTATTTCAGTCAATACCCGAAATAATGCTCTTTAAGTCAGTCACCACCCATAGGAGTTGTATATCAGTCGATGCCCGATATAAAATGTTAGTCCCTTAGCTTGCCAACCTATCCCAAGCGATGCCAAGTGCAAAAAGAGATCGAGATCATTCAGCTTGTCGTTTATATAGCCCTTGCTTGCACACAGCACTACTGGAGTAGCAGATGCGCACGATTACAAGAATTGGCAGTGCAGCTGTGATCTTACGGTACTAGCTGCACAATATGCATAGCAACGAACCAAATAGCAACAAAAATTTTTAGAGCAAGCAATGCTGCTGTGTTATGTTGAATTATATTTGCAAAAAATGTTATCTCTATCAAGTAGAGAAGAAATTCCCGTTCGATGGTACTTGTAATGATAATAGAGTTAAAAATTGATCTACTTGATCTGGTCGTATTTCTGCCATGCATTGTATGCATGTATGTCGTACCAATTTTTTGGGAAAATTGTAATTAGATTGAGTTCATTTTCTTCTCAGAACTTAATTTTAGCATTTTATTTTTAATATGTTCCCTTTTCAGGAATTATTTTTAGCACGAATCTAACGGTTCAAACATATGATAATGATTTTAATTCAATCTTCTCGATGAGGCTATACTTTTGTATTGTATTTGTGCAATATGTTAAATATGTAGATGATTAAAACATGGCTTTGTTTGGCTGTGTGCCTGCTTTTTTTTAAGAGTGATGAGATTAAATTTCATTTTACTTATAATTTTGATGCTTTGCTTTCAGTATGTTTTCTTTTCAGAAATTATGTGTTAGAAAAACTATATTCGAATCGATTTGGTTCGCACACCTTGATGTGGGAACACAACTTATCCACAGACGACCTTCAATCCCCCAGTAACTAAGATGTTATCCGACCCGTCAAGTCTAGCTCTAAAGGATAGCAATGTTTTTCCCTTGATCTGCATATCAAGGGATAACTTCGCTGCCATTGATATGGTGAAGACTTCACCTTGGAAGACAGGGGTGTGTCTTCCAAGTGAGTTTTCCATCCCAATATCAGGCTCAGGAAAGTATACACCCGCCCCAGCTCCCTCATTAGTGAGAGAGCCGCCGGTGAAAATTTTAGAGCGCATCGGGTAAGGCTCGATTAGGCACTTCTCTCAGTTCACGATTCCCTTCCAGGAAAGCTCACAGAGAAGCGACGCCCAAAACGAGGCTCAGGTACCATCGGATCACATGACATACTGGCCAGAGGGTTGTCCAAGCCCAGCGCATACTCCAGGGAGTAATGGGAAGAACCAGTCCAGCCATTCTCTCAACATCCACATGAACGCAATCTGCACACAGCGTTTTTGTCATCTGCCTGAATTACAAGATCCAGTAGTGGCAGATTAAGTTAGACCTCAAGAGCGGCAGTAGCAGTATCTCGCATGGAGGCCGTAATTCGAAAGCAGGCAAGCCTTTGCAGGCCCACCAGGTTCTGGATCACAGTCCCCATAAGCGCCCTCGGCCACCATACACGGGAGACATATGTAGGCATGAGTCAAACGATCGACGTGTACATTCAGTGCACAACCCTCGGTCTCATGCCTCATGTGCAACCAAAAGTTCTCTTCTATTGAGCGAAGACTCTCTTAGCCGAAGTAACTTTTTCCTCTACGTGCAATTCCCAAGTCCGTTTCGAGTCGACGAAGACTCTAAAGTCCTTGACATAAGTAGAGAGCTGCAGAGGTGTCCAAAAAGCTTTGGAGAAACAAAGTACTAAAGGTTACGGCCTCCACCACCAGTACACCAGTTCTTAAGAGGCCTTGTTGCATGAAAGGACAGGCGGCAGTCATGCTGTTCCTCGAAATGAGCAGAGGGATGTCATTCGCATACGCTACACATGAGAGTCCCACGATTTTCAGCACCGTGATGAGTGAAGTAGCCAACACACCCCAAAGCTCTGGAGAAAGCACGCCACCTTGCGTGCACCCTCTCTCCACCAGCACACTGAGATAGGCTCGATCGCCCACCTCCACAATTAAGTATCATCGTCTCAACATTTGGTTGATCCATCGCACCATAGTGCGGTAAACATCATGTCGACGAGCTTCCTCACATAGCGACTCGGGGGTGGTTCTATCAAAAGCTCCCTCGATGTCCAGAAAGACTTGCAAGGTAAACAGTCCACGATCCAGTCCCTGCTCAATCACAGTAACCATTGAGAGCCGTCTAAGTAGATCTACTCCTGCGGTAAACGTGCTGTGAGGTGTTGAAGGGAGAAGTCTTTATGGCTAATTCTGCCTCTCCAAGCAGCATTTCAAAAGGAATAAGGAGAGGTTCATGGTTCGAAAACTACTCGAGTCCAAGTAAGAAGCCCAATCTGGCTTCGGAACTAAGGCAACCACACCTCAGGGACATATCCAAAAGCGATACATGTCCTGAAAATGGAGTCGATGTATGGAGCCAGCATAACGCTCTCTGATTAAGAAGGACACGCAGAATACCGTCTGTACCCGGGACTTTAAAAGCCGAGAAGGTTTTAAATTGACCATTCCACTTTCTCGACTGTAAAGCCATGAAAGAATAATGTCTTTCAATTTAAATTCACGTCACTTCATATAGATAATATTACGTGCCGAACCAATGCACTATAAATCCATGGCCACAGACAAGGAAAATAAACAATTTTCGGAACGGTAAACGAAGGAAAAGAAAAACAAAAAAATTGCTCGACCTTAAAAGAAATTTGTAAGATATGCAAATTTTGCTCTGCAAGCAAAATGTTCAATTATAAATGTGTCTGAGGTCATCCCTATACCAAATCAATCAATGAATCGTGGAGAAGTTCAGTGATCAGAATTGTTGATACTGCAACTATGATTTGTGATTTCATTTATTGCAACTTGGCAATAATTCCCACCTTTTAGAATTATTGAACGTGTTGATTCCTATGTAAAATAATTGTCTAAATAACCAGTGACTGGCCAATAAAAATTAGAACTTATTTGATTATCGAAAGGTGACTTTTCATTTCTCATCCAAACATCGGCATACTTACTCTGCCATCTTAATAAATATTGGCATACTCTGTCTTCATAGACAACATCGGCATACTCTGCCATCTCACTGAAATATTTGCATACTCTGCCTCAATTATCAATATCGGCATACTCTACCACAATAATGACAATTTGGCATATCTAGAAATACAACTCATCGGCATAGATTGCCTACTAAATAAGACGAGGAGTGATAATTTATCACAGCGGTTTTTTAGCCATACATCTCATAAGTTTGGCAGCGCTGTGCCGGTATAATTAAACTTGCAATCAAAAATAATTTAATCGCAATATCGATCATAATCAGCCTCAAGGAATAGCGTAAAGCAGTCACATTACAATCAATTACCTTGGCAGCAATGGACCAATCACCACCAGTATAGAGAGGTAGGGGATGTTCGCCACACAATTGCAAGTTTTTTTGCAAGCCTACAGTCTGGGAAATGCGTTGAGATAAAAAATCTACTGGCTTCTTCCTTCGATGCCGTAAAGAGCCATCTCGTCTTCTCAAAACACTCAGCCTAGCCGACGGGTCACTCCTAAGAGCCCTGAGTAGCCTAACCGGTTCACGATAGCCGTCAATCGCCTCGTAGAAGTCTACAACGGCCTGTCCTTTTGATTTCCTAAGAAGCCTCTTCCAGTTACTCTGCGTCTCGCGGTAGAACCGCCAGTTTTCCTCCCAGCCAGTCCTCCTAGCCTTATTACAAAGCCTTCTGGAAATCTTACGGAGTTCACTAAGACTGCCGTTCCAGCACAGCATAAGTTTCCTTGCAATTTCCGTACTAATTGGACAGAAAGCTTCGAAAGCCTCAGTCGCAGCGGACTGCAGTCTTCCTCCTGCCTTCTCCAAGGCGGCAATACTCCTGATGTTTCCGTCGGAGAGGCGAGAGTGGAAACTAGTTCTCTATGGTATCTCCCCCACCCAATCAGTCCCCTTTGGATTGCTGTATGGTTCTACCTCAATGAGGTCCTTACCCATGCAGAATTCAATGTAGCCGTAATCAGAGAGAGAAAAACGTCAAAGCACGCAAAAGTCACATCGATGACTTCTTGTCTTCGGCTGGTAGCAAAGGTTGGTTCGTTTCCCTGATTTAACAGAACCAGGTCCGCTGAAGTTATTAGCTCCTGCAAATACTCAAGTCACCTTTCTGGTTAGTGTCTGAGCTGCCCCAGACAATGTGTTGAGCGCTGGCGTCACAACCAAACAAGGCTCCAAGCCGATTAGACCTAGCATACTCAACCGCTCGCCTTACGCCCTCAGTAGGAGAGGGCGCAGCGGAGTTATACGCGAAATATGCTGAGACAATAAGGATTTCCCTATTAACTCCATCCTTGTTAAAGGAGTGCTTAATCGATGTAGTATCCCTATCGCACAAGTAAGGTCACCACAACTTTTTTTTGTCGCAACAACACAAGCCTTAGGAGTAGAGCGCGTGGTGTCATGCAGGATTTGATCGCCTTGCGCCTCCGTTGGACCGCGGATTGCGGTCCTTCCAGATCCGAGGCTCCTGCACAAGCACCACTATTTGTTGTTGGAGTTTTTTACTCAACTCAGCAAGGGAACGTCATAACAAAGTTGACGCCGCCTTGATATGTTCCAGGTTAATCTGTGTGCAGAGAAGTCCACTCATGTGGATTCCTTCCTTACGCCCCCATCTTCGTAAGCAAGGATTCGTTCCTCTTCGCAGTGCTCAGTTTACCGACTCCTGGAGGCTCACTACCACGCTCCACTACCTGTCTAGCCGAACCACCGACCACCTGCGAACACGGAGAAGGAGAATGCCCAGGGAAAGCATTAGCCATCTCCCTAACCCGTTTCCTTCTCTGTTAACTGTGCTTGGTAAATGAAATTCTTGGATCAAGCGCTGTTCCAAAAACTCTCGAAGCCTCAATAATGTCACAAAGAAATCTTCATAAGATGATAAAGCTCTTTATATCAGACTTCTTTAAGATTTCAGATTTTAGAGATTGTATTTGTTTCTGATCTTTGATAAATTGTTCGACAAAACCACTCAAGATCAAATCTTTATTAATAAACATGCCAATATCTTTAGTTTTGGATACACTTAACATGCTATTACAGCTGTTAAAATTATAAGTGTTAAAAGTTGTTTGATCAATTCCTTTGAGAAATTTTCGGTAGGCACTTGGGTTATCCGTAGCTGTACATGTTTCAGGAAAATTTTCTTTATTCGGTACATTAGAGATAAAACGATTTTTCCTATTTTTGTGGACATCGGAACATAAGGTCATTTTAAATACTCTACTGAAAGCGTCTGCGTTGGTATTTAGTTTACCTTTTTTGTATACAACTTAAAAATCCTATTCTCCCAGCGAAAGAGTCTAGAGGTAGTGTCTTTGAAATTCTGTGGCTTGTTAAGACAAGGCTCTTTTGCCACGGCTGGATCTTCTTAGCCTTAAACGCGGATGGTATAAGGGGCACTTAAACCGATATACCAAGGCTAGTACAGTTGCTGCATTTGGCTATTGTTGATGGTGGTATAAATGACACTTTAACCGAATACCAAAGGCCTGAAATCTAGAAAATGTTACGCGATACAAAAAACAACGCTTTAATTGAATTTATACCCAAATTTTGCTAAGCTAACATGACTACTTATTCTACCAAATACAAAAAAACAAAGCAAATATTCAATTAAATTTTTCCAATATTGCTTATTTAGCGAAATTGCGAGTCGCATGCAAAATAAATCAGTTATTGCTGAGTGTCAACTTTTTCTGCATTATATTAATGACGAAGAATTTATTTTGCATGAAGCGAGGTGAATGAATTTCACGCCAGGTAAATGAAATTACGTTTCAAATTACACTGATGGTATATATATATATCTTGTTTCGCACAATTTCAGTAAATTTCTTTACAAATAATTAAGATTAAATTACGATTAATAATATGATGGATGCAACATTTAACATTCTCCCCGCGTTGAATCTTCATTCGAAGATTCAAATAACTAGACGTTGATGCTGAAGTCGACTGCCTTATGGTAAAAACACATCCAGGCCTCGGGGCTTCCTCGAAGTGTTGTCAAAATTTCCAACACCGATTTTTAATTTATGCAACACAAAACGTCAAGGCCTACTCGGAAAGCGCGCTTTGCTCAATGTTGGAAATTTTTCTCTCTCAGACCTACTTCAGTCAACAGATGTACTAACAAAATTACAATGACAGCACTGAGCCCGGTGGTATCATTTTGTTTTCAATTCTCTTAGACAAGCCATGAGTCGAGCTGCGAGGAAGCCTGAAAGAGGCCAGGCGTGAGGCTTGCTTGGATGTGTTTCTGCCTTTAGATTGCCTGGGTGCGTGGTTAGGCCGTTTCGATTTTCAAATACAAACATCTCGATTCTTGAATATCTGGGCGGCGATGAAGAGTACAGTTAGTGCGAGCGAAAGGTTTCCAATGGTAATCTTATGGATATTATGGGAATCAGTGTTCTTTATTGTTTTTTCTCATTAATTCTTCCAGTTGGTCTTCTTGGAGTTCGTAGGGAGTTAGGTTACCGATGCCTGGATGTAACTGTGGTAATTTTGCTGAACTTACTTAGCCTCTTGTAGGATGTTCTAATACTGCTAGGATGTATGGATTCCTCTCATTTTCAGTAAGTCATGCCTGATGACGCAATCTGGTATCATCTTTAATACATCAGAATCTGTTAAAGTCAGATGGATGGTTTCCTCGTTACACCAGGAATTTGCACTAGTAGGTGCTTTGATTACGAAAATCCATTGGGTTGGACTATTGAGTTAAATCCAAGCAGGGCTGTTCTTTATTTTTTCCATTTCACGTTTGCTATATCGTGAACTCTATTCACTTCGCAGAAACAAGCGGCCGCCCCTTTGTGATATATAGGATGGTTAAGAGGTCATACATGATTGAGTTCATCTCTCGACATACAAGATGAGAGTTCCTGATTTATCATGGAGTAATATTGATCTGTGTGTGGACTAGCAAGGCCGTACAGCTGCAAGCAGTTCATTAATTAACACAGGTATTCAAATAATTTGGAACAAGTCAAACCGTTCCAGAGTGACCAGTAGCATTCTGAATTTAACTATTACGTGTTTGATAGTTACTCCCAATTCTACGGACATGGTTTTGTATAGATCCGCAATATCATTCTGATCTGAAGGTAATTGCAATCCTGGTAGTAGGTGGTTGTTGGCCATGATAAGTTCGGGACTTATTTGTTGAGGCGTCACAAGTAATGCCATGGTGTATGTCTGCTAACACGTCGATTATTGAAAATTGCGTTCTCTGAAGATGGGATACTGATAACATCATTTGGTTGGATAGCGTTGTAAATAATTGGCTGACTTTTAACTCATACGTTTCTTCTCCGCTGTGGTTTCTGTAGTTTAGGAATTGAGCGATTTGGACATCTAACTCCTTAAATTTCCTCTCTGTTGCTAGTTGATCTTTTTTCAAGGCGTTAATCGTTGCGTCAATTATTGACGTCTGATTTTTTAGTAGCGTTAGAGGATGCTCTTCATTCTCTTTGATGGTATCTATGTTTTCAGACATATTTTTTACATATTCAGAGTCAACGACCCCGAAAAGTGAATTGGCCAATTTTCTGACAATGTCAATAGCACCTTGTTTTTGTCTTCTTGAGGACAGGAGCATATTGTAACTCTTCTTCAATCTGCTGAAGTTGTGTTACATTCTGAATGTATGTATTCTTTTGTATACTTTGCTGCTAACGCCCTTGTCCTATTCGATAATACTGAAAGCTCCATCCAATATGGTTTCAAGTTGTAATAAACTATTAAATTCCATTCGATTGACATAAAATTAATTTTGCCGATATTTTCGAAATATATCCCTGGTTTGGGATCGAAGCTCTCAATATCAATGCGTGCTCCGAGTCCGGGCGGTAGAAGCAAACAAACCAGTAATAGTGTTGCAATTGCGGAGCCATAGGACTTACGCCGTCGTTTCATGGGAACTTGATCCTTGTCGACATTGCTTGTCCCTTGAGGCGATTCTTCTGTTTCTGTAATTTCTTCCGCCATATCATTATTGTTCATTGGACTCTCGTTTTGATCGACCTAATCACACGGCAATGGTGACAGTTTGCGGATAGGTCTACGAAATATATCCTTAGCTGTTTTTACGTCAGCAACTCTAACAAAACCATCGTTTTCCTTATGCGTTTGACGAATTCTCCCAAGTGGCCACTACATGACTGAAGATTATCATCTTATATAACCGTTACAGTGCCAGAATCTATGTTCTGGTAACACTCTTTCCACTTGAGTCGATATTGCAGTTCATTTAAGTAGTCTCCAAAATTCTTGTTTCATATCAGACACTAGTCTCCATCTAGCTAGCAGACTACTTTTCAATTGCTTCGCACTTGCATCTATAAGTGCCGTTAATGGTTCACCTACCAGGAAGTGACCAGGAGTGATATCAGGCAAGTCATTAGGGTCATTTGACTTCTGTGTTAGCAGCCTAGAGTTCAAAATTGCTTCTATTTCGATCATTAGTGTCTCCAGTTCTTCATAATTTAGAGATCCGGCCTGGCTGAAGTTGTTTTTATAAGTAAATGCTTTGCGGATTTTACGGCAGCTGATATTTTGCACGCGAGCTTTTTTTTTTTAAATGAAAACTTAGCTTCGAAAAAGGGACCAGTCAGGCAAAGTGTTCGTAGGGTTGCCATACAAAATGCTTCCACATTGTTCCAAACGGGGAACAGATTGTTTTTATAGTGGTGGTACACGAGAGAGCAGTCTCACAATAATTCTCCCATCTTTATCTTCGATTGGATATAAAGTACAGCGCCATAGGCCTTTTCTGAGGCATCTAAAAACACATGGACTTGCATATGCCTTGGAACTTCCTTTGGAAATACGTGCTGGGGAAATGTGACGTTATTTAAGGTTGAAAGAGTGGTCCTGAAGTTAATCCATATTGTATGAAGTTCCATTGGTATAAGGCTGCATCTCAGTCAATTTTTAGTTGCCATAGTTGCTCGATAAAGATCTGAGCGGTGACTACAACTGGTGCCAATATACCTAAAGATTCGAAAAGTTTGGCGATTTCAGAAGTGACTATTCTTTTAGTGATGCTGGATCCTTGCCTTAATTCTGCATTATTCTAACTTGGGTAGCCATGTTAGTCCTAACGCCATTATCTTTTACCTTTTCTTCTGTGCTGTTTTCAAAGTCAAGGTCTATCTCTTGATCCTCTGGTGGAACGCCTTGTAAACATTTGGGCGTGATTGATACATCATTTTCTCAGTCGAAAACCTGCTCGTCTTTTGTAAGTTCCTTCTGAATTACTATCGCTGTTAGCAAACTGTCTGAACTTTAACCTAATCTTAAGTTATACATAATACAGTCTGTAATTACTTAATTGACATATTAATTTTGTTCTTCTTACATGTAGTATATACATAAAGTTCTCAGTTTCTTAATTAAATTTTTAAATTAAATGAACACCTTTCGTTGCTACATATATTTTAACTCTTATACGTGAAATTGCAGTGTTATATGTTTTTAAATTATTATTTTTATAATCATCGAACTTCCATGGTAGGCGATCAGAGATAACCATACTGATGAGACCTCTCTGATCGCTGGGTCGAAAAGTTCGATTTTTCTGCATTCTTAATGCATTTTAGAAATTCCAGCCATTTTTAGAATCGCCGAGTTTAAGTGGAAAGTTATCGTCCAGAAAACTTTCTTCGATTTCAAAAAGATAAAATTCCGGAATCCCAGTCTAGAATGAACAGTTAAGCATAAAAAATTATTTTATCATCTAGACTCAGCCTTACCGTAAAGTATACGTTTTCTTGCTCTCTTCATAGCTGTGAATGATATATAAACCATTCTTCCAGTAAATGTTGGCTAGCTGATTTATATGACACATTGAAGTATTAAAGTACGTGAAATCAAAGAAATACAATAAAGTCTGATAACATAGTGCTTCCAGAGTTCTTACCAATTTAGGATAGATGAAAAAGTAATTCTAAGCATCGTAAGCTGACAATTTTTCTGGAACTGTTCTCATATACAAAAGTCACATCAATTCCCGGATATTTAACCAAGTCACTTCACGAGTAACAACGTTAAACTAAATAAACTAAACAAAATCGCACAAAAATGCCAAGCCAGGAAATTCTAACTAAAAATTAATCGTTATTCCGTAATATTTAATATGCTTCTAATATTGATTGTATACTATGAGCAATTGAATTCAAAGAAAAATCACTGTTGCTTTACATTTTTATATTTTATATCCCACTGGGAAAAAGAGCGCTCTAAGAGTCCTCCTGAAGAGCTTTCGTGCACGCTCGTAACGCTTCTTTTCACTATTCAGGTTCATTGGTTTTCAATATAGGCATATCCGCAGAAGAAGCACTTCAATGCTGCTCTTAAGAAGCGCTTTAGCAGCGCTCGAAATGATGACCGAAGGAGTTTTCGAATGTGTCTTTTCGAAAGCTTTAATGAGTTTTTTTGGATAATCATCGCAGTGCTTCTTCCTTAATCTCATAAGAGGGCTTCAAGACAGGGAACGGTAGAAAGGCGCTTATGTTTGCTCATGATTATTTGTGCTATTAAATCTTTTGAAGTTGATTAAATAAACCAATATTCTCCCTTTTATTCTCACTTATATTAACCAACAGTTATTTATACATACATACTTCTAAGCCAGGGGTGGCCAACCTTTCAGCTTGCCTGGGCCACATTGGAAGTAGACGAGATATATTGGGCCACACATAAAATATACGAACCCTAAAGATAGCTAATGAACAAAAACGATGAATATACATACTTAGTTAACAATTTCAAGTAATTTAAACTTCATTAATTCAAACATTTTTTATTATAAAATTAAGTAAATAGCAACATGAAATTGATGTGATATTTGACATTGTTTTTGAGATAATAATGCTTCCATATTTTGCGATCGAAGTTGTTGCAACTCTCAGTGAATTCTCAAAGTTCTCATAAGTTATTTTGTTCCTATTTTTATTCTTTGTGTGATTCGTCTTAGAAAATAGCTGCTCACAAATGTAGGTGCTTCCAAATAGCGATGACATGATTTGTGAAGCAAGGGGTACTTTTATCTTGGAAGATAATACTTATAAAAGCCCAGTAAAGAGAAATCATTAAATTTTTCTTAAAGTTGAACATCAGATTGCAGCCATTTCATTTGAAAAATTGCTGGTAAGTTTATGTCGACTAAAAATGGAGTCGCAAATATGTCAAAAAATTGATGAATTTTTTGGAAATCTTGAAATCTTTTCTCAGATTGCTGTATCAAAACGAAAATCAAGTTTGCATATTTTTCGTTACACTCAGGACAGTGTTTAACCAACGTTTCAAAATACATCAAATTATTTGCTTGAATTTGTGACTACCATATTTTCAGTTTCATTTCGAAAGCCGTTATAGTTTGAGGCATAGTATTATGAGTTGTTTTTCACTTTGAAAACGCAAATTTAGCTCATTTAAATGAGCTGTCAAGTCTACTAAAAAAGCAAAATCTGTGAGCCTGTTTTCATCACCAAGTTCTGGTACAGATTTTATTCTTGATTCCATAAATGACTTGATTTCATTTCGCAAATCATAAAATCTTTTCAACATTTTACCCCGACTTAACCATCTTACTTCCGAAAAATAAATAAAGTCCCCAATGTCTTCAGTGTCAATTTGACGAAGTACAATTGGACATTGAAAACTTTCTTTGGCCACATTGCGCAATTGTATCTACATTTATTATGTCGAGAAGTAACTACTCCCATGGAAATGTTATATAGATAAAGAAAATATTTTATAAAATTAACTGAGAAAGTATTTATGTATATGAGTTGTGTTTGGCCGCATTCAAAATCGTCCTGGGCCGCTGGTTGGACACGCCTGTTGTAAGCACTCTTCACATCATAGTTTAGATTCGTGGAAAATTAGATAAGATCACCCCTTGTTGCACTTCAATCTGCTGGAGTTCATCAAATAATCTTCTATAGAGCCTAAATAGCTGCCAAATGATAGCAAGAGAAGCTCTTAAATTGTGCTCCTTTCAGAAGCGCTGGTTTTTCGTCCCAATGGGATTGGATAAGAGTTATATTGAAATGGCATAAATGCAACATCATTCGCAGAATTGAATATAAGGGCATATGAGTTTATTCCAATTTGGTATGCATTCCATAAGAATTTCGAATTGATTTAATACAAACTTCGTATAAAATCTAATATTCGTGAGATAAATACAATTTTTCATATAAGTTTTAATTTTTCTTGGTATGAATGTTAACTAATTTATAGCATGTTAAAATTAATTGCGAAAATTAATACATATTTGTTATAAAACGTTATATAAATACTTATCATATTATTACATTTATAAAATTCTATAATATTTTTGGCATGCATGTACTTTATAACAAAAAAAAATATAAATATCTTTACAAGATGTATACCAAAATTTTCAACCGTGTAAAATAGCTCATTCTTTAGAAATTCGCATTTTTCTGGCTGTAAATTCAAATTGTGTTGTCTCAGTCTGTCCAGCACTTCTACTAATTTCTCGTTGTTCTCGTCCAGAGTTCTACCATATATAATAATACCATCCATATATACAAAACCCCTGTTTCTTTTCAAGCCCGTAAGAACGTAGTTCATAATGCGTTGAAACGTAGCTGGCGCACCTTTTAACTCAAAGGCATTCGATTATATTTAAAGTGGCCCAGAGGGGTGGAAAAAGCATTATTCGCGAACTTTTGGATGTACCTTAATTTGGTGAAAGCTCCTGGCGAGATCTAGAGAAGAAAAATATCTGGAATCGCCCAGTTGATTCTGAATTTCCGATATGTGTGGAAGAGAGTATACATCACCCATTGTTTTATCGTTAACTTTCCTGAGGTCGACAACGATTCTCCACTTTTTTACGGGACAATAATAAGGGGAAAATTCCATAGACTATTTATACCCTAGATGAAATCTATAGTATCTAAGTTTGTCATTTCGTTTGTAACACCTCGAAATAATGATGGTAGAGCAAAATGGATTAGACACCCACGCATAATATTAAAAAGTTATTTAGATTTTTGCATGTCCGTCTGTCTGTCCGTCTGTGCGCACGATAACTCGAGAACGCGTATACTTAGAGAGCTGAAATTTTGTACACGGACTCTAAAAATGAAGTAAAATTAAGTTGGAAAATGAGACAAACCGGGCAACTCATTCGTGGGATTGCCATACAAAAATTTCGTTTTCCACTATATATTTGGACACTGCCTGAAAACGCGTCGACTTAGAGAGCTGAAATTTAGTACATGGTGTTTTTATTATACTAACAAATAAAATTTCAAAAATGGACTAAATCGGACAATTCTTTCTTGGTGTTGCCATATAAAAATTTAGGTTTTTTACGTATACAGTGAAAACGATCAGTCCAAGACATTTTTATTGTACTAAAAACTTCTTCAGAATACGAAATCCTATAAAATTGGTTATAATAATTTTTTCTGTCCGACAAACCGTTCTATAAATAATATGCGAAAAACCACTTCAAAAATCAATCTTGCACAAAAGGGTGACAATACGAAATTTCATAAGGGCATTCATCTATGCCCTACCTAGGGTGTCATAAGAATTGATCTTAGACCAATTCTAGCTTTTTTACCAGTTTTAATATAAATTGGAGTATTTATTTCTTGAGAAATAGAAGTTGTATACGATAACGTGTCATCTTTAATGAAGAATATATTATATTTTTTGCATATTTCCAAGATGTTCTTCGCTTGTTCAGGAAACAGAATATGGTTTAACCGAAACTGGCTTTCCAACATTGGGATTCTCTCATCCAAATTCTTAGTATTATCCTTCAACCTTAAAACGTCGAAATTAAATAACTCCACGAATTCAGACTAACCTCAGATAGACTAGAGTCTGAAACGGGGAACATAACAAATGTTATCAACACGGTTGGAAATTGCATTACCAATATAGAATCCATTTCCCAACTGTTTTGATTTGCTTACACATGGTAAATTGATATTAGTTTTAATTTTTGACCTAGGAGGAATCTTAGTTTTCTTTACTGATAAGTCAACATTAAATTCGTACAGAAAACTTTAACGTATAGTTTGCGAGAGCCCAAGTCCAATCTTGCCCTAAATTTTCCAAGGAAGTCTTTGCCGATTATATAGTCATTATCATTCTTTATAGGAAACTTATCAGGAATAATATGGAATGGTTGCTGTGTCAAATCACTTCCGAATATTATCTTACATTAACAAAGACCAATAGTGGATATCGAGACATTACATAAACCTCTTAATTTTAATGTTAAGTTGGTATGAAAGCATTCTTCACCTTTAAATTTCCTTATCCTTAGGACGCATATATCATTCCCACTATAGAGTCACTCTCACATCAAAAACAAGAACTGAAAAATTTTAACCGAAAAACTCAGTCTATTTCACTTTAAAAGAAGATTTTTTCTCCAACGATTAATAAAATCCACCGAAATAGGATAAACTAAGAATTTTACTGAGAAAATAGTTATATTTATCTCAGATTTTTAAGAAAAACACAACTTTTATGTTTTATCAGCCGATTTTTTCGGGCGAAAAGTTTTGCGGGTGATAAAACATAAAAGTTGTGGTTTTCGTAAAAATCTGAAATTAATACCTATAACTATTTTCTCACTAAAATTCTTAGTTTATCCTATTTCGCTGAATTTTATATAAGTCGTTGGAGCAAAAATCTTATTTTAAAGTGGAATAAACTGAAGGCAGAAGCACATCCAAGCAAGCCTCAGGCCTGGCCTCTCTCAGGCTTCCTCACAGCTCGCCTCAAGGCTTGCCTCAGAGAAATGAAAACAAAATGACACCACCGAGCTCGGTACTGTCATTGTAATTTTGATGGTATTTGCGATAATTCTTTTACATTCTGAGCAGAAATAATTTATTATCGGTTTTCAAAAATGTTGATTATAAATTTCAAGTGATCCTTAAGTGGCAAATATCTCGTTTGACAAAGCAAAATTAAAGAAAAAAAGAAATCTGTTGATAGAAGTAGGCCTGAGAGAGACAATTTTGAACATTGAGCAAAGCGCGCTTTGCGGTTAGGCCTTGAGGCTAGCTGCTGGCTTGGTTTTGTGTTGCATCATTTAAAAACCCGTGTTGGAAATTTTGACAACACCTCGAGGAAGCCTCGAGGCCTGGATGTGTTTCTGCCATGAGTTCTTCGGTTCTTGTTTTTAATGTGAAATTGCCTTGACCCCTGTTCACGAGCGCGATACGATATCATGCGATTTTTTTAGTGACGTCTTGCTCTTCCTATAGATCTATCTCAATGTGCGACTGGTTTTTATCGCGGGATACGTTCACAAGGTTGACAGCGGCTACTACTTAATTTGTTTAAATTTGTAGTGGCAAGGAGATATTAGGGTAAAATTTACATATATTTATGTTTTTATATTTATACTAGGGAGAGCCCGTCAGCATTGCCCGGCAATAATATAGATATCTAGATGGGTGGGGTGGTAGTGGTTTGGTTAGAGATGCATTAGCTGTGTTCTATTGTGTACCTTGTTCTAGAACTCCCATACATTGGAGAGAACAAATTTGTTTTGTCGATTGAAGCGAACTATTTGTTAGTTCGCTTCATTTAAGTCTTGTATGAAATGTAGGGGCGGTGTTCTCCAATTTTTTAGTTGTAGAAGTTGGTCAAACTCAGCTGACAGCTGAAATTATCATAAAAAATTGTGAAACAAATTCTTGGCATTTGTAATTTGTGAACTGTCAGCGTTGAATAAAATAACTCATAATAGTATTATATATATATTATGTTAATAATATTTATTCAATGTTTGTCAAGCAAGTTTTTAATGCTGTTATTTGTTTGAATCGTATTGAATGTTATGATCCAAAAGAAAATATATAAATATATCAAAAGAAGATAAATAGTACATAATTTATGATGTGATTAAGAAGATGGAAGTGGTAAAAACAAGCCAGATTTTCCAAATAAAAATAGTATTTCCAGGATAGGAAAAAAACCAAAAAATACAAAAAAAAACGAAATAAACTAACATTTAGATATAACAAAATTAATTAATAATATTGACCTATATTAATTTAAAAATACACAAACAAAAGTTGTTGGGTCTGTGACCCGACCAAGACTTAACTATTTCCAACACGAATCTTCTGTAAGATCAGAAATAGCTTTTATTTATTAATTTCTTAATTAATAATAACCAAAAATATAAAATAGTTTACCTTCGCTCTTGACACCTCAGAAAATATAACAAACTCTTGACACTGTCACCTTTTTCATAAATATACTTAGAAAGTAAAACAATTTACGGAATTTTCACTGCTCCTTTTTTCACTAGGATTTCTGCTTATTGGCCAAGTTTGTAATTTAGGACGGTACTGATTAAGTGAATTAACAATGTACTCATTTGGTTGGCGATTTTCTGAAGATTTTTTTTCCTGGTTATGCCGCCCGTGTTCGCATCAGTGCCCAAGAAGTTTCCCTGCTGCGAATTATTTGGAAATATTAACTTTAATTTTCGATTCTCGTAGAATGTCCGTTTTCTACAATCTTTTTATATGATGTCCGATATTTTTACAATAGGTACATACAATTATATTTGTAGTCAACTGTGGCAGGAAATACAGTCTTGATTGTTAATTTAGTGAATTTCGGAAGGTTATTACACGACAAAGCTCTATTAGATTTAGAGAAGCAATTGATTGATGGTGCCCATATTGATTATACATAGTATGAGCAAAATATATATTTGACGAATTTTTTGCAGATTTTGAAATAGTAGAATTACGATTTTCTTCGACTGCCGATTCTATTGCATCAGATAACTTTGAAAATCGAATTGCTTTAATAACAAGTTTAATGGAACTCAACGAAAGCTTTTAGCGCTGGTTTTGAGTTCAAACTTTGAATTGCATCAGCAGCATCATCTCCTTCACAGTTAATACAAGCATCATTAGGATCAGACAATAATCTTTCCACTCTATCGGCATAATTTTGCACACTTTCGTAGTGCCTCTGTTTGACCGTAATCAATTCAGATTGAAGTAGAGCGTTAGTTTTTTTTTCTAAGTAATGCTCTTGAAGATTTTTTTTTAATTCTTCCCATTTGGTGAAAGTTTTGAACTTAATTAAGTTACTACCGCAAAGCTTACTTCGAACAATATTGAGGAATTGCTTGGAATCTGCTCCTGGCAAATCAGCGGCTATGATATCGCTACATGTGATAAACTTATGAAAATTGTGACGATTTCCGTCAAATTCAGGAATGATTTTAATAACAATTTCACTAGATCATTCGATCAAATTTCTCCTTATTTTATGAGTTTTCACATTTATCAAGAATTCTTGTATTTATTTATTATTAATCTTGTTTTCACCACCACTTATAATTTTCTAACACGAGTCAATCACACTTAAATAATTGGCAATAAAAAACCACAAACAAGTAGAAAACATAACAGAAAAATATATATATGTATACCTGTTTTAATATAATTATTTATTTGCCGTTAAACGAAGATAATAAAAATTAAAGTACAACCGTTAGATTTTAGGAAGTTGTAGAAGATCCAATTAAAAGATGAATGCATAGTATCTTCCTTCCATCCACAGAGAACAAATTTAGTATCCACTGATAATTTTACAAAAGATATTCCTCGTTCTTTTCTTAAAATGAAGTTAGTATCCAACACTCCATGCAATTTTTCAAGATCGTTTTTCGTTTTTTTTGTGTCTCCCTTCTTTTTATAAAAACTTAGAAACTCGCACACTAGCAAGGCTTTCTCTATGTTGTTATTGTAATTATGTTTGCCTGTTGTTGCCTTAATTACGGTTTACTGCGATAATAGAATCCTGGCTTTATAATTAACAACCCTTTTTATTTAAATGAGAATAAGCACAAGTTAGCCGTTTAAATAATAGTCGCTATTCTATTCTAGAATTAATTGATGTATATCTTTATTTATGTTAACGAGACCGCGTCCGAACGGAAATGGCTTGAAAAAACATATTGACGATTTATGCTAGATAAGCATTATATATAATAATTATATAATGTATATTATGTGCAAAAGTAATATGAGAATATGACTTTATTACATGATGATTGTGATTGAATTTCTATCGTTTAACTTTTGTGACATAAGATGCTTGGTGAATTTATCGATGATGGTGAGGAATGACTGCTTCTGCCAAAAGAATGTTTCCATGTAGTATCTCGTTGGGTTCTTAATTTTGAGTTTCACTTATATCAAATTTATGTTGAACAGGTTATCTGTCATATTTGGATAAATTGCAAACATCAATTATTAATTTAGGATAAAAATGTGTATTTCTGATATTTCGCTGTAATTTTCTATAATACATCTACATAATTTAAATGCTTCGTCCTTGTTTTCCAAATTTATAGTATTGTGTTGTGGCTCAGGTTCCCAATGCCCCGAATCAAAACCGTAAGGTCAATACATCAATATATCTCCCTATCAATATATTGATGTCTCACAATATGATGCTGAAAATATAAACTGAAATTGTTTAATTTCATTCCAAACTCAATC
This sequence comes from Dioctria linearis, assembly GCA_963930735.1. Classification (NCBI taxonomy): domain Eukaryota; kingdom Metazoa; phylum Arthropoda; class Insecta; order Diptera; family Asilidae; genus Dioctria; species Dioctria linearis. The sequence goes on along the minus strand of OZ005742.1, from coordinate 125,588,165 downwards.
AAAATTCATATTCTCATATTATTATAAACTGCAATTAAACATAAATTGCCATTCAATAGCAGATTCATATTCCATTCTCACGGTATGCATACTTACCTACATGCAGTGTCTTCTTCTTTTTATTTTCCGTGTGTACACTGCACATGCGTACATTACCTATTTCTTTAAATCTAAATGTATACACAGGGTGTTCCGGTGACCCCATAGAGAAGGAGGTGATACTACTCACCTAGATAAACAAAAAATTGTACGATGAAGGGGGGGGGGGGGCGGTAAGACGCGTCGTTTCGGCAGTAGGGGTGTTTAAGATTTTTAGTACTGTTTCCAGTTTACACCCTGTAAATTTCTTGATATAAACCCTATCAAGACGAGACTAATCTCAAATGATAGCAAACCCTCTAAGTAACGAATACACAACCAGCCTTCCTGTCATTTTCCATCATCAGTTACGTCAAAGTCAGAAAATTGAGAAAAAGATCCTAATATTTTCAAATTTTAACGATTTTCTCGCCGAAATGCATTATAGCCAAATAGTTTATTTACAGGATTTAGAAACCCCGGAATGTTACCTTTAATTTGAGCAAACTAAATGCAACAGTTTTTGAGATATTCCCGTTTCTATGATTCATAATTTCATTAATTTTGATAATTTGCGTGGAATTGCATAAAATTAGCCGCGATTTCTATTGTTATTAGCAAAATGCATGAAATTATGTATCATAAAAACGGGAATATCTAAAAAACGGAAGCATTTAGGTAGGTACATGTACATAGTCAAATTAAAGGTAACATTCGGGGTTTCTAAATCTTGTAAATAAACTAAACTGTACAGTTATCATGCATTTTGGCGGGAAATCGTTAAAATTTGAAAAAATTAGGATTTTTTTCCCAAATTTTGGACTTTGACGTACTACAACTTAGGATTGAAGATAACAGTAGGGCTGACTGGGCATTCATTGCAAAGCTTAGACGGTTTGCTATCACCAGAGATAAATCTCGCCTTGATAGGGTGTATATCAAGAAATTTGCAGGGTGTAAAGTGGAAACAGTACGAAAAATCTTAAACCCCTCCTACAGCCGAAACGGCCCACCCTCCCCTTCACCATACATTTTTTTTTAACTAGGTGAGTACTATCATCTTCTTCTGTATGGATCACCTACACCGGAACACCCTGTATATACAATTATTCTCGCCCTCTTCAAATTACTATTTGAAGACGGAAGCACAACTACATATTAGATTTTTTTACATAATGCATATACATTGCATCAAAGCTCTTCTGCATTTTCTCACGTACAATTTTTAAACGTCTTGGAAAGTAACAAAACGAATAAAAAGCTTTTTGAAGCTTTCATGGGTACTTGGGTGCAATATCGCCGACCTTGAAGAGTTCGATTTTAAAAGCCATCCAGAAAAGTAGTGAAATAAAAAAACGGGGATTCGGTAGAAAAATAAAGATTGTGTTAATTTAAAAATTGTGTTAAACTAAAAAACTAAAAATTGTATTAAACTAGAAAAATTGTGAAAACAAAAAGTGTATTAGGGATTTAGGAAACTTAATAATTACTCGAAGAAAAACAAATATCGAATAAATCAGTGAACTTTCTCGACAATCGCTTCTTCCTGGACGCTCCAGGAAGCACGAGGGATTGGTACGGCACTGCAATAGCTAATTTTGCACACTTAACAAATTTTGTCTAGCGTTCATTTCAATATAATTCGAGTAATTTTGTTGAAGAGTATTATATTTTGAACTCTAAGAAGATTGCAGTTTTTCCTTTTTTGGTACATTTTCTGAAAACACCACTACGGTATGCAGCTCTGATGTTCTAATTTGTTTTCGCTAAGAAAAATCTATCTAAACTCTCCTTAATTAATTACGATTTCACTAAGTTTTGCTTTTACTAATTAAATTTGTGTAAAACAATTGTAATTGTAGAACAATTGTATCTAGTATCGGAATACTGTCATTCACATTTTCAATACCACTATGGATTGTAGCTTGATCAGAGTTACTATGGCGTCACCGTCGCTAGGTGGTTCGAGTCCAAGCTAAATGCAGGTTTGTGCCTTGGTTGCATGGGTTTGTGTCTTGGATACACCATTGCGCCTTGGATGCACCATTGTGTCTTGGGTGCACCATTGAGTCTCGACTAGCGGGATTAATCGGTACTACCGGGATGTATCATTTGATCTTGACTGCACCCTAGCGGCATTAGCTGGTACTAACAGCATGCCCCGTACTACGGTTTTCTTAAATAGATATGTGTTGCGCCTAAATGTAGGCTTTTGGTTTCATTGAGTCTCGACTGCGCCCTAGCGGGATTAATCGGTACTACCGGGATGTGTCATTTGGTCTTGACTGCGCCCTAGCGGCATTAGCAGGTACTACCAGCATGCTCCCGTACTACGGTTTCCTTAAATAGATATGTGGTGCGCCTAAATGTAGGCTTTTGGTTTTGAACTAATATTAGTAATAATTAAAGTTGACGCTAGGAAATTTTTGTTCATGCCAATGGATTCTAGATGGTTGGGGTGGGCGTATTAGGGGGGACGAAATTTTCATCAGAAATCCTCTACGGGCTCTGGCTTTCGAGATATTAGCGATTTTACCTTTTCAGATATAGTTAATATTATTAATAATTCAAGATACCTTGGATAGTTTTGTTCATGCCAATAGATTCTAGAAAGTGTTAGAGGGGCGGGGGTTAGAGGGGGAACGAAATTTTCATCAGAAATCCTCTACGGGCTATGGTTTTCGAGATATTAGCGATTTTACCTTTTCAGATATAGTTAATATTAGTAATAATTCAAGTTTTTTGTTTGCTCATGGGGGTGCTGCGTCTAAATGTAGGCTTTGTTCAGCATCATTCGAATTTCACAACATGACATCACCATGAACAGATTCTAGAAGATGTCAGTGAGGCTTTAGCCGGGGGGGGGGGGGGGGGGTATAAATATAGGGGGGGGGGGGGGGGGTATAATGAAATTTTCATCAGAAATCCTCTACGGGATCTGGTTTACGAGATATTAGCGTATTAATATTTCAAGTTATTTTTGCTCATGGAAATGGATTCTTGGCGGTGTGGGGTGTGAGGGGGAACGAAATTTTCATCAGAAATCCTCTACGGGCTTTGGTTTTCGAGATATTAGCGACATCTGTTTTGGCGCAAACGCCATTTCTTGAGTAAGGTACCCTAGCGGCCTCAGCCGGAACTACCAGCATGCCTTGGTTTTGCTGTTTTCTTTTTTAGATATCAGCATGACGTCATCATGGTTTTGCTGTTTTCAAATGCTGCACGTTTTCTTAGCAGGGAAGTTGTAGATATCAGCATCATTCGAATTTCACAACCTTAGCAAATTATTATTATTATTGGGTCTTGGGGGTGCGTTCTTGAGCAAGGTCCCCTGGTGGCATTAGTCGGTATTACATCATCTCGGGCTGGGGATACGAGATCACTTTGGGGATAGGTACTGGAGGTTGGCTGAGAGCGTTAGTGGCAATATCTGATACTATCTATGACTAGGATTGTCTGTGGTGTGTTGGATTCGGCTACGTTACCTATACCAAGGCTTGGGTAGAATGTATGTAATGATGTGAAATACCCTAAGCGAATTTATATCGGGGGCTGTATACTTGTCAGCTTGAGTTTGGTTTCAGTTGTTTACTTTAGTATGAGTGCCTGTGGTAAGTTGGGCTGGGCTACTTGGTGGCTGAGGAAATGTTACCTAAGGCGCGGGTGGATGTGTGTAGCTGTACATTTATTTGGATATGAGTACTTATGAAAATAAGCGACATATTATGAGCGGAACGGGGGATTCTTAACCTTGAGGCATTACTCCATTTCATCAGATCAAGAAGTGGCAACCCCAGAAAGAATCTAAATCTAGTGTAAATAAATTATGTATTATAGTTTTAGTTTCATTTATTAAAGTAATTTTCATTATAGCTACATGTATAAAGTATTATAAATATATATTTATTTTAAATTGTATTATAGGTGTTTTTTTCAAGAAATTATAAAACATCTTTGTTATTAATCCAAGAATTGTGTTTTGATGAAAATCCGAGCCATTTAACGTAAGCTTTATCTCCACTCTTCTTTAAGATTTTCTCTACGAGATATAGGTCTGGGTGTTTAACTATCAGCAGCTCCAATTCATAAAAGCCTCCTGTGATTGGATTTCCTTGATAATCTTCGAGCTGATATGTGATGCGGTTTGTGTTTTGAACTTTAGTTATTTTAAAAATCTCAGCTGTCCAGTTTGGTGTATAGCCTTTCTCAAATATATGCTTGTATTTGCTGATGCGTACAAAATCTCCAACTTTATACTGTGCAGGAACAACAATCTTTATATGACTGTATACAGTTGAAAGCAGTTGCTTCTCATTGGAGGTGTTGATATCACGTGGTCTCATTTTCGTAGTTCGATGTATTCTTGAGTTGTATTCAGTGAACAGTTTCTTTACCATACCAATCCACTGATAAGTTCCATTAAAGCTGAATTCCTTCCACATCATATCCTTTAGAGTTCGGTTAAATCGTTCCACTATTGATGCTTTGAGGAAACTGTACGTAGAGTAATGATTAATTGCATGCTTTATCATTAGATTTTTAAAGAGGCTGTTGTAGAATTCCTTTCCATCATCAGTCTGCAGGTTTTTAGGTATTCGTCCCTCGCTTAATATAGACTGCATGGCATCTCTTACTTCTACACCAGTTTTTCTTTTAATTGGAATTGCCCATGCATATCTGGAGAAGGTATCAATTACTGTCAGCAGATAGCGGTAATCCTTGTTCACATACTTGTAGGGATCCATTTCAACCAAGTCTGCCTGCCACAAGTGATCTAGTCCTTTGATAATCACACGACGTCGTTTAAAATTTTCTCTCGCTGGTTTATGCAGCTCATTTACCACTTGTCTCTTACTCATCGTAATTATAAATGAAACAGATTTCTCAAGAGTTTTTACTCATATACACCATCTTTTGGTGTCAAGTCTTTCTTATTTATTACTGAAGTAAACAGATAGTTTTCAATCTTCGCGATTTCATCATTGATATATAGCGTTAAATTTGTCACCTCTATATTAATAGTTTTTTTTATTTCTTCAACACTTATTTTAAGTTTCTTGTCAAAATAGTCTTTGGTAGTAGCATTATCATTTTCAAAGGGCTCACCAAGTCGTTTTATACACTTTGAGTTTAGATCGTAGTCTCCGTTTATCGTTAAATTAAATCCAATACCCCGCTCTCCTTGTTCACCAGCTAGACCCGGAGCTCCTGGTTTACCATATGGTCCTTGAATTCCTTGTTTATCGACTGGTCCCTGAGCTCCTGTTGGTCCACGTTCACCTGCTTTCCCAAGATATCCTCGCTTAGAGAAACGTCCAAACTTGTCAACGCTCATCTGTAGATTGTGATGAAGTATGGTAATGAAGTAGTATTTAAACTATAATATCCGCTTCTCGCAACTTCTCCAGGATAGATACAATTTCATTGTTGTAACTGGTGTTTCCAGCCTGCTTTGATGCCATTAGAAGACGCAGTCTATCCACTAATTCATTTGGATCATCCCAGTAAATGTGATCAATGTTTTCTTTAGGCAGACGCATTAGTCCCATGCCTTTATGCTGTATAAGTTTACTGATTATAGCTTTGTACTTAGCCGCTCTAGTACCCTTTATTTGCCCATCTTCAACATATTCACGTTTATATGCATTGGTATCTCGCAATATAGATCCATAATTAGTTGAATCCTCTTTAGAATATAGACTTTTTACAGGATCTTTCATAAATAGCAGCTCACATAACCCCAAAGTTGTTTTATAGCTCTTCCCCTTGATAACAATATTTCCTACATCATCAAAATCAAACGTTGAATTACCGATTCTCCACGCATTGTCATCATAGTAAACTCCATAGGTTGGATCAATTTTAGGGCTATTATCAGTGAATAGCTATAAATAGTTTGAAACTATGTATCCAGACGTATCGGGGGAGGTGACAGGAGACCTTCCTGTTAATGTTCTTGAATGTTTAGGTGTTGCGAATTCTTCTTCAGATGTTAAGGAATAATCTCCATAATTTATAGGTGGGCTACTAGCCTCCATTTTCACATATTTTCGTTTTGGAGGGGTAAAAGGTTCCACAATGTCATTGGCTTCTTCTTTTGCTTCTTCTTCTTCTATTGCTTCTTCTTCTTCTATTGCTTCTTCTTCTTCTTCTTCTTCTTCTAATTCTTCTTCTGCTTCTTCTTCTTCTTTTGTGTCTTTTGTCTCAAACTTGGCTATATCCGGTAGCTCGTATTTGACTCTTCTAACAAACTCTTTTAAGGGTTTAGTGATTGGCTTAAAGGTTTCTTCAAGCTGAGCTTCTGCTTCAATCCTTCCCATCCTTAGAGCTTTAAATTTCTTTCGCACTGCATTCCTTGTCTTGATGAGTTCTTTTAATAGATTTTCATTCATCTTCGATATTAACTGAATAACGGCTTTTCAAACAGCTCTGATAACAGGTAAACAGCTTTCCAAACAGCTCTGATAACAGCTTTACAGCTTTCCGAACAGCTCTGCTAACAGCTTAACAGCTTTTCAAACAGCTCTGATAACAGCTTAACAGCTTTCCAAACAGCTCTGATAACAGCTTAACAGCTTTCCAAACAGCTCTGATAACAGCTTAATAGCTTTCCAAACAGCTCTGATAACAGCCTAACAGCTTTCCGAACAGCTCTGGTAACAGCTTAACAGCTTTTCAAACAGCTCTGATAGCAGCTTAACAGCTTTCCAAACAGCTCTTATATCAGCTTAACAGCTTTCCAAACAGCTCTGATAACAGCTTAACAGCTTTCCAAACAGCTCTGATAACAGCTTAACAGCTTTTCAAACAGCTCTGATAACAGCTTAGCAGCATTTAAACAGCTCTGATAACAGCTTAACAGCTTTTAAAATAGCTCTAATAACAGGTTAACAGCTTTTCAAACAAGTCTGATAATCGGTGAACGTCTTTAATCTACTCAGCAGGTCCACAGGACTCGGTGTGCTTTCGACTTATGAAGGTTTCGCATGTTTCATCCTTTTATAGTACAATGAAGGTATCAAATCCTTTACGGTAGCGCCCCTTGTTTAATGAGCTATCCTTATCAATCATCAAGAAACCATATTCATCCTTCCAACTCTCAGCACAGGCTCTTCGAAATTTATCAAACTTCATGTCTGTATTCACATGATCATTATAGATATGTTTCAAATTCAAGTCATCTTGCTTGAATAAGATGATTAAATTAGCATTGTCACGTATTAAGTGCTTTGGTATACGCGTATATGTTTGACCGAGATAGAAGCTGTCTATATCTTCGTGGCGACCCATGCAAAAATAGGATCGCACATTATCTTGCTTTTCACATGCTACATCATCGAAAACAAACACTAAATGTGATTTGACTTCCTCTGGTGGTAGAACGTCGCAGTTGTTTGAGAATGTATAATACCCCAATCCTGATATGGGAGTCATCACTCGCTTCATGTATTCATACTTTGGTTGAGGTAAAGATTTGGAATATATGTAAATATTTTCATATCTCAAACCATTCGAATGTTCCAGCAAACTTATCATAACATTAGTTTTTCCACAATTGGATGGTCCAACAATGATGCTTCTTATACTATTAGGCAATAGGGAACCATGCTTCTTTTTCACCTTCATAACAGCTACATCAGCATTTCGAATAGGAAAAGCTTGTTGTTGTTTAATGAACCGCATATTGAAGACTAACGTGATTCTTATAAGTACACGTGATTATATTACATTTCAACAGTATCATCGGAACCTTATAAGATGTCGGATCACAAATCGAAACGCTCCAGAAAATCTTCGAAAGGGGGCAGAGGACTATTAAATTCAATCATCAACAAATTACCTGTAGAATTACATCTACCGGGATACCAGTACTGTGGACCAGGAATAAAGTTACAACAAAGATTGGCGAGAGGAGATCCGGGCATTAATCCACTGGATGCAGCCTGCAAGGAACACGATATAGCATACTCGCGGCATAACGATACAAGTGATCGACATATAGCTGATAAAATATTAGCTGAAAAAGCCTGGCAGCGTGCAAAATCTACGGATGCAAATTTGAGTGAACGTGCCAACGCCTGGCTTATAACAAACGCAATGAAGGCTAAAATTAAGCTAGGTATGGGTCTTAAGGCTAAAAATAAACGCCAACCCACATTCCGAGAAGCAGTACGAAATGCACGTAAGATTTTAAAAATCAAAAAACCAAAAGACTTGATGGAAGCTACAAAAATAGCTCTTAGTGCAGCTAAAAATATTGTGAAAAGAAAGGAGAAATCATTTAAAACTCCACGAGTGATACTTGCACCAAAGGTTGGCGGAGCACTTCCGTCCCTCATCCCGTTGTTTGCTGGGCTTTCAACATTGGGAGCACTATCGGGAGGTGCAGCAGGCATAGCTAAAGCAGTAAATGATACCAGTGCGGCAAAGGCAAAATTGGAAGAAAGCAAACGTCATAACCAAGCAATGGAAACTATAGCGGTTGGTAAAGATGGAAATGGGCTGTTCTTGAAGCCGTATAGAAAAGGACTTGGACTCTATCTACAACCTCAACCAAAAAACTATTAAAGACGCTACCCAAGTGACCGCTAAACGAGTTGGATATCCACAAGTATACCACACACTTGCCGCACTTCAGAGGAGTATTTATGCGTGATAATCTACCTAAAAAGCCATGGAAGCGAGAAAGCGGTATTGTTAACTTGGACATCTCAACTGGATCAGGTACACACTGGGTAGCGTACTACAAGAAGGGTGATAACATCGAATACTTTGATAGCTTTGGCAATCTCCAACTACTTGGGAGGTAATATAACGTACAACTACAGTTCTTATCAGAACTATGATGCAGTAATTTGCGGTCATTTATGTTTAGAGTTTTTATATAATTGTTATAGCCATTAATTATTATCTACAAATAAGTGTATCTATATATTGAAATTGTGACAGTTCATTATCAACCACCATGTCATTAACACTTACTCTCACGGGAAATTCATCTCTACTCACTGCTGAGTACTTTCCTCCGCTGGAGCTAGCAACGGATTATGTTTGTGGATTAATTGATTTTCAAACATACAACTCTATACCAAATATTGATGTGAGCAATAATCTGGTTCATGTAGGGAATGAGGTTGTTGAGATACCTGTTGGATCCTATGAGATTCATGATATAGCAAAATATGTACAAGGATACTTGGATAAAGAAGGGAAAAGGATAAAGGTTGCGATAAAGGCTAACAATAATACATTGAAGAGTGAAGTTAAGGCAACTGAAGAAATACATTTGGAAAAACAGAGATCCATAGCTCCTCTGCTAGGATTCAGTAAAAGGAACTTATCTGCTAATATAGTGCATACATAAGAGTTGCCAGCCAATATCAGTAAAGTAAATACTATACGCATCGAATGTAATATCATATCAGGATCATTCTTCAACAACACACAAGTACACACTCTCCACGAGTGTTTACCGAACGTGGGACCTGGGTATAAAATAGTGGAGGTACCCAAAAATGTAATCTATTTGCCTGTGAGCACCAAACGTATAAGTTCTCTAACATTGAAGCTCCTTGACCAAGAGGGTGACTTAATCAACTTCAGAGGAGAGACTATAACCATCAGGTTACATTTGAAGCCACAGCATGTTGATATACAATAATGATAAATACGATTTCGGAGCAGACAAGATCATTAGTCAGCGAACAACCTTGACATATATGAGTATCCAGTACTACCGGAATGCACGCATCAAACCTGGTCAGTTAAGACTTCCACTCAACTGGAGAAACCTCGATTTATCATCTTAGCAATACAAACGGATCGAAGGAACGATAAAACCAAAGATGCAAGCAAGTTTGATCACTGCAAACTCACTGATGTTACAGTTCAGTTGAACTCAGAATCATATCCCTATGATGATTTGTATTTGAAATTTGATTTGAATAGATACGAATTGCTGTATGAGATGTATATAAAGTTTACACAATCATACTATGGTCATCAGTATCAGCCGTTCCTCACATGGGAGAAGTTCAAAACCGATGCTCCGATCGCTGTCATTGATTACTCACATCAAAATGAAACAATAAAAACTGGACCTGTTGACATAAGGCTAGAATTCAAGACATCTGAAAATATACTGGCTAATACAACAGCATATTGCCTGCTTCTACACGATCGAATAGTGGAATACAGTCCGCTGACAAGTGAAGTTAGAAAGTTAAATTAAGAAGATGGCAGTCATCGTAGACATCCAAGGATTCAAAACAAATCTCAATGAATTCATCACTAAAGAACTGGCAATTTTAAACAATGAAAACCAGATGCAGCACTTTATATTTCAACCACCGTTCAGATACAAAGATTTGACTTCAGCAAAAAAGAGACAAGTAAAATGGCTTCAACACAATTTTCATGGATTCCGCTGGGATGATGGCTACATACCGTATCACAAGCTGTACACTATAGTTGAACCACTGCTTCGAAACAAAGCCGTATATGTAAAGGGAGCTGAAAAAGTTTATTGGGTGCAGAAGGTAGTTGGAGAGGGTGAAATCATTATTAACGTTGAAGATGAATACAACTGTGGAAAACTAATAGAGATTAACACAAATGCGCCATCTTGCCAAGTTAATATTGGACAAAGTGCTATAAAAAATACTTTTATAATAAGAAATTTTATTGGAAATAAAAACAAGTGTTTATAAAACATAAGACTTTTCAATACACACATACCCCAGAACCCTCACTGACATTGTCTAGAATCTGTTCATGGTGATGTCATGTTGTGAAATTCGAATAATGCTGATATCTACAACTTCCCTGCTAAGAAAACTTATTTAGGTGCAGCAAAACCATGATGACGTCATGCCGATATCTAGAACTCTCCCGCCAATAAAGGAAAACAGCAAAATCAAGGCATGCTGGTAGTTCCGGCTAAGACCGCTAGGGTACCTTACTCAAGAAATGGCGCGTAGAGGATTTCTGATGAAAATTTCGTCCCCCCTAATACCCCCACCCCAACCATCTAGAATCCATTGGCATGAACAAAAATTTCCTAGCGTCAACTTTAATTATTACTAATATTAGTTCAAAACCAAAAGTCTACATTTAGGCGCACCACATATCTATTTAAGGAAACCGTAGTACGGGAGCATGCTGGTAGTACCTGCTAATGCCGCTAGGGCGTAGTCAAGACCAAATGACACATCCCGGTAGTACCGATTAATCCCGCTAGGGCACAGTCGAGACTCAATGAAACCAAAAGCCTACATTTAGGCGCAACACATATCTATTTAAGAAAACCGTAGTACGGGAGCATGCTGTTAGTACCGGCTAATGCCGCTAGGGTGCAGTCAAGATCAAATGATACATCCCGGTAGTACCGATTAATCCCGCTAGTCGAGACTCAATGGTGCATCCAAGGCGCAATGGTGTATCCAAGACACAAACCAATACAACCACGGCACAAACCTACATTTAGCACGGACTCAAACCACCTAGCGACTGTGGCGCCATCTGTGGCGGAATCCTGGAGGCTTAAAAAAGTGAGGAGGACCGGCATAGCTTATCTACTGACCTATTACACACGATGTGTTAACTATAACCGTTAAACAGTTATTAACTGTATTGCGTGAATGAATTTAAGTAGATTTTGAACAACATAGTTCTAACTCGGGGGTTACACGAGATAATACAGCTTGCCTGCAACTTGCACTGCCAGACTTTTTGCACGTGTAATCCCTACTTCCATGCTGGCAGCTCAGCAGCGAACTTGCATGATGAAAAATCATGGCAACTGGGGTGATAGTAATTTTACATTATACAGTTTTCAAGGCGGAAAGGAAATGCTTGAGAGAAATTGGTAAATGTTATACTGGGAAAATGAGATTTTCTGGGATAATTTGCATTACATCATTTAACAAACACCTTCCTCTTCAATTTTTTTTTTGGTTTTTATCATTCTGCTACTTCCTTTATTGCTACAATTTTGCAAAATACGCAAGGCTTTACGTCTCAATGCCATTTTTTAAATGAACTTGCATGCAAGATGATAAGACATCGACCGAACTGCCTTCTGTTCTCAAGTTTAAAATCGCGTTACTTTGCAACTACATAGACCAGCAACCGACGAATGCCGGTCTGGTTTCTAGTCATCGATAGTGACTGGCAATGAAGCTTCCTGTTCGTACCGGTTGATGTGAAATGCTTAACTTGTTCACATAGAAAAATATTTTGCGTGTCTGTGCCAGTTCGTGCTGTGGCGGTAAGTGTACATCGACCTTAATTCGACTTCCGTGCTATTCGAGGGTTGTTGGATTTTTAACCGGGCTTTTCGCGACCTCGTACAATTCAAGTACCGTGCTATACGAGGGATGCCTTACAATATTATATACCTTGGTATCTTTTTCAACAAATTTTCGCAAAAGCGTCCTTTTAAAATTTATCACTTTCAAAAATACACACCAAGAACTACAGTCACAAGTTTTTCAGTGTCTAGCTTCCCTTTTTACTAGTAACAATACGCGAACGAAGTCCAACATAATAAAGGTACGGGACCCACGAAGATTTACAGGTACACGGATACGTTCGGTATACCTCTAGCTCCGCTGTAAGATTTCTCGTCAATATAATTTTCGAAAATTTCCGTAAATACACAAGACACTACTTTCTTTAATGACTGCTACGATGGTGCTGACGACGGGGATGATGGGCTGACAGCCAATCGAGGACATTGCATGAGTCCGCCCAGCAAAAGATTTAATGCACTAGCATTCAAATTGTTCACCGAAGTTCAGCTGATAGTAGGGAAGCACAAAGTTCCAAATAAGAGGAGAGATAATTCATCCTGACACAGCTATCGTATTTCAGAATTTTCTTTGAGTGCAATTGTTGATCCAGTTAAGACAATTCGGAGAACCTGAAATCCCTTAAGGGAACAAAGCTCCCTACGAGGTAGTTTGTATGAACGAGCATGTACCTTCAACCAGCACGTACCTTGACAAAAACGATACATCATTCAAACTTTCGGCCGACTTGGGATCGTTGACGACATAATTTGACGTACTCTGTGATGTAGATTCTTCTTTCGATTTCCTTCCATTACTCTCAAAGGTTTCCCTAAATCCATAGGTCTAGGTTCAATACCCTTGCAGTTATCATTATGGAGGAGAGCCACCCAAGCTGGCAAAAGAGCTTGGCAATATCATATAGGTACTAATATATTTTGGAAGAAACCCAAAATAACACGTCGAAGTAGGCGCTACCACTGGTGTTGGCGCGAAGTAATTACCGATACTTCCAAGAACAGTTCTTTAATAATACTTAAATTATATGTAAAATTCATTGCACATATTTATATAGCAATTATCAATGATTGAACTTGTATCAATAATAATTATGTAATGACCTGCATATTTATGTGCAACTTGCATATAATATTAAGTCCAGGTTACGTAATTTAAAAATATTTATGTTCAGTTCAGACTTGAACATTCTGGGGGGAGTTGATGCTGGGCGAATTTTGAAATGTTTCGGGCTTCCGTGTAATTTCCTGACTCTTGATTATACTATAAAATCTGGCCCCCCAGGTTAGAGTGATGATCACGAGCATGATGATCATGAGCATGTTGATCACGAGTGTGATGTAGTTTGAGGCTGTAGTTGACCAATTTTATGCCCACGTGATGGAGTTAAATATAAACGATCTTGCTTAGGATTTAATCATATTTAAGATAATCATAAATACCTTCCAGTTATTTTTATGTACTAATTCTAAAATTCTATTTGTCAAAGCAGTTGTCGAAAATGTATGAGTTTACTTATCACAGTCAATAGTTATATGAATCATATAATGTATTAATCCTAACCATGTAGTTATCACAGTCAATGTTTAAGTGGCATTTAAAATTCTTACAACTCTAAGTGTTCAAATGGATTTGTAGTACAGTTAGGTAACTATCTCATTATGAAGAAATAAAACCCGCCAAGTGCGAGTCGGACACGCACACGAAGGGTTCCATACCATCGCACACAGTAGGTACTTTTTAGATTGAGCAAAAACAAAAGTTTCTGGTATGGGGACCCTAATATTTAACTTTATTTTTATTTTCATTATTTGTTGTTACGGCGGTAATAGAAATACACATTCTGTGAACATTTCAACTGTCTACCTATAACTGTTCATGAGATATAGCCCACTGACAGCGGAGGCTTAGTAATAGGGTCCCGTTAGCACCCTTTGGGTACGGAACCCTAAAAAGGTACAATTATGGTCAACTGCTGGCAGTCTGGTTCAAGCAACTCCAGCAGTGACATTGAGGGCATCAAATTTGTAAAATTAGAATGTAATTATAAGAAAAGTCCAGACTCTGTCTGAAACGCGGACGAATCCCAGCAGGTTTTTTTTATAAACTTATGTATAAACCTCTAAAAAAATGTAAGAAAATATCAATCTAAAATAATGAGATGCGGAAGTCAAATTCTACATCACTAAATAGATTGAAAAAAAATTTAGATTTCAACTTTGTGTATCCAACAGAGTCATACATCGCTAAAGTGTGAGTGGAATGAGCTGACAGTTAGTGAGGTGTTTCTAATATATTTGCGATTTCTTTAGAGTTTGAGAAAATTAAAAACAGGAACAGTAGCTGGTTGACGCATGTCTATCAACAGTAACACTTTTTAATTTTTGGTGAATGCAAATAGTGAATAAATTTATATCAAGGAGAATTTTTTTTAATTTTTAGCCCTCAATATGATAGAATGGAGGGACTCAGCTGCAAAGAAACGTCGATGAAACAGAGAACGGCAAGGAAGATGGCGGGATCGCAAAGCCAGGAGATATTTCATCGGCTTCATGGGAAAGACCCTGATCGACATACATTAAATTGAGCAAAGGAAACAACAGGCCAGTCACAGGAAAGTCTAGAGAGAGATGATTATTGACATGCATTAAGTCAGTGTTTAACCCAAAAGTGTCGATAGTTATGCAATTCGTGACGAAGCAATCAATTTAGAGAAGTTCCAATCGCTCAATATAACTGTGGTTCGATGAACATCATTTGTCAAGTCAGGTGTTTGAAAAATTATATTCCTGACCGCTAAACTGCTTGAAAGTTCACAAACTAAAGCCAGAAAAGAAATATTAAGCTTCCAAAGCCTTTAGACGAAAACGACGTCGAAAAATCATATCCAGATTTCATACGAATATTGGTATCCAATCAGAATGATATCAAATGAATAAATTTTCAGGACAACATTTGTTTATACAAAAGTGCATTTTCGTTTACTTCCACGGGTATTTAAGCACCCATGATTTTCATTTGTATTCAAAGTGTATGGCCAAACTCATCAACGTACTTTATATTTGCAATCTATCGATGGCTAAACATTACAGTTTGCCCAACTTTATGTCCTGCATAGTATACAAACTACGGAAATTCGTCAGAAACACCCAGCAAATGAGCAATGCAATCTACACCCCTTAAGGTCCGTTTCCACTGTGGTTTTCAGATAGTACGCGCACATAAAAAAAAACAGAAATAGAGCAAAACATGAAAAATCTTAAACTGTGCAGAGTAAAAGTTTTCTGTGCGTATCCACTGAAATCTTTCAGAAAACAATTGAAAAGTATCTAGCTGTGCTCTGAAAGAATATGCGCGCGCTCTACAGAGACAAGCCTCTAGGTGGATACGACACGTTGGAGTGCTAAAATTCTTGTGTATGCACAATGTTTTACACTTTCCGAACTATTCGAATTGTAAGCAGAGGCAGCGGCAGCGGCAGCAGCAGAAATAGAATATGAAAGTTGATTATATCTCAAAAATTCTGCTGCTGCTCAGTGTTGCCAATATAAAAAGAGCTAACATTTTATTTCGTTGTTGGCGTCCTTTCTTTTAGAAGTGTCAAAGAGATTTGATGCGAGAAAAACAAGATGTCTATGGAGGAAAGCTAATTAATTTTGTTAGAAATAACAAATTAATTAACAATTAACATTAAATTTTTAAAAATTAGAACACCTGACATGTGTAATTGACAAATCACTGTTTTCTGCTTCTGCTTTCAATGTGGTTGACAAAGCAGAAATGTCGGATTTCTGCTTCTGTTTGTGTCGCTGCTTTCGGCTCTTAATGTGTCACTGCCTTTAGTCTAAATACTTTGCGTTACACGTCTCAGTTGCTGTATATATGTATATTATTATATATTATATATGCATATATATGTGTATATAATACAAAGCAACACAAACAGCAGTCAGTGGTTAGTGGACGCTTACAAGCTAAATTACATGCGCCAACATCAGTAACATTTAAGAGTTGAGCTAAAATCATTATTATTATTTAAAAGTAAATAAAACCCATTTTTCTTAAAATTATTCATATTTAGATTTTAAATATTCACTCTAGTGCAGACAGCAGGCAGTATCAGAGTATCATTGCTGTGCTGATGAGATTACTCTATGCTGCTGATCGAAACACATAGTATACTCTCTGAGGCTTGCTTGGATGTGCTTCTGCCTTATGATTCCTTTTTGTTAAATTCATCAAATAACCAAGTCGATCGGTAACGGATCGACGTAAAGGTGGAAAACCAAGAGCACATGCATTTTATATCACATAAAAGATCATCATGGCAAATTAAACACATTGTGTTCAAGTTCATTTCAGGGAACATTAAATATTGAAAAGGAAAATATTCGGAAAGTGTATAATAACTGTCATTTGCGTTCAGGTACAATAGCAACTTTGAATCGAGGTGGAGAGTTGCTGCAACACAATACGCATCTTTATCAATTAACAAAGTATGTCGATTGTCCCAAAAGAAATTACGGAGCCTGAACTTCAAGTAAAACATTCGTATTTTAGAGAGATATTTAATACAAAATTTAATAATTTATTGTTTTACATATGATACAATCAAAACACGAAAATCGCCAAAACCCGATTTTACTAGAAAACACAATATTTGTGTTTGCTTGTGTGTTCAGGTAGTGTGGGGGGGGGATGTGTGTGTTTGTGTGTGTGTGTCACTTAAGCCCCTCACCAATGGCGTATACATACTGAATGTATATATAGTCACATCCTTAGTAAATATCAAGGTTTAATGGTTGTGAGAAATTTCAATTGTAACGCGAAGTTACTAATAGCAACCAGTCAGTTCTAGATTTAACCGAAAGCTACGTGAGAATTCAGCCACAACCAGAATTAACTAAATATTCTTTATATATATTATATATATTATATATATATATATTCTGTGTTATATTAGTTAAAACTAGAATTACCGAGAACGCTTTGTTAGAACTAGGATTTCCTAGTAAAATCGGGTTTTGACGAATCTGGTGTTTTGACTGTAACATATATACCAAATTTCTGACCTGGTTTTTATTTATAGATTTTCCCACGAGTTTTTTTTTCAGGAATAAGATTTTTTCAAGTTTCAAAATTATTGTTGACAGCTGATAATTTAAAAGATTAATTAATTAATAGCTTTGATTCAGGCAATCATACCTGCATGAAGTAAAAAGGTTCTGTTATGAAGAGCATACCTGCATAAAGCATATTAATAAAATACATAAATTCTGTCATTAGTTTAATTATTTAATTATTGAAAACTTTTGAATTTTCAAAATAATTGTAAGGTTTTTAATACAGTCATCATGTAAAATTGTTTTGACAACTACAGTCGCTTTAGTTTTTCGGCATTCATATTTTTACAATAATTGACTCAGCTGCAAAACATTTAACTAAATCTAAATCTGGCAAGGTTATGAAAAATAACGAACAAAATAATTTTAATTTCAACAATCTTGATTTTATTTTAATTTTTTATTGAAATTCTTTAACCTTATCAGCATTATTTATTTGTGGCTGGGTTTTTCGAGGTACTTTAGAGCGGTTATGAGATTTCGACACATTGTTTTCAATAATCTTAAAACATATTTTACAAAACCCTCTGCTGTTTCTTTTTTCTATCCATTTATAAGTTGGCGTCCATACAGAACGAGTTTTTTACCACGTTTATTTTGTTTATTATTAGTATGATCTTTTGGTGGCGGCAAAACATCTTCCATAGAATTTTCAAGTACGATTTCTTAACGTATCCGGACCCGAATTGCTCTAAATTTGTCGTTATACTAGAAATTCTGTTTTCTATATTATTATATTTATGCTTGCTTAATTTCCAGGAACTGTTATAGAATCCCTTTGATCTCCGGATACATTTGTCATATTTATATTGGTGGTAGCACAACCACCACATTTAGATAGTTTAATAAGGTATCTGCAATATTGTCAAAAATTGCTTTAGTACTTTACCTATGGACATACATTTTAGATGCTTTAACACTTACTTCTCCATTAACGATTTTGATCACATTAGATTTTTACTCTGAACTTCACAGCTTCGTATGAAGTTCTGATTCCTGGTAAATTTTAAATAGTTAGTCAATTTTATGGCTAAAAAACTTTGAGGTCATTATAAACAATCGTCGATCTACTCATAAGGTCATTCCATAAGAAATCGATCAAAATTCGCACTTTCCTAACCTGACCATCACCAACCTCGTTCTTCTTTTGCTGAAATTTGCTGAAAGTTAAGTACCTAGTTATGAGATATTTCATTTAGTACTCCGATGCATGCTTCCTGAATTAAAGTACCCTGAAATCCATAAAATTCCCCAATTTTTGGTGTGCTACAGATTCACTGAAATGGGCAGGCGACATCTATAAAGAACGGACATAAACAGCTTTAGGTTCGGGGTATCGATGTTTCGAGAACGAAATATTCGGGAAGAATCTAGGACAATTATTGTAGAGTATAAATGCGGCACTTGTCACCGCCAGGAGGCGAATTTAATCTCAGACAGTGCAGTGAATACACGTGAAAGCGAATAAATGGCAGAAAGCGTTGGATTGCGATAAGTTGAAGTACATTACTAGTGATAATTAAGGTAGAGTTGATTGATTATTAATTGTGAATTTTATAAACGGAAAAGTAGAGTGAAATAAAAATAACTTGTGTATTATATTCGCAATATTGTGTTTTGAACACGAACTAAAGCCACGCTCGTAGCAGTAGATACAACTTTTACGCTTGAATATCTCAAAATTCATTCCTCAATGCTCATAATGTTATTATTAAATAGTTAAATTGTCAACAGGTTTGGGGACGATATTTGTTTTTTTAATTGAGGTCTGGTTTTTTGGGAAAAAATTTCGTAAAAGTCTATTATGTTATCCTGGATCCCGTAAAATTTTTTCACCAAGGACATGCTTTTTCTTCTCAAATGTGGCCCATTAAAAGTCCTTTAAAACAAAAAAAAAGCCTCTTCTTCAAGCCCATGAGATCCCTAATTGAAAATTCAACTATTTCCTAACAACATTATGCGCATTAATTTAAAAGATATGATGTAAAATACTTGAATTTCGTACTATGCTAAATTTGTGCCCTTAAAATATACATATACCACTGTTGTTTCTGCGGAATTAACCACAAGAAGTCAAAAGCCCGATCTCGATCAGATTATGCAGATTAAACTGTTATTATATTAAATCAACGAAATATTTCCTTAGTTGTTCCGTCGTCGCTAACACAGATATGGCGTAAACTGTAAGTTTCTTGAATGTTGTATTTGGAAATCGGGAATTATTGCCAAGTTTTTTTTTGTGTCACAATTCACAAATATAATATATACACCTATATTATTTTGTTACAAACAATCAACGTTTTTGTAACACGTGAATTAAAGTTAATTAATGAATTCAATCTATAAGTCACACCAAGAGCAGCGCGACGTGCCAAAATTGTTGTCGCGTGGCGATTTTGGAGATTTCTCAAAAATATAATTTTGCCCTTGCCGCTGGCGGCAAGATTTCTTATTCATTTACAATAAGTCCATGCAACTCGTTATATTTGGACTTTTGCATGAAGTATTTGTAGAATCGATCTGTGGTTTAATTACGAAAAATTGTTATTTTACCCTAAATATATATCACATTCCGTAAGGGTTATTATCTTCACATTTAATGTTTTCAATTTTTCGTAAGTAAACCTCATCGAGTTCAATGTAGTACCAAACCAACCAAGGTGTATAAAATACTTTTGGATTTCTTGCTAACAACAAATATAGGAGTTTTTTTTAGCA
This sequence comes from Dioctria linearis, assembly GCA_963930735.1. Taxonomy (NCBI): domain Eukaryota; kingdom Metazoa; phylum Arthropoda; class Insecta; order Diptera; family Asilidae; genus Dioctria; species Dioctria linearis. The sequence goes on along the minus strand of OZ005742.1, from coordinate 125,567,938 downwards.
TGAACAAATGAAAAACGGAGTACTTGTACAGTATTACCGGAATATGATTTTAGTACAAACGGCAGTACTGATACTAAGGTGATATTAGGATTTGAATATTCTAGGATCAACCACTAGAATAGTTGAATTCACAAAATTAATGCAAGCATTATACTTACACATTATAAATTGCCTCCCTCCCTATCACAACACCTCTAATCCATCCTTACTGGGTTTATTCTTCGTTTCTGACCTTGAAAAAGTGCTTTTCCTCAATCTGCTCGAATCTACCTCGTTATTCGATCATGACATACTATTTTTAAATATGATTTTTTGGTCAGTCTATATACTGCTCAGGAGCTAATATTTTTTAGACATTTTATCAATTCTGACACCACAGCTTTACTCAGTGAATGTGCATCGCTATCATGGGACAATTATGCAGGTTTGCTTTAGTGGATGACAGACTTAAATTTTTTCGTGAAATTATTAATTATTTGTTTGGTAAATATATTCCCTTAAGAACTCGAATATTAAACCGAGTGGTTTCCTGTGGTTTTCCTCTGAAATCAAGTTTTAATAACCTAGCGTGCGTTTCTGTATCATAAATACTTACGTCTTAGAACTATGGATTGCCACAAGTGCTTTAGAGTGAAAAGAAATATGGTTAATTCCATGCTCCATGCAGCTAAGCCTATGTATTGTATTACAACTCGAAGTTTGACTGTAATCTGTCCCCGAAGAGGCGTTGGGGTAATCAAAAAAATGCAGGCCTTTATTGTAAAAACCGAGCTGTGGCCTTACTCCGGAGGAATTAAAAGCTCATTTCACCTCTTCGTATTATGCAGCCCCGGCGTCCGATGTCTTACCTGCAGACATTGGAAGTAACAATTATTATGACATTGTTCTAAGACCAATGCTTATTATACCCCTAGTTGAATGCCCGTATGTAATTTCATAAGGTCACCTATCTGTACAAATTTGATTGTTGAAGTGGTTTTTCACATATATTTCTGCAAGGATTTCATATTTTGAAGAACTTTTCACTACAATAAAAACGTCTCAGACTTATCACAGTATACGTCAAAATCCTACATGTTTGTATGGCAACCCGATTTAGTTCACTCCTTAAAATGCATTTACTATTTTTGTGTAAACGCCGTGTACAAAATTTCAGCTCTCTAGGTTGACGCGTTGCCAGGCAGTGTCCAAATATATAGTGAAAAACGAAATTTTTTTATGAAACCCTACGAAGGAGTTATCCAATTTACCCCATTTTAGAACTTGAATTTACTATTTTTTGAAAAAAGTCCGTGCGCAAAGTTTCAGCTCTCAAAGTGAATGCGTTCTCGAGTTATCGTGAGGGCAGACGGACAGACGGGCACGAAAGATCAAAATATCTTTTAATATTATGCTTGGGTGTCCAACTCATTTTGCTCCACCAGCATTATTTCTAGGTGTTACAAACGGAATGGTAAACTTAGTATACCCGTTAGATTTCATCTAGGGTATAAAGAGGAAACGATAGATATATAATGTTTTCCGACAAATTATGCATTACAAACGGAATGAACTATTTTTCTTTAAAAATGTGGAATATCTACCGATTTTTTTTATCATGGTGTAATACATCAAACAGATATAATTTTTTATTTGCTTTATTTAAGTAACAATTTTATACACGGTAAATATTTGGTTGTGGCTTCGAGCTCATTTACAAAATTGAATGGCTCCGCATTACAAGTTGCTCGCCGTTTTATATAAATTGGATGTTCTGGCGATGGTAGCGTAAAGTGCGGCGCGAGGGTGGGGACTATGGAATTCAGGGAAAGGTTTATGGAAATGCAGTAGCGGCGTGCTAGATAGAAAAACAGTGGTGGCGTGCTACATTCTCCCCCTCTGACGCTGAGATCGTCTCGATGAAGTGTCAGTATTGGCATGGCACGCTGTAGAGGTAATGGTTTTCTTGGGTCTCCCTCGTTTCCTTATTGGTACGATTGGTTTGGGTGTACTAGTTCCCTCAGGTCCATCATAAGCTGATAGTGCGGACATATGATATGATCCTGCAGGTATTGTTGGTGTGGTAGGATGCGAAATCTCATAAGTTGTAGTTCCGCGTCGTTGCAGAACAATATAAGGTCCATCTTGTCTAGGAGCTAATTTCGAAGAAAAGCGGTTGGCAGCGCAACTGCGTGTATTTGTTCGTACCCAAACTCTATCTCCAGGATTATATGTTGGGTCAGGTCGTCGCTTTTTGTCACTGTACTCTTGGTTTCGTTGCTGTACTTTATGTTGAGTCTCCTTTACCCTTTTTAGCGTATCTGTGAGTTTAAGAAGATAAGGCGTTATCTGCGGCACGAAGTTCTCAGCTTCTACTATTCTACGAAGATCATGGCTACCGTCTTCTCAGATCGAAGTTCTCTCCCAAAGGTGAGGTAAGCGGCCGAGTGTCCTGTGCTCTTACAACGAGAATTATTCATAGCAAACCTGATTGCTCCTAAATGTTCGGGCCAAGATGAGTGATCCTTTCCAACCAATATGGCCAGTTGGGTTTTTAAATCACGGTTCTTTTGCTCCACTGGATTGGATTGCGGATGATAGACTGGTGTAAATGATTGCTGTATTCCAAGACAAAAAGTTAGGTATTGTACTATAGTTGAAATGAATTGTGTGCCATTATCACTAATCAAACGACGCGGTATTCCGTAGCGAAAGAAGAATTCATTTAGTAGCACTTTTGCACAAGCTTCTGCCGTTGCTTCTGCTAGAGCCTAGAGCTCTACCCATCGGCTTGCAGTGTCCTCCGCAACCATTATCCATCTTTTACCATGTGTAGATTCTGGCAAAGGTCCAAATAGGTCGACCGAAATTATCTCAAATCGCATCTTACTAGGCGTTGTTTGGTATAGCCCTGCTGGTTTCAGGTTTGTAGACTTATATCTCTGACATTCGAGGCACTTAGATATGTGTTTTGCTATATCCTTTCGCATTGCATCCCAGTAGTACCGTTCAGAAATTCTTTGGCAAGTGCGTTCTATACCATAATGACCGGAAGTTGGTGCATCGTGATATGCCTGTAAAATAGTTGATTGCTCTTGTTTGGGTATGACTAACTGTCCCTCTTCATTGTCCTCATCGGGAAGGTATCTATGGAGTACACCATGGTTCATGAGGTATCCTCTATTAGCCCATCGTACGTATTTTTCGGTCTTTCCGGTATCTTCAAGACATTTTATTATTTCTGTTAGTGCTGGATCTTTAAGTTGCTCTATCCTTATATCCCCTGCTCCTCGTCGGGGTAAATCAATTTGTGTGCTACAAATTTCACATGATGCATAAGTACTATCCGTACAAGGTGGTCGTGACAATCCATCCGCTACTACGTTCGATTTTCCTGGTGAATATGTGATTTGAATATCGTAAGGTTACAACTGTAGTGCCCATCTAGCCAACCTTCCCGTGGGTGACTTCAAAGACATTAACCATTTAAGTGGCTGATGATCAGTAACAACAGTCACTTGTGAGCCTTCTATGTAACCTCGAAATCTGCTTATGGCCCATATTATTGCAAGAGCTTCACGCTCTGTAGTGGAATAATTCCTTTCTGCTTGAATTAGTAGCCTACTAGCATATTCAATTGAGTGCCCATCAGCGCCCTCCCCCTGCACTAATACTGCTCCCAAAGCGTAGTTGCTAGCATCTGTTTTTAGTATAAAAGGGAGATTCTCGTCTGCTTGTTTAAGAACAGGAGCTGTCGTTAATAGAATCTTTAGATTTTCAAAAGCCTTTAGCTGCTCTGCTGCCCATTTCCATACTGCATTTTCTTTAACAGCTTGGTCATAGGTTGACTTAAGTCTGCATACCGTGGAATGAAACGTCTGTACCATGAACAGGTTTGCAGAAAGGATAGAAGATGCTTTTGGTTCTTGGGTATAGGCATTGTGACTATAGCTTCTATTTTCTGAGGGTTTGATATGATTCCATCATTTGTTATCAAATGTCCCAAATACCTCACCGTTTCACAACATATGTTGCATTTGCTTCGGTTAACTGTAAGCTTAAAAAGCCGTAGGCGTTGAAAAATCTTGCCTAAGTCATTTAGGTGTTGACGGAAAGTAGATGAATATAAAATTAAATCATCGAGGTAAATGAGTATTTTTATACCTTCAAGTCCCGATTTAAACCTATCCATTAATCTTTGGAACGTCGCAGATGCGTTCCGTAATCCAAATGGCATCCTTTTAAATCTGAATATTCCAAAAGGTGTTATGAAGGATGTTTTATCCTTGTCGTCATTATTCATCTTTATTTGCCAATATCCAGAGCGTAAATCTAAAGTAGACATAGATTGGGTGCTTTTTGCTTCTTGTAACAAATCATCCATGCACGGTAAGGGATATCTATCAGGTATAGTTATCATATTTAGCTGACGATAGTCTATACATACTCTGATGCTTCCATCCTTCTTAGGAACTAACACAACTGGTGCTGCCCACGCTGATTCGCATTCTTCTATAATATCTTCCGTTAACATTTTATGGACTTCAATTTTTAGCTTTTCTCGTTTAATAGGAGATAAACGATATGGTGGTACAGCAATAGGCTGATGGTCCGAAATTTTTATGCAATGAGTTATGTATGGCGTATATTCCCCTTGATATTCAAGAATATCTCTATTTGATATCAGCAAGTCATTTATTTGCTGCCTTTCTAACTCATTTGTGTTTCTTGCTTCGTTCTGTCGCAATTTTACTTCTACTGAGTGAAAGTCGACAGCGAACAATTTAGTTCTCTTGGGAGGCTTTGGGAACAATCGCGATTTTCTTGGATCTACTTGCCGTAGTGTTAACACTCCGGCTGGTACGGAATCTTTAAAAATTTCCGATATTTTATTCGGAGAGTAATCATTTGAGCTTGATGAAAGTGATGACCTTCTTTCAGAAGTAGCTATTTTGAAAAGCTCCCAACGTGGTTGATTTGATGAGATGTGCTCCTTCATCGGATCTACAAATGGAGAGGTATCACATTCTAGATACCAATCTAAGAAAGGTGACTTGATTGCGCTGTTTGCTACAGCAATTGTGTTATGAACCGCTGAATTGTTCTCACATGTTACTTCCACTGAAGAAAATTGAACGACTTCAGTGGTCACAAATTCAAAGTGCTTATCACTTTGATCTATGAAACTCCAAGATCTTTGTGGAAGATTTAATATGATTCCAGCTTGTTCAAGGAAATCAATTCCCAACAGAGCTCTGTTATCTGTTGCTTCAAGCAGAGCTAGAAAATTACCCGAAATTTTACGATTGCCTAGTGTGACTTCAATATTTGCCGCAAGAACATCTTGGCGTTTACAGGAACCGTCGGCTAGACTAACTTCGGCAATTAATGACTCAAATACATGTTTCCTTGCCTTTAGAAGGATTAATAAGCTAGAGCCAATAATACTTGTTCTGGCGGCCTTAACAGCGAATGATCTATCGAACTTTTTGTTTTTCGTATATTACAAAGACTTTGGTGTAACCAGTGACGAATGTAATAACAAAATTAACCTTTTGCAAGAAGACAGATCAAAGCCGAAAGCGAATAAATATCGAACTTGTGCAAAGGAATATATATTTAATTTTTTTTTTTTTTATGAATATTTTATATTTTGTTAGCAATATCAAGAAATAACTTTTGCAAGAAGACAGATCAAAGCCGAAAGCGAATGATTTGACGAACTTGTGCAAAAGTATTTTTTTTTGTTATGAATATTACAAAGACGCTGGTGTAACCAGTGGCGAATGCAATATGAAGAAATAACGTTTGCAAGAAGACAGATCAAAGCCGAAAGCGAATGATTTGACGAACTCGTGTAAAAGTATTTTTTTTTGTTTTTTTGTTTTTTTATTTTAATGTTCAAAGCCGCGAGTTGGGCGCCAAATGTAATACATCAAACAGATATAATTTTTTATTTTCATTATTTAAATAACAATTTTATACACGGTAAATGTTTGGTTGTGGCTTCGAGCTCATTTATAAAATTGAATGGCTCCGCATTACAAGTTGCTCGCCCTTTTATATTATTTGGATGTTCTGGCGATGGTAGCGTAAAGTGCGGCGCGAATAAATGAGGGTGGGGACTATGGAATTCATGGAAAGGTTTATGGAAAAGCAGTAGCGGCGTGCTAGATAGAAAAGCAGTGGTGACATGCTACAGTGGCATATTATGCACATATTTTTATACATAAATAAAATAAAAGCAAAAATAACAAGCATAAAAACTAATTGAGTAAAATTTCGGATTGAATGCGCAACCACTTTTTTTATTTTTTACATATTTAACTAAATGAACCCAAAAAAATTTCCATATGCAATTTCTGAACTCATTTTATTTCTTATTATTTTCGCTCCTCTTTGAAGACAACAATTTGATTAACTTTTTGAACACTTATAGTACATAAGATGTTATTTCTTATAGAGATCCAAATTCACTTTTCCGCCATCATGAATTCTGACCGGAATTAGGAGAAGGGTCTATTCTTTGTCCCAAAAACTATGAAAGTTCTGCGGCAAAAGTCCCATGTTATTTCTTATGGGGGTCCACATTTACTTGTTCAACTATCTTGCTCTAACACATCATTTGTCTCGCTCTCCCCCTCCTGCGTCTGGTATTGCAGGCTACAATTTGACCACGAACCCGCCCACTGCTCCCCTTTCGCTCTCTCTGTACTGTGTCTGGTCTTGGAGCTGCCCCCAGCACCCGGTAGAGGACCACGGTCTAGATCATGGGACGTAGTCTTGTACGGATACAATTTGACCTTGGGTGTGCCAAGTCCTGTACGACCTTAATGGGGGACTCCGTCTAGAGGATATCCCAGGATGTGGTTCATGGGAGATTCCTTTCCTGCCGTCTGGCTGACCAGGAAAAAAACCTCACTATGTTTGGTTAGCTGGCCTTGTCTTTGTTCCCCGCCAGCTGATCAAGCTCAGTTTTAGCTGATTTTAATAAAATAATATTCCAAGGCGTTCACCCATGAGGTCACAGAGGTGTTGTGTGAATGTTCTCTAGCGGTGAATGAATACTGTTCGAATTCCACACAAATGTTTCTATAATGTGAGTATAACTAATTTACAAAAGTTTCAGTTTTATAATATCACCATGAATTGGAATTGAAAATATTATTTTTTCACATGACGCTTACTCTCGTTTGAACCCTTCGTGCGTGTTACGTCAAGGCCAAAGACGATACCTCCATTACCCCATGGGAACGAGAATTTTCCCATAGATTGGAGACATTAGTCTCATAAAGAATTTATTAAATAAAAGCCCCGTCAACAAATAATTTCATAAGTCAAAATTAATAAGACTCCGTACTTAATTTCATGGAGATAAAACTCTATGAAAAAAAAGATTCCTTACATGCCGGTCATAAAACGTGACTTATTTAAAAACAAAAAAATATGTAAAAGCACAGAAAATAGATCATGGAGAATGAAGCTTCAGTTGAAAAGAGTTGAGTCGTGGTAACGGAGTTCGTCGGATGTATTTGTCTATTTCAACAAAGTAAAATTAATTAGATACTTTGGATTAGTTTTGCATTTTTAATATAATAAAGACTTTTAAGAAACTTAAAAGTATTGTGTTTTAATAACGCTTTTTATATTGTTCACTATTATAATAAAGAATCTACTTATTTTGCGCGAGTCCGACTCGCACTTGGCCGGTTATTATTTCACTATAGCCTCAGCTGTTCACTTATCTATGTTCCAAATATAACCTCCTTTCCGCCGGAGATTCATCCTTCAGGAAATACAGCCCTTTAAAATTGCAACATTTTCAACAGCATTTTTTTAACTGTGCGATTTTGTACCAGGGGTTAAGTTTAACTAAGCCCACACACGCACACACACATACAGCCCTTTAAAATAGCTACATTTGCAGCATTTACTGTGGGATTTTCTTCCAAGCGATGACTTTAATTAAGCCCACACACAGACAACCGATTATAATAAGCAATTGAATATCATGCTGGATAAATTCAATTTTATATGACCGTATTTATAGAATAGAAATCTCCCTCGGTATCTCCAGGAAATATCATCTGAAACTGCGTTGTTCCGTGCAAGAAGAAAAAGTTCACAGCCGACCAAGTCCTCGACAACACGAGGCCCAAATGTGGCTTACATGGTACTGCTCCAGCTTCTTAAGTTCTGAAACTGAAAAAAATGGTGCGTGACGTGAATAATCTAATTAAAGAAATAAAATCAGCACTTCTTCGTGCCAAATAGATCCCTTGCAAGGAGGTATAAAGCAATGCACTGGGGACGTATGAAAATTATGGGCAGTATTCAAAGTAATTACAGCTTTTGGTGGAAAAAATTGCCGACCCATGGCATAAGTCCCTTAAGTGGATTTCGGTCACAAATGAAACAGCTGAGATTGGTTGACGGTACTGGATATAAAAACCCAACCCAGATAGAGAAAACTACAATAGCGGCCGGGTTAAATGGGAAGATATTCAGTCAGCATTCCAGAATAGTTTGAGGACTGGAGTAATAGCCAATATATCCCTTAAAGAACCTTCATCATTTTTGTAAGTTTGTAGTGCTTTAGTCCGCCGCGTCGTATCAACAACGCTGTGTTTTGTGGTGAATTTAAAATTGGAAAGGGGGATAAAGAAGTATTTGAGCTTTAATACATAAGCACAAGAAGCGCCCCCATTACAATAGCACAGACTTGAACCTCTGGTTTAAGGAAGAGATTCAGAACGCAATCGTCAAAATATTGGGGAGTTCCAAGAAAAAAACAGTGGTTGATCTTTGTCGGAAGTTATAAACTTCGTCGTTAATATCAATAAGTTCACACCACACCTGGGATACTCATACATAGAGCTGCCTCCAGAAATCATTAGGAAAGAAGCTTGCATCAATGTTAAAAGCGATGATGACGCTTGTTTCGCTTAGGCAGTTGTATTAGCCATAATGTTTTACAAAATACCCACATTAATACCACATTTTGGACTTGAGAGTATTCAGTTACCGATGACTGATAAGCAGATTCCACGATTCGCGATGCAAAATAGCATCTCTATCAATGTATATATATTGAAAAAGATGACCAAGAAGCAAAAAGGAGAATTCATCACACTAGTAACATATCTGACAAAGAATAGAAATGAGAAACACATTAATCCTTTAATGATCCAGAATGAATACTACGATGAGGATGATAACGGGAAAGAAAACAACGATGCTGCAGAATCAATCTCACTACGTGTGGATTAAGAATTTATCCCGGCTTTTCTCATCGCAACTCAGTATTCATAATGGCTCAATGTAATCTTCTAAATCATTTTGATGTGAAATCCTAAGATTAAGAAATTTCGCAATACCAACTCCATCAATTATGTACAAGCTTGCTTCTTTGTTGATAACTTTGAGACCCTCATTAGATAAATTATCTCGAAACGATGGGGCCGGTAAATCACATTTGACTACAGTTCCAATAACTTTCTGTCGCCACATTGGCTTGAACATTCAAATACCTTTACTACCTTATATAATTTATTAGCATCCATATCTTTTACCTTCAATATTTCTTTACAACCACAAACTTTATGATTTTTTACTACAGCCATTGCCGTCTTTACTACAGGCTATGGCGTTATAAAATTCATATGTATGAGAAACGTGTCCTTTGAAAGCTGTTAGCATTGCACATTATGGAAAAACAAACACGTTTAAAAATTTATATAAAAAAACAACGCTTCTGGTGACGATAATTCTAACGCCTATTTATAGGTCAAAATGCTTATACTTTTAGGAAAACAAAATTAATTGTGAGTCTTTCAACAAAATTACGAAGAGTTTCTGCATTTTATTAAACTATACCCAATTTGCTATGAAAAGAGAGTAAAGCTTTCGCTTAAGACAAACGTTCTTTTTTAAGCTTGAAATATCTTTCTCCTGCAAATCATGAATATGAAAAAATATGAAAAATTCAAATGCATAATAATTAAACTTATTACTTTAATAATGAAATTTCTTTCAATTGCATGATTCTTGTTTGTTGGACTTCATAAAACAATCATTTTCACTTTTTTGACCTGCAATTTGTCATTCTCTAATTTTGAAAAGTTGTTTAGAAGCGAAAAGAGAAAGAAATAAAATATATTAGAAAAACTTTTAAAATAAATAACTTTCATACATACATCGTACTAAAAAGCAAAAATATTTTTTTTCTTTCCGTGTGATATACGCAAGAAAACTTTTAATGCAAAATATGAAATACTAGTACTCAGATTAAATCTTAAAAGTTTTGGCATCCATATCTACAATCACAATCGTCAAACTGCAACTCATGGCCAATCTTTTAAGATTTAATCTGAGTTCTAGCATTTCATATTTTGCAATAAAACTATTCTTGTGTATATCATAGAGAAAGAAAATAATTTTTTTGCTTTTTAGTACAATTTATGTATGAAAGTTAATTATTTGAAAAGTTTTTTTAATGTATTTTATTTTCTACTTTCTATACACTCTCTCCACTCTCCACTCTCGAATCACGATTTAACTTAACAACTTTTTTTAACTTTTTTAACCTTTTTTTTAAATTTTTTAACTCGACTCTCTCTCGACTCTCGACGGAAAAGCAAAAAACTCAGCTCAGATACAAAGTTTTTTAATCAGGGGTCTGTGAGTTGATAAAAGTTATTTATAAAAACCTTTCGTGTAATTCGAGGAGTAGGTACTCTGTTTTATATTTCAAAATTAGGGAATATCAAATGAATGGTCAAAAACTTAAAATTAATGTATTTATAAACTCTAACAAACAAATGAATTGTAATTGAAATGAATTAAATTATTAAATTAAATTCATAAGTATAATTCTTATGGATTTGAATTTATCATTCATTAGAAAATCATAGTCATGATTTGCAGGGAAAGATACTTAAAGCTTAAAAAAAACTTTCGTATTCTAATTTTACAGCGAGCTGGGTAGAGTTTAATAAAATGCAGATAATCTTCTTAATTTTGTTGAAATACTCAGGATTGCTTTCTTTTTCCTGAAACGACACGTTTCTTATACATATGCAAGTGAAGAAAAGAAGGCAATGTACAGGCTCTATATTGTTCTCTGTATAAATTATCTTTTCGTCCAGCGCTCGGCGGTCCACGTTCGTTTTCATAGGCAAAGGGCTTCCATTTTTTTCCCATTGTGGCCCACAAAGGCTAGTTATCATTGGCGTAACTAGCTAGGGGCGCTGTGGGTCTACCCCACCCCAGAATGCGGACTGCATTTATAAGGAAGAAATATATAGTGCGCAATTAAAAATTTCAATAATATTCTTCCCATCTTACAGGCTGAAACAAAAATAAAAAAGATCATTTCCAAAATAAGGACATTGTAATAAATTTGGAACGACTGAAAACCGAAATTAATAAACATTGAAAACGAAATAAATAAAAACAGAGTAACAGCGCAACAGGTGATAAATAAGTTTGCAGAAAAAAAACGTAAACTTAATCTTATATAGACCTTAATTATAAGTATCTCTTTATTAATGCTTAATAAAAACGTAAATAATTGTGCTAAAATGTGTATCTAACTATATTTTTTGAGACGCTTGCGGATGGTATAAATCAGACCTGTAAGGTAATTAAGTACTAGCGCACTAAGCCTAAGTCCAGGTACTGGTATACTGAAAAAAGTCCAGGTACTGATACTGGTACTTATAAGTCCCATATATAAGCTAAAGTACACTATAAGTACCAAAATACGCAGTTTTTACAAATACCGACATAACACGAATTACTTCAGCTCTTGTAAATTATTATAATGCTCCTTCTAATAATAGAGGTTATGTGGATCTTGTCAGTACCTCAAGAAATATTCCCGCCTTCAGTAAAATAGAAAGAAAATTCGCGGAATATATGAGTGAGTTAGTTAAGAAGATTGGCAATTAAGTGCAATATCCCCCTATCTTCCTCCCTCCGCACTTGTGGAGCGTTTATTTTCATTTGCAGATCTTGTAAATGCTCCACATAGGCAATCATTATCTGATGTGATATTTGAAAAGCTTGTTTTGCTAAAGGCAAACTCCAATTGTATATACAACTTCCAAAATTAAAAATTCAAACAGCAAATGCCTATACGATTCTGTTTTATTTATCTATTATCACTTTTGCAATATACATTACGATATTTCTTAAATGGAAACCTCATCCACTCATTTAGCTGGGTATAGATTTTCCAAAAGTTCTGATTTGAGTTTTCGAAAACTCTGGAATCTCTATTAGTAGAAAGCGTATTTAATAATTAAAAAGAACTTAAGTTGTACTACTTACGTACTTATAAGGTGTACTTAAAAGAGGATATGTGGCACTAATACCAGTATCGGGACTTGTACTTGACAATTTTTAAGTACCAGTACCGCGACTTGTACTTAAAATATTTTATGTCCAAGTTTTGGTACTGGTACTTGCACTTGGAATAAATATTGCGCATTAGGCAGGACGACATATCATATCATTTTCGTACTTGAGGATTCTGATTTATTTTCTGTAATATGTGAGAGAAGGGCAGGAGGTAAAATTGAACACAAAGGTCTCTGTCAGTTAAACGACACCACTTTCGTGCAAATTTTAAATTATTTTTTAAATATATACTACATTCAATGATTTGTAAATTTAAATCGAGACAGATATTTGGAGTGGACTGTACGGCATATATGAGTGTCGCTTGGGTTTATTGGAAAAGAAAAGAATGCACTTTCACCCAATTTGCCAATTGCATTATGTATGACAAAACTGAAATTAATAAAAAAGGAAAAGGAATCAAGTCTTATTTCGTAAATACTCGTCGCCATTGGCCTCGATTTTATTGCTTATCACCGAATATTGTCTGACTAGCTATCCAAAAGTTGACTGAAAGCTGATGAGTTATACTAATTAATAGGAGATGTACGATACCTTTCTATCTCCCGGTGCTCAATAACATTCAACAAGCATTATAATAAAAAATTGAAAACAATTGAAAACTGTTTGTCGTTCCTGTGGCCTCTAACATTCGAACCACGACAAAGACTGCGCTATTTCAATAGCTTTTCTTATTAATCTAGTAATCTAGTCTTTTCGTTTCTTTGGAGAGGAGTTCAGGTGTCACGTAGGAAAACTGCATATTTAAAATATAGTGACAAGATGTTTGCGACTTGTGAAGCGCGAATTATGTTAGAAGTTTTTGTTTTCAGAATTACATTAGCGGAAATTATAATTTAGAATTTAGATTATGTTTCTTTCTGAATTACATTAGCGGAAATTATAATTTAGAATTTAGATTATGTTTCTTTCGGGTTCTGTAACTTATAGACTCTCAGAAACTTTATGGATTTTTTAATCTGTGCAATTTAACTGCCTCTAGGTATTATTAGCAATGTACGAAAGATGTGGGACCAAGCCCCCCAACACAAAAATCATATTTACTCCACAGCTCACGCATCAAAATACAAAGGTCAAACAAGTCTACAAGACTAAAAACCCCCTAAGAGAGTTCTTGGACCAAGTACAGATACATTTGGTCCAGAACGCGCCTTGTTTATCTACTTATTTGTTGATGGTACTATTCATAATTACTTAAATTATAATATTAGGATGTACCTACTTGTTTATATAGCATTTGGATATACTTACCTGCATGCATAATATGCAAGACGATTTAAAGTGTGCCAAACACAACCCTAGTAGCCAACCCTCATGAGTTTACCAAATTTTAGTACCGGTGCAGGCGTGGGCTCTTATGTTAACTAAAAATACTTTTTAGTCCAGTATAACAATGTGAGTATACATTATGTGGTTGTACGATAAGTAACTGTTTTACTGAGCTTCTCGATGAGTTTCTTCGCCAACTCATCTATCAGATCATCAATAAATTGTTATGAATACAGATCAGTATGTCTAGTGCATCTAATGCACGAGTGAAAGGGAGATAAATGGTGGTCAGCAATCATTGAATTGCGAAGTATATAAATGAATTTAGTCCCGGCGCTAGAACAAAAATCAGCATTACATTCATCCAACCAAACATCATGAGCTCATCAGTGCGTTCATGATGATTGGGCTACCAGGGAACGCATACGTGGCCCATTCACGGTCACGCATGTTGGCCAACTCGAGTAGGACAACGATGTTGTCACGCAGATTTGACTGTGTGTGTGGCTTTGTCAGTTGGACGGAAACCAAAATAGTTTGCGTTATAGGGGTGGGGCTACGTTTTTGAGAACATTTTGTATCATTTAAGGACGATGTTTATCTCGCATTCGTCATTCTTGAATCTTGCGTGAATTCTATTTTAGAAAAGATAACAAATAATAGTTCTAGCAGGTCCTGATATGTGTTCCTATCCTAATGTTGGACAGCATGTTTCGCACACCAAGTTGGACAACATGCTCGCCGTATATTGGCCACTTTACACAATAATTACAATAATTCTACTATACGAAAACACGAAAGCAGTAAACAACTGTCGTACATGAAATTCACGCGACACAGTAAATTACGCTGTACAGTGCATGAGTAGGTCACCCGTACTCAATACACAAAATGTATCGATATAAAGAGAGAGTTTGTGAGGCTAATTAAATGATACAAAACTGTTGGGACTTCACGTTATAACTTTAATGAGCACTTGCTCGGTACTTAGTTGATTGTAGACTGATCGGACTAGAATAAATTAACTTATCTGACTTGATAGGGAACTCAAACTGATAACAAAACCTGGTATGAAGTAAAACGGAATGTAAAATTCTATTGCATGTTAACTAGTATTACCTTATATGTGTGATCATTTTACAAATATATGGGTATTGCTTATGTATAATACTAAGTACAAATATCTGTGTAATGATGAAGAAAGAAGAACTTTTATTTTTAACGATTCTAAATCAAATTTAGCAGGTTCGATTTCCGTCCGCGGGAATAATAAATATTAGTGTAAGGTACATTAATACATGATAATCTATAATAAAGTTTGATTCTTGAACATACTCCCCCAGTTAAAAGCATATTAACTAGTATTAAGACGAAGATTCGCCAATTTTACTGTAGTAACTCGAACAAGACCATCTGATCCTGGACGGGTAGTGATAATACGCCCCAATAGCGACTTGGAAGGTGGCAGATTGTCATCCTTGATGATGACCAAATCACCTACTGAAATATTAAGTTCTGCTATCTGCCACTTTGGTCTATGTTGGAGGGCTGAGAGATATTCGACGTGCCACCGCTTCCAAAAATGCTGGTGCATGTATTGAAGTACGGCCTCCTGCCTTATAGAAATGAATAACACTGATTAGTGGGATTTTCTAGAAGTGTCGTAAGCTTTTGCCCAATCAGGAATTGTGCTGCTGTTAGTACATCCAAATTCGAAAGGTCATCAGAAATTGTGGTGAGCGGTCTGGAGGTGAGAAGCCCTTCGATTTGAACCAGGAGTGTATTGAATTCCTCATATGTGAGATTCGTGCTGCCAATGACCTTGCAAAGGAAAATTGAAAATTCTCCACTTTTCAGGGAATGTTCCCTATAATTTAGGGGGGGGGGGGGGAGACAAAAAGAATTTGAAAATTCCCTACATTTTAGGGAAAATCCTACCTGCATTTTAGGGATAAAAATCTGATCTACGTTTTCCTAGGTGGAGCTTTCCCTAATGTTATCGACAAATAGCTAAGCTTTATAGCACAAATTGTGGCCACTTATTATTATTATTATTTTTTATTGCAAACGATGTAAGAATCTGTACAAGAATGTGCTTATCCAAGAAATTTTTGAACAGTAATATGTATATGTAAAAGATGTAAACCATGTAACCATTTTAAAAACGGGCAATTTTAGCTAGTTTAGAATAAAAGACAACATAAGAATATCTTATTTTTCATTGTTGATTTCTAATTGTGCGACGATATTAAAATTATCGGATGCCTTTAGAATCAATGCCAATTTCTCGACCTGTGGAGGATTTCGGTCTAGTTTTGAACTTTACTGGTTTAAAGAAGATAGCTTTTATATAAGTTGTAGTGAAAACCCCAGGAAGCAATATGCTGACCTCGCTGTGAATCGAACGGACGGCAACGGTATTCTGGGTTTAAATCTTCATAACTTTTAAATTATAATTCAATGGTAATTCAAATACTAGCCTATTTAATAGGCAAATTTGTTGCCTTTATAGGAGTATAATTTATACTTTAGGTTTTTATACATTTTCAAAAGAAAATTAGTTTCAAACAAAATTAGATCTGATTTAAGAACTATTTGCTCCCACTTTGAAGTAAGCTTTCATTTCTCTGTGATAAAACACACAGAGAAACGAAAGCTGGTATGAGGGCAACAGAATTCAACGCATTTTCTCATTTTTATGTGTAGTGTTATGTTTGAGTAATAAAATATAAACAATTTTCTTTAAAAAAGTACTTAGATTTCTATGCTGGTAAATGCACAAGGAATTATATAACAAAATTCTTGAATAAAACTTTTAATACGGAGGCTTATTTACATTGTGCAGAAGGTTGAAGTTGAAAGTAATGCATTTTTCCATAAGAACAAATACTAAGAGAAGTACTAAATCGTACCACTCTAATACTTTTGCAAGTACCAAAATCATTTTGTGTCACGGCCTGGAACATAAAGACGGCAATGGTTGGGGGCAACTTTTCTGTTGTGGGGATGACCAGTTCAATGCCGTTGTCGATTTCTTTATCCTCTTGCTACAGCTGTACCATTTTCGACTTTCTGGTTGATTTCAGTATCGTAGGTAGAGTCGACAGTCTTCGAGCGCATATTCGATTTTGTTTCTTTTTCCACCATCTCAAGTGCATTAGTGTCAAACTGATTATGCCCAAACCTCCTGTGACGGATGTGGCCACTATATGAATATGGTGAGGTCGGATTAGCTGTCTGTTGCTCTCCTCTTCCTCGATATCACTCTGAACTCTCTTAATGTTGACTTTTTGTGCTTTCCACGCCTGATTAAAATTATGCGCCGCCAATAACCGTACCTCGTGCTTTTCTGGCTTCAGCGTATCTGTTGTCTTCGATCCTGTTTGAGGTGCTATGGTGTCCCGAGCTGGTAGCTCCGACCGCACTGGTTGCCAGAGAACTTGATTACTGCGAGATTCATTTTCAGAGGTTATCAGCAGGTCTCCCATTTGCAAATGACAGTGTTCTCCGATCGTCAGCACACCCGTTGACGTTAGTTCTCCTATCGCGGTTGGCGAGTTCCGGCAGTTCACTTCTAATTTTGCTTTGCTGGACATCAAAAAAAGGTCAGTGATTTCTTGTCACCATTTTGACTAAGCTGTCCCATTTGGCCACGACCTCCTTCTTGCATGTTCCTGCGTTGACGTTGAAGCTGCAAAATAAGTTGAGGACGCAGTTATCACCACCAGCAAGTCTCACATTTGCAAATGACAGTGTTCTCTGATCGTCAGCACACCCGTTGACGTTAGTTCTCCTATCGTGGTTGGCGAGCTCCGGCAGTTCACTTCTAATTTTGCTTTGCTGGACATCAAAAAAAGCCAGTGATTTCTTGTCACCATTTTGATTAAGCTGTCCCATTTGGCCACGACCTTCTCCTTGCATGTTCCTGCGTTGACGTTGAAGCTGCAAAATAAGTTGAGGACGCAGTTATCACCAATAGCTGTGATGACGGGACCTAGCTGTGGGCACAGAATCTGTGGATGATCTGCTAAAGTTGAAAGCTGATGACATTCATTATATTGCTGGTAGTTTACTAAGGTATACTGTCGCTCGTGGTTGTTTGCTGCAACGATTTCAGCGTCCAAACCATATATATGGTAGCCATTCTGGTCCATTGTATAGACTTTGTACAAGTCGAATAAAACTTTTTGTGATTGGGGGATTTCTACCCTAACCTACATTTTCTGATCTGCCTGAATAGCTTGTACGTACCTTTGCAATCTGGATCAATAACTGGAAATCTTGGAATTTCTCGTCTAAATCCAACTCTCTAGTAACGTTTGCCATTATCTCAGACATTTCTCGAGCGTGAATTATAGCGGGGTGTAATTTTCCTGCATTCAAGGACACCAGAACATAGTTCAGGGTCTCCTGTATATCGCTAATTTCTTACAACTGAATTTTCATTAGCGTAATAATTTCATTGATCTCCATTCTTTGCTGCAGATTTGACAACTCATCATATTATGCTGAGCAGCGATAATGAATGAAATTTTACTCCAGAGCTCCTCACGTTCTGCATCAGCCTGCGCTCGTGATGCATTAAATACGTGGAATGTTGATTTGAATAAAGTCGTCTGCTCCTTCAGAAGGTGAAAAGCCCGATTCTCCCTCCCATCAAGATCTTCAAGTCTGCTAATTTTTTCACAATTTTCACTTCAAAGTATACCATCAATAAGTAGCAAAAATTTAACCCCTTCCAACAACCTAACATTTAGAATTTGTGTAATTAGACAAACCATAACCACAACAACTCTTTTTGTTTCCTATGTCGGCACACAACAAAATTTCACTTTTTATATTTGAAACGTTCTAATAATAAAAGTAGAAAAATAAGAAAACGAAGCGGCTAAAAAAGCATAACTGCCACACTTAAAAAAAGGGAGCAGCTAAAAAGTATAACTGCCAAAAATAATAAAAATGAATTAGCTAAAAAGCATAACTCCCAAAAATAAAAAAAATGGAGTAGCTAAAAAGCATAACTCCCAAAAATAATAATAAAAAGAATTCAATTTTAAAATTCACCATACCTTTTTTAACCGGCTGCGCCAAAAATGTCGTGCCCTCGAGCAATTAAAAGACGTTTTTACGATATTTACCTTTAAGTCTTTATTGACTGATTTTTAAACTGCCCTATCTCAACAATGTTACATATGATCACGAACCGCACTCTTAACTTCTAGCATAACTTAGTCTGAAACTTCGCGCTAACTTGGAAAACACGCGACTCTGAACTGAACGCTTGACGGCACTCGCCAGACCAGTCATTGGTCTTTTATGCCCCAATATTCGGAAGTAAGCTTTCTTTGCTTACAACGCGGATTTAAACCACCGACAACAACCTTGTCGTTTGTTCTACCGGTTGCAGCACCTGAGTCGCTTAGTAGTAATCAATCGCTTTACATAACAATTACCATGCAAGGTTTATTATTATTGTCATCGTCGATAGCTCCACTAAGAGCTCATCGCAGCCATCTGTTGAGCTAATCAGCGAAATAACCGACATTTGCAGAACACTACCACGCGAGGTTACTGTTTAGCAATTGCTAATTATTTCACTAAAATGCGCCCGTGGCTGCTGGAAGAATCTTCCTTATATTGGGCCATAACAACCTCATCGATAATACAGCTCAGGTTCAACTTGATGTTATTAATCACTGCTGTCGCACATAATAGCAGATATTTCTCAATTCTTTTTTCGCTGTTTAAATTCCTCCTGGGTTAGTTTAAAATATCTTTGGTTATTGTGGTTCGTAGCTAGGAGAGATGTTGATGTATCTGGTGCGATATAAGTATTGTTATTCACTTTTTAGGATCGATATTGACTTGATTACATCGTATATTTCACTCCGGTAATATGTAAGAACCCGCAGATGCTGATATTCGTATACCCAACAACTTCGTCTAAGAATACAACAAAGCGAGGCTACCCCTCCCGATTCTTCCTCGCGAGTCATCAAGAGCTAAGAGATAAAATGATTGCAAGCTAATCCTATGAAAGTGTTATTAACAATACTATGGTAGCGCGCGTGGCGCATTTCCTTGCAATAATCGATTGTTTCTTAACTGATTCTCATATAATGAGAGAATCTAGAATGATCAGCCAAAAAATCTTAATATACATAGATAATGAAACTCCACAGATTTTAATTGATTTTTATTTATGAGGGCAAGTAAAGCTACAAAACGTACACTTATGTATTTATTTTTCTCACGCGGGAATCGAACTCACAATTTTTAGGATCGGTCATAGATGGAGAATAGAAGAATGTTTAAGAACTTTTATTTTTAACGTTTCTAAATTATATCATAAATACAAGAGGAAAAACAACCGCCTGGTCCGAGATTTGAAATCGGAATTTGATATAATTTAATTTAAAATCACTAAATATAAAATGTCTTAAAAATTCTTTTATTCTACATCTATGTATAATAAAAGTGCCATATAGTTACACTACTTGTCAAATAAGATTTCTTCTTTAGAATCTAACGATACTATTCATGCGATTTGCCGCGAAATTAAAGGCACGGAAATAATATCGTAGGAATTAGTATCGTAAAAATTTTGGACTATATGGAAAATCAGAAAAGAATACGACTTAATTACCGGATATATAGACGCAATTATTTGGGATATAAGGTCGTTTTTTTTTAATTTTACGTCCTTAAGTCCATTTTAAATAACTATATTTTATATTTATAATTTGTGGACTTTAGGTAGTAACAATTATTACGACATTGCTCTAAGACCAATTCTTATTATACCCCTAGTTGAATGCCCGTATGTAATTTCATAAGGTCACCTCTCTGTGAAAGTTTGATTGTTGAAGTGGTTTTACACATATATTTCTGGAAGGATTTCATATTTTGAAGAACTTTTCACTACAATAAAAGCGTCTAAAACTTATCACAGTATACATCGAAATCCTACATGTTTGTATGGCAACACTAAGAATGGGTTACCCGATTTAGTCGACTCTTTAAAATGCATTTACTATTTTTGTGTAAACGCCGTGTACAAAATTTCTGCTCTCTAGGTTGACGCGTTGTCAGGCAGTGTTTGAATATATAGTAAAAAACGAAATTTTTGTATGACAACCCTACGAAGGAGTTATCAGATTTGCCCCATTTTCAAACTTGAGTTTACTATTTTTTTAAAAAAGTCCGTGCGCAAAGTTTCATCTCTCAAAGTGAATGCGTTCTCGAGTTATCGTGAGGACGGACGGACAGGCGGGCATGAAAGATCAAAATAACTTTTAATATTATGCTTGGGTGTCCAACCCATTTTGCTCCAGCATTATTTCTAGGTATTACAAACGGAAAGATAAACTTAATATACT
>OZ005742.1:125536888-125541888 GCA_963930735.1 Dioctria linearis | reverse complement strand
ACAACTGGGATCTTCATACATAGAGCTGCCTCCAGAAATCATGAGGAAAGAAGCCTGCATCAATGTTAAAAACGATGATGACGCTTGTTTCGCTTAGGCAGTTGTATCAGCCTTACACCAGGTTGCCAAGGACCCACAATGTGTCACAAAATACCCACATTAATACCACGTTTTGGACAAAGAGGTTTTCAGTTCCCGATGACCGATAATCAGATTCTACGATTCGAGAAGCAGAACAGCATCTCTATCAATGTATATATGTATATTGGAGATAAATGACCAAGAAGCAAAAAGGAGAATTCATCACACTACCAACATCTGACAAAGAATTGAAATAAAAAACACATCAATCTTTTAATGATCCAGAATGAATACTACGATGAGGATAATAACGTGAAAGAAAACAACTATGCTGCTGAATCAATACCACTACGTTTGGATTAAGAATTTATCCCGGCTTTTCTCATCGCAACTAAGTAATCATAATGGCTCAATGTTTTCTTCTCAATCAATTTGATGTGAAATCCTAAGATTAAAAGATTTCGCAATATCACCTCTTTCAATTATGTAGAAACTTGCTTCTTTGTTGATAACTTTGAGACCCTCATTAGAAAAATTATCTCGAAACGCTGGGGCCGGTAAATCACATTTGACTCCAGTACCAATAAAATTCGTTGGCCATATTGGGTTGACCATTGCCATGTCTTTATTACCTGATATAATTTATTAAGCATCCATATATTTTACCCTGCAATATTTCTTTATAACCACAAACTTTGACACTGCTCAAACCCCTATTTATTCCTTGGTGCTTATCCATGAGTCCCCCGTGATCAGATGTAACTTCAGTTAAACTTAATTTTATACTGATATATTGCGGTAATTACCTCTGCCTTATATAGTACATTGTTTGTAGGCTAATATTGGTAAGATTTTTGCGAAAGCAAATTGTTTCAAATTTGCTTGTGTCGTTAAGCCTCATTTATCATGACCTGCTAATTTTGATAAGATTTTCTTTTTGCATTTTGTATGTATTATATATTTTACGGATTCACAGCTGTTGCGCAATTCCCGCCAGCAGGAAAGTGAAGTGATCAACCTCAAAAGCAAAAAAGAATGTATTTTTAGAAGCAGCAGCAGCACATAGTGCGACGGCAAGTTGTGTGAAAAAATTGATGTGATTCACACATGTGTAAAACACACTCTTATTGGCTGAATGTCTGCCACAACGTACACCTGACCCAAAACCCTCGAGAATACTTCCCAAGCCATGAAACAGAAATCTACATGTGTGCGTTTGGAGTCCGTTTTCTAAAATGTTCTATATTGATACTTATGGAAAAGTTCCAAACATTGGCTTTACATATTTCATAGAACCTCAACTACTATACATACAGGAAAATAGTCTTCTAGTAATTTAAAGCTTGGTTCCTTACCTTCCCAAAGGCTGCATTTCCGATATAACTTACTTAACAAAATAATAAAATAGTTTTGATTACAAAGTAACCTTACCATTCTACGCTCAATACCTCTCAGCTGAGTAATAATTGCATGAGTGTATGTGCAGCCGGAGTCCGAATCTGTAGGCAGCTACATTCGATATCATCTGCCCACGGCATGCCATGACGGCACAGCGACATTACAATGATTACTCAGCTGAGGATTTTTGTTTGAGGAATCGTTGTCATTTGGTAAGATAATTTTTTTTAAATAATTTTGTTAGGAAAGGTATGAACATTTTATTACGGTTCGGAAGATAAGAAAGCAAGCTTAAGATTAACAGAACGCCATTTTTCTGTATGAA
This sequence comes from Dioctria linearis, assembly GCA_963930735.1. Taxonomy (NCBI): domain Eukaryota; kingdom Metazoa; phylum Arthropoda; class Insecta; order Diptera; family Asilidae; genus Dioctria; species Dioctria linearis. The sequence goes on along the minus strand of OZ005742.1, from coordinate 125,540,084 downwards.
TAGTAGTTTAGGGCGAAGGAGCTATTCAAATCAAACTTTTGTCACTTTTACATAAGACCACTGCAAATATTTTAGAATGTAAGGACTACGTTGGGCCTCGCATGTGGGAGTCTGTTTCATGGTTTGTGAAGTATTCTCGAGGGTTTTGCCTGACCTCACCCATTTCTGACCGCGACCACGCCCCCAACAACACCAACACATAACCCCGATTGGCCAAAACCCACGGCGGTTTGAGAAAAGATAAAAGTCTGAAAACTGTCATATTCAAGTATGTATTTCATTCAGAGTGCGGCAGGGCTCGCGCTGTTTTTTTTTATAATACTTAGCGTCTAGCCACAACCGCGGCTGTTGATATTATTATGATAAACTACATTTCATCAATCTTCTAATCAGATCAGATCAGTTTATTGCTGCATTTTTTATATATAGTTTCTTTATAGCAACTAATCATAAGTTCTTTTATCATGGTGATTAATTCATTTTCATTTGAAATAAATGAAGGTTTTTTCCAATTTTCCATACAATTCCCTCTATTATACAAGTTGATTATCTGCACAAATAATTTTTCTCCAATAAATATCATCCACAAAATTCGTTAAGGTTTACTTTTACTGAATAAACTGAGTGAGTGTACTGTTCATAGAATGTAGCATATGCGAAAAGCCAGGACGCACACCGTATACGAATCACCAAGAGCGCCTATCGCAATTGCCACTATTGAGAATAGAGAAAAGCAGAAAAGATGGCTGTCTCGAAACCAATCGATGACTTCGGGAGCGCTAAATCTCGAAAGAATACCTTCGAAAAGTGCTGCGCAGTTGTATGCTATGTATGTAGTAAGCTATGTTACTATTTAAAATTAACTTAATGTTTTTTTACCGCAGCCATTGCCATTTTTACTACAGGCCATGGATGTATGAGAAACGTGTCCTTTGACAGCTGTTAGCATTGCACATTATGGAAAAACAAACACGTTTCATGTTTAAAAATTTATATAAAAAAACAACGATTCTGGTGACGATAACTCTAACGCCTATTTATAGGTCAAAATGCTTATATTTTTAGGAAAACAAAATTAATTGTGAGTCACACACACACACACACACACACACACACACACACACACACACACACACACACACACACACACACACACACACACACGGTATCTCCAGGAAAATATCATTTGAAATTGCGTTGTACCGTGCAAGAAGAAAAAGTTGACAGCCGACCAAGTCCTCGACAACACGAGGCCCAAATGTGGCTTTATATCTTCTTACATGAAGAATCGGTATTCCTTATCCAACTCCATTGGAGATGTCTTTAGGGATGGTAGGTACTGCTCCTGCTTCTTAAGTTCCCCCAATGCGTTTTCCATTATTATTTTTGACTACTTTCTCCTTGCTTCCCATTCGTTTGATCTCCTAAATGAAACTGATAGTGAATCTGATTCAGCTCCAAATAGCAGTACCTCAGCCAGACTTTATCCGTCAGTGATTGACGTTCGAAGCAAATGGTTGCCTTTTGTTGCGAACTACAGCTTTACTCGAATTTTTTCGGGTTTCTTCGGCTTTTTAATTTTCTTTCTGGCCATACAACAAGAGAGTTTAATATTTACTCTCATTTGTTGGCAAACACTGAAAGTACAAACATCGTTGCAGAGAAAACAATTTAAAGAAATAATAGTACACATAAAAATAAAAGAGAAATGAAGGGAGAAAAATTACTAAAAAGTGAAATTAAAAAGTAAATAATAAAACTGGAAAAAATGGTGCTTGACGTGAATAATCTAATTAAAGAAACAAAATCAGCACTTTTCAGTGGTAAATAGAGCCCTTGCAAGGAGCTATAAAGCAATGCAGTGGGGACTTAAGAAAATAATGGGCAGCATTGAAAGTGATTACAACTCTTGGTGGAAAAAATTGCCGACCCATGGCATAAGTGGCTTAAGTGGATTTCTGTCACAAATGAAACAGCTGAGATTGATTTAAGGTACTGGATATAAAAAAAACCCAACCCAAATAGAGCAAAGTACAATAGCGGCTGGGTTAAATGAGAAGATATTCAGTCAGCATTCCAGAATAGTTTGAGGGCTGGAGTAATAGCCAATATATCACTTAAAAACCTTCATCATTTTTGGACGTTTGTAGTGGTTTATTCCGCCGCCTCGTATCAACAACGCTGTGAAAAAGGAAGTGGCACTTTAAGTTAATGCTGTGTTTTCAAGAAAACTTAAAATTGGGAAGACGGATGAAGAAGTATTTGAGCTTTAATACATAAGCACGAAAAGCGCCCGCATTACAATAGCACAGACTTGAACGTCTGGTTTAAGGAAGAGATTCAAAACGCAATCGTAAAAATCTTGGGAGCTCCACGAAAAAGACCGTGGGTGGTGTCTATCCTCAGTTATAAACTTAGTCGTTAATATCAACTAATTTACACCACAACTGGGATCTTCATACATAGAGCTGCCTCCAGAAATCATGAGGAAAGAAGCCTGCATCAATGTTAAAAACGATGATGACGCTTGTTTCGCTTAGGCAGTTGTATCAGCCTTACACCAGGTTGCCAAGGACCCACAATGTGTCACAAAATACCCACATTAATACCACGTTTTGGACAAAGAGGTTTTCAGTTCCCGATGACCGATAATCAGATTCTACGATTCGAGAAGCAGAACAGCATCTCTATCAATGTATATATGTATATTGGAGAAAATGACCAAGAAGCAAAAAGGAGAATTCATCACACTACCAACATCTGACAAAGAATTGAAATAAAAAACACATCAATCTTTTAATGATCCAGAATGAATACTACGATGAGGATAATAACGTGAAAGAAAACAACTATGCTGCTGAATCAATACCACTACGTTTGGATTAAGAATTTATCCCGGCTTTTCTCATCGCAACTAAGTAATCATAATGGCTCAATGTTTTCTTCTCAATCAATTTGATGTGAAATCCTAAGATTAAAAGATTTCGCAATATCACCTCTTTCAATTATGTAGAAACTTGCTTCTTTGTTGATAACTTTGAGACCCTCATTAGAAAAATTATCTCGAAACGCTGGGGCCGGTAAATCACATTTGACTCCAGTACCAATAAAATTCGTTGGCCATATTGGGTTGACCATTGCCATGTCTTTATTACCTGATATAATTTATTAGCATCCATATATTTTACCTGCAATA
>OZ005742.1:125416328-125536688 GCA_963930735.1 Dioctria linearis | reverse complement strand
AAGAATAAGAGTGTTAGGTTAAGTGAAAGTGCAAATAGTGATAGTGACAGTGACCGTGAAGCAGCTGAACCAACTCCCGAAGATCTGCTAATAGATTGGCTCGAAGAATCCTTAACGGAAGACAGCCCAGAAACAAGCCCAGTTAGTCCACCCAAATTTAAATTTCCAGTCAATAGACTAAACACAATGGTGGACTACGCAAAGGTAGCTAAGCTCACAGCTCAACTCGTCCCCTTATTTTCGGGTGAAAGTACCCCACAATTGGGACGAGAGCTACAAACCTTCATTGGCTGCTGCAAACAAACTATGCAGTGCCTAAATAATGAAGAAAAAGTGGCTTTCATTCAGGTCCTTCCCACAAGACACAGAGGTGACGCATACCAATTATTCGCTTCAGACGTCCCTGCTTCATTTAGTGAAGTAGAGGAACGTCTAAATAGAACATACCTTCCCCGTGAGACATACCAAGAGTTAGTGAATAAGTTAATCACTACTAGGCAAAACCCGTTAGAATCTCTCACTGTGTTCATTACAAGATTGAAACAGTTGTTGACGATTTGCAACGAGGCAGCGACACAGAAGTATGGAGCTGAGGCAGTCCCTGCTGTGAAAACACAGCTGATGGATTTTGCCAAGAACGCTTTGAAAAGTGGAGTAACTAACCCACACCTGTGTCAATATTTGCTCACGCAGGGAGAAGGTGATTTAGAAGCATTAATTCAAAAGGCCCTGGACATGGAGAAACTACAACAAAGTGCTACATTCGTCCAGACTCCTCTGGTACAAGCTCCTCCAATAGCTCCAGTAGACCCAGATCTACGAGTGAGAGCTTACTATAGAGCTCCTTACTATCAAATGCCATCTACACCTATGTTCGCATCACCTCGAGCTCCAAACCCACATCAGTTTTCACGCAATGTGAATAATGCAGGTTCATCACAGTCACGGCAAAGGCCCTTTACAAACACTGATGCCAGAAACTCGGATACAGATGCACTGGTCCGTAACATCACGTGTAATTTCTGCCAGCGAAAGGGTCATACGTATTCAGATTGCCTTAAGCGCAAGAACACCCCTTTCTGCTCAAACTGCAAAATCTATGGACATGACGTCCGTGATTGCAGAAAAAGACAACAGATGCAACAAATTGTTCCTCCACGCCTCTCCAATAGATCTACACAAGAACAACACAACACACAAAAAGTCCTCAAGTCTTCAACATAAGACTCAAATGCACCTTTTGTGGTCGCCGAGGACGCGCAGACGATGATTGCCGCCAAAAGAAAAAATGGGAAGCCCGGAGTCAGGGAAACGACATGCAGTCGACCCAAAACTCCCCGGCTCGACTTTAAACCCACAACGCAAATTAAAAGGGTCACCTCAAGCGCCCGAATCCGGTGTCCCTACAGTGAAACTTCCACTGGACATAAGCCTTAACGGCCATACAAAACTAGTAGTGGACACTGGCGCTGAGGTTAGTATTATTAAGAAAAGAGCAATTAAAGACCTCAATATAATTAATTCCAATGAGGCATGCACTTTACAGACCCCTTTTGGAACCGGAAAGATATTGGGAAATTGCAAGGGCAACTTCGATTTTAAAAATAAAATTCCCTGCAAGTTTCAGGTGGTACAAAAACTGCCAGGTCTTTCCGATGACGGCCTATTAGGAAACGATTTCTTATCAAACAATTGTAATGTTGAAGGCCCAAATAAAGCACTCAAGTTTCCGGAGTCAGGGAAACGACATGCAGTCGACCCAAAACTCCCCGGCTCGACTTTAAACCCACAACGCAAATTAAAAGGGTCACCTCAAGCGCCCGAATCCGGTGTCCCTACAGTGAAACTTCCACTGGACATAAGCCTTAACGGCCATACAAAACTAGTAGTGGACACTGGCGCTGAGGTTAGTATTATTAAGAAAAGAGCAATTAAAGACCTCAATATAATTAATTCCAATGAGGCATGCACTTTACAGACCCCTTTTGGAACCGGAAAGATATTGGGAAATTGCAAGGGCAACTTCGATTTTAAAAATAAAATTCCCTGCAAGTTTCAGGTGGTACAAAACCTGCCAGGTCTTTCCGATGACGGCCTATTAGGAAACGATTTCTTATCAAACAATTGTAATGTTGAAGGCCCAAATAAAGCACTCAAGTTTCCTTGTACGGAAACAAATCCCGAAGAGTTTACTGTGCCCTTGTCATGCAAAACGGACAAGCTGTATTCCAGAAAAGCAGTCGAAGTGTGGTCACTTGCAGAAAAGATGGAACCTAAACAGGTTAAGCTATCTACATGCAGTGTCTCCAAGGCATATCAAAAGAGCAATGCTGGCTGCCAGGTTCAACAAGAGCCGACGGAATGCGAAAAGAGCTGTCTGGGTGATCAAGAAACCTGCGAAATGAGGCAGCATCTGGTTACTTTAGAGGAACCAATATGCATACCTGCTAGGTCACAAATGATCACCACAGTCCCGTTGCAAGTGAAGGAAGAAATGCTCTGTCTATCGAAAGAGATAGGCAATGGAGTCTTCCTGGCCAACAGTTTACTCCCTACTGGGAAAGAAACAGTGCTAGTTGCCATACTCAACATTAACAATTTTCACGTAGTCATCAACATTTTATTGTTACAACTACTCCCTATACATGATTACGCCGTCATCCCAATAGGAGAAGCCACTGATACACAAACACGATCTCAAGCCGAATAAATCGCAAGCGAGTAACACGAACATCAGTGAGCTTCCCAAGGCGGAACAGAAGTCAGGCAAGACGTCTTTTTTCCAGAATACCTAGACATAAGCTACTAACGAGGCCCAAGAGCCCCATACAAGACGCGTGCGAGCTCAATAAGACCCGACTAGAGGCAAAAATGACTCCACCGTCCAAGAAAATAACTTACAAAAATTGTACATGGCCCCATAGCCAAACTAAAGATGCGAGCGACCCCCAGAAGCCGACAAGCAAAATGCAGCTGACTCCTCCATCCAATATACCTAGATGTAAGATAACCACAAGGATAAGAAGCCCAACAACAGGTGCGTGTGAGCTCAGTAAGACCTATTCTCAGGCAAAGACGACTCCACCACCCAACAAAGTTAGTGTTAAGAAACAACAGTGGCCCAAGAGCCCCATCAACCGTGCGTGCGAGCTCAGTAAGACCTATTTAAAGGCAAAGTCGACTCCACCACTTCATAAGATTAGTATTAAGAATAAAAAGTGGCCAATGAGCCCGATAAAAGACGCGTGCGAGATCCGTAAGACCTCATTGAAGGCAAAGTTGGCTCCACCGTCAAATAGTATTAAGAAAACCAATTCTTCAAGGCCCATAAGCCTAAAAACGAATACGTGCGAGTACTCGGACCAATCAAAAGTACCCATAAAACATGGTACTCCACCATTAAAACTGCAGGAAGCCCATCCCCTGCCATCTAGTAATGTAAGTAAAACAGATAGTAAGTACACAGCTACACAAAGTGAGAAAAGAAACGTAAGCTTTTCGGAAAACACAGCTATCCTACAACACGTAAGATACTTATTTCCGGATCAGGAATATCCCACGTATACTCCGCGAGTCAACAGGCTAGACCAAGAGCTCAGCCTAGACCCAAATCTAAACGCGGAAGAAAAAGCTTCGATATCCGAACTCTGTTATGAGTACAACGATATCTTTTACCTTAAAGGTGACAAGCTGACATATACAAATGCTATCACCCACAATATCCCTTTAATACAAGACCAAGCGCCCATAAACCAAAAGGCCTACAGATTACCAGAAACCCAGAGACAAGTAATCAACGAGCAATTAAAAGAAATGCTAGACAACGGGATAGTTCAAACTAGCAAAAGCCCTTGGAATTCACCCTTATTAGTAGTCCCCAAAAAGGCGGGACCCGATGGTGAAAAAAGGTGGCGCGTCGTTGTCGATTTTCGTAAATTGAACGAAAAGACAATTGGCGATGCATTTCCGCTACCACGAATCGAGGATATTCTTGACCAACTAGGTCATGCCAGGTACTTTACCACTCTCGATTTGGCCAACGGCTATCACCAAGTCGTAGTCGACAAAAAGGATCGACATAAGACCGCCTTTAGCACTAATTACGGGCACTACGAATTTAAGCGTATGCCATTCGGACTCAAAGGAGCTCCCGCTACATTCCAACGCCTCATGAACTTCGTTCTGATAGGCCTACAATGCCTCGAATGTTTCGTTTATCTTGACGACATCGTCATTTATGGTAAGAACCTAAATGACCACAATAATAAGCTTCGCAAAGTCTTCAACAAATTGAGAGAAAACAACCTCAAACTGCAGCCAGAGAAGTGCCAGTTCTTGAGACGAGAAGTTGTTTACCTAGGGCATAAATGCTCTAGCGAAGGTGCCTTACCAGACCCCAGCAAAACGGCCTGCGTCCAGACATTCCCTGTTCCAAGAACAGTAAGACAAGTACAGTCCTTTTTGGGACTTGCCAATTATTACAGGAAGTTCATTCCGGACTTCTCTAAAATCGTTCGTCCAATAACGAATCTGCTCCGAAAGGATGTAAAATTCACTTGGACCGAGAAATGCCAAGAGGCATTCCAAAGCATTAAAAATGCCCTAATTTCCCCACCGCTTTTAATCTATCCAGATTTTACAAAGCCATTCAATCTCACAACGGACGCCAGTAACGAGGCTTTAGGAGCTGTACTTTCCCAAGGAGAAGTGGGAAAAGACCAGCCTATCGCCTATGCAAGCCGAACGCTAAACACAGCCGAGAAAAACTATTCCACTATTGAAAAGGAGTTATTGGCTATAGTCTGGGCAACTAGAAATTTCCGATGCTATCTCCAAGGCAGGAAATTCACGGTCTACACTGACCAGAAGCCTCTCAAAGGAGTCTTTAACGTTAAAGACCCAACTTCCCGTTTGGTGAGATTTCACCACAAATTGTCAGAGTTCGATTACACCATCGAATACAAACCAGGGAAGTATAATACCAATGCGGATGCATTAAGCCGCATTCCACAAGTATTAAGCGAAGACAATACAGGCAATACCTTAACGGTACAAGCCCAAGTCCACCACACTATGGACTCTGATGTGGAAGAAAATAATTTCCCAAATAAAAAGAAAACAAAGAAACCAGCTCATTGCTTCGCCGTGACCAGAGCTTAAAAACAGAAAGCCCAAGAGGCCAATACGAGCCCCAGCGCTGAAACACAGCCCACGGCAGCGGAACATAAAGAAAATGAACCCCTAGGGGCAGAAATACAACCCCCGGCTGCGCTTGAACACGAAATATGTCCAGTCAAGGCACCTGAAATAATCACGAGCCCCAAGGAAGTTCAAACAATCCTAAAGGATTATCACGACTCTCCTTTCGGCGGCCATCAGGGTGTCATTAAAACCTATAAACGCATTAGACGCAAGTATTGGTGGAGACATATGCTTAGCGATATAAAAAGGTACATAAAAAATACCCTAAGTGCCAAACCATGAAAGCATCTCCACAATTCAAGATGCCCATGGTAATAACGGACATCGCAGAACAACCTTTCGACAAGGTTTACCTCGATATAGTAGGTCCACTAGAAGAGACCATATCAGGTAATAAATATATCTTAACTTTTCAAGATAACCTTACCAAATTTGTCGATTGGTATGCCATACCTAATGGAGAAGCAGTAACGGTGGCGCAAATCTTTTTCAATGAGATTGTCACGCGTTATCGCATTCCAAAGAGAATAGTCACCGATCAGGGAACTAATTTTCTGAGTGAGCTATTCAAGAAGGTCTGCAAACTCCTAAAAGTAAAGAAGTTACAGACTTCCGCATACCATCCACAGTCTAATGGAGCACTAGAGCGTGCCCATAGACCTTTAATCGAATATCTGCGTACAATCGTAGATGAAAATCCTAAAACATGGGATCAATTCCTACGAACCGCTGCATTCGTGTACAATAACAGTGTACATGAGGGTACTAAATTAACCCCGATGGATTGCCTTTACGGCTTCACAGCGGATGTCCCATCTAATTTAAAACGGGATCCTGAACCCGTTTACAATCACGAAAGTTATTACCATATGCTAAAATATAGACTACAAAAATCATATGCCACGGCTCGTAAAAACCTCTTAGCCAGCAAACAACGCTCAAAGGCATATTACGACAAAACAATCAGGCCTCTCACTTTCCACCTAGGAGATAAAGTCCTCCTCAAAAGTGAAAGCCGCAAACACAAACTGTCTCAAATCTGGGTTGGCCCATATCTGGTAATCAATGTACCCAGTCCAACAAACACTGCCATAAAAATAGGCAAGCGGCAGGTTGTAGTACACAACAACCGTTTAAAGCCCTATTATGAGTAGTATACTGGTACATACACAAAGTTTCGCCAATTAAACTAAACTAGCCACTACCTACTTAAACGTTCCGCATTCGGAATTATTTACTATGACTCACGAAGTCAACCCTTACCTAAATTTTATTTAAATCAATAAAAAATACGTTAAATAAACGTGTCCATATATACACTCTTACTTCTTAGTAGCTACATATGAATACATCAAATATTCTACCAATAAAATTTTATCTTGCTTGCCTTGACTTGCATCCCTCATACCTTGCCTTGAGAGTTTCGTATACCTCTTCATGATTTACTCGTGGTTGTAAATGAAACTTCCCTAATTAAATTTTTTTGAAAAGGTACAATACTCATCGTCTTAAAAGTTCATAGAGAAGATGATGGAGTTTGGAATGCTTTGACTTGCATCCGTCATACCTTGCCTTAAGAGTTTTGTATTCTTCTTCATGATTTACTCATTGTAGTAAATTAAACAACCTCCCAATTCAATTTTTAAATGAAAACACTGCTCCTACTTTGACGAGATTTAGCATAAACTGACTTACAGTCCTCCTACCCTGTTCTATCTCGTCTTCCTTTTAGCAACTAAGCCCTCACTATACAACTATCGACGATTCAATTAAGCAATACAATATTTAAATATTATATGCTATGTAGTATGACCAATTGACTAATGAAGCCTATCCTTCATTTTCTACAGAACATGAAGCACATATTAGTGTTAATATGCTGTTTCCATCTGGCAATGGGACAAATACAAACGGAACCCTACACCATAAGTACCCTGAACAATACAGGAATACTGTATGAGGATCTTGGAAAATTACAAGTCTACCATAGTACATGGAACATCTTAACTGAGATCAATCTAATGGAACTGGACAACCAAACGCTTATGGCAGAACAGGCGGAACACTTAGTTCACCGACTATGTTCAAATCGCTCTCAAACGGATGAGCTATGCCTGGTTCAACAAAAACACGTTCATTCTCTCTTGGAAAATATCAAGAGAAGAGCAAGTGTTATTCGAGAAGTGGTCCCAAAATCAAGACCAACAAGATCTATCTTTGATGGAATAGGGAATGCAATGCACTACCTATTCGGGACCATGGACAGCACTAATGAACAGGAAGTATACAGTCGACTCGAGGAGCTCGAAACAAATACAAAAGCACTAGCCGACCTGGAAAGACAGCAGATCAGTGTAGTCAAAACTACACTACAACAAATTCAAAAGCCATTGACATCTCTGGAGGGAAGACAACGTCAAATAAATCTCCAGGTAAATAGAATGCAAAACATAACAGATGATTTACTGATGAGACAATTGAGGCAGGAAATAATTTCAAGCCTGACCTTACAAATTGTCGAGATTGAGTACAGGCAGCAAGCCTTACTCGACATAATAATCTCCAGTAAAAATCACCAGTTGCATCCGCTAGTGGTGTCCCCCAAAAGTCTATTAGAGATATACCACAAGTCCCACGCTACTTGTCCAGATGAACAAAATTGTCTCTCCCTGTTATATCAGACAGCGGAAACGAAGGCTCGTCTAGTCAAAGACAAATTAGTCATTCGAATACAACTTCCGATTTTCAATCTACCACAAATGAAGTTGTATAGAGTACACAGTTTTCCCATACATATTAACAACAAACAATCATTGGTACCCGATATACAGTACTCGCACGTAGCGCACCAGGTACAGACACAAGATATTCTATTATTAAAAACACAAGATCTTAAAAGCTTTAAAAAGATCACTCAATATTCCAAAGAGGACACTTACATCGCTAAGCTAGGCATTCCCGTAACAAAGGCAACTCTGTCCAAAGAATGCATAGTGAAGCTGCTCTTTAATCCATTAAAGGAAGAGCCCCAGTGCCATTTCAGAGCACAAATACCTCCTAGAGACCTGCTTATCAAATTAAGTAAACCCAATTCGTGGATATTCTCGTTGATAGAACCTACAATTGTACACCTCCAGTGTACCCAACAATTTTTAACTTCAAAGATTGAAGGTCAAGGAATAATCACTATCAACCATCCCTGCCAATTGCAAGTAGGATCCCAAATCCTACACTATGAGGCAGAGAATATCCAGCCATTGAGTCTCAAACAACCCAACTACTTCCCTAATATCGCTCCATTAGAGCAAGTGGTAGAAAAATATCTCAATGAAACCAAAAACAAAGTACAGTCTGAAAAAATACAGACAGAACTATATTCAGGAGATGACACTAACAGCATCATCCTAGAAGGTACCCAGTCATTAAAAGAACTGGACGAAAAATTACAAAAATTAGTTCCTCATATCAGTCACCACCCTACACATGTCCTAGCGGCAACATCAGTATCCTTAACTGGTGTTGCCATCACATGTATTGTACTGTACCTGGTCGCCAAATGGCTAGTCCCATTCATTAAAAATTACCGTTCACGTAAATCCGAGAAAACCCCAGAGGCGGAGGAACAAATCGAACAAATCGAAATAATCGAACCTACCCCTCTTAAAAGGACCCGCACCCTACCACCTTCTAGGTCAGTGCAAGTGGTCTAATGTCACCACTTCAAACGGTCACATAAAAATGAGCACTATCACTAATAGTTTAGCACATAGAAAATAAATGTAAGTGGTTTCTACAAACCAAAAAAAAAAAAAAAAAAAAAAAAAAAAACCAATTAGTACTAATAAAATAATAATAAAAGCAAAAGGGGAGAGGACATACATAAACAATTATTAAAGCATAGATGTAAGGAAAACTAGATTAATAAAAACATATAGACATATATTAATATAAACTAAAAACAAAAGAAGAAGAAAAAAAAACAAAAACAAAACCCTCCCCCGCTAGTGTTAAATAATAATTAAAAAATAATAAATAACATAAAAATATAAATATTATTATTATTAGCCTACAATAAAAATTTAATAACAACTAACTTTAGAACGTAACAAATATACAAGATTAACAAAAAAAAAAGATACATATACATAAAAGTAAAAAAAAAAAAAAGAAAAAAAAACCCAGTAGAAATTAATAGGGTAATAAAGAAAAGATAAGAATAGAATAGGAGTAGCTATTTAAGAACAATTTTAGAAAAATAAGATAAAAAAAAAAAAAAAAAAAAAATTTTATTAGAAAAAATGTAAAAGCCAAACTGACCCAGAGCCGAACCACCGAAAAAGCCATCGCCAAACCAAAACGCCGACCAAACAAAAGAAAAACAAAACAAAAAGGGGGGGGGGGGGACCCTCTGAAATAAGAACAAGAATAACAAGTTACAACCAAAAAGATTTGAAAGAAATTTTCTTTTATTTCATTTTTTTTATACATAGAAAAAATAAAAAGAGAAAAAGTTCAAAGTAGGCAGACCCTAACAGTCGTCCTCCGAGTCCTCCCAATCGGCAACGGTTCCTGGTAATGGAGGAGTAGCGGTGAACTCCCTGATCAGTGCCATCGCCGGACAGCCTCCGAAATCATGGCAACAGCCACACAGACCATATAGCCCGACAATCGAAAGCACAGCACCTGAAAACAAAAAAATACCGTTTTAGCACAAAAAAATAAAAGCAGATTAAGGTAAACCTCACCTGCAGCGACCAGTGACTGCCCCCTATGGGGATATAAGGGCAACAGCACCCGGTGGTAAACCCCCGGCGTGGCCTCAGCCCCCCAAACGGTGCCGGGGCCCTCTCCATCCATGTGTAATACTAACCGGATGGGCCCCTGCCATCCGGGAGTCACACGCAGCACGTAAATAGAGTAAATAGTCGAGATACGACCCGCAGGGCTGCGAAAGAGCTGACTCTTAATGCGTGCACGAAATAGCATTGCTGATTAATTCGTAGCCTCTGGTTAATTCGGTGAAAAGAAAAAACTGTACCGTCTCACTAGCGAGATAAAACCGAAATGATCCACTACAAAGGGCTGCCCGGCTATGGTGCGAATTCACTTAACAAAAATACCAAAGTCATATGCCACACAAAATTTAATAGTCACCGATAAGAAAATACTAAACATTTAAGTGGCCGCTATGACATTATTTTTTTTTTCATCTCTTCTCTCTATCAATCTTCTCTGAGGGCTATTCCTCTCCCAAGAATAACCCTCGTTTTTGCAGGGGGAAGGCATGTTACATATACAAAATGTATACATAAGGCATCGGGAAACAAATCAAAATTTTCATAAGCCAATCATGCCTAAAAGCACGGATGGCTTATCTCTTGCGCATACGAAGAAAGTTGCATCAGCAATTTCTTCAACTACGCGCAACATTCCTTCAACATATTTTTCCCACAAAACGACTTGGGAAAAATAAAAGTTTTAAATTTCAACCCAAGTCGTTTCGATAAAAAAAAAAAGCCCCACGACAAATTTAACTTTCACTAAGATTTGTCGTATATACGATATGTATGTACATATATACATACATACATATCGGGCGCATGAAAATTTTACGTCGGTGAAGACTGAAACGATCAAGTCTTCACCGAAAAAAGCTCTTATCAGCAAATTGTCGCGAGCTGCATACATTGTGATCGCAACAATGTATGCACGGTAGCAAGACGATGGTTGATATTTATGAAAATATCAAATTTCAATTTCAACCATCGTTCATCGCGATAATTCTGGGCATGTTTAAACATGCCCAGCGTAAAATAATTTTCTCAGGATAGGAATGCTAATTAAGCATTTTCCTATCCTGAACGAAGAGACTTACGATTGAAAAATCTAAGTCTCGGGGCAGTCAATTTCAAGACGTAAAAGCATGCAGTTTTGGACGGTCGGTTAAAAAGTTGGTTTTTTGGTATTTCCGTCGGGATCGGCTCGACACGGTTCGGCAAAGTATTTAGAATAATTTGTGAAGTTATAAAGAAAACAGTTTTTAGTAAACATAAGAAAAAAAGAAATAGAATTATCAAAAGAGTGTAAAGTATTGGTTAGTTCAATATAGCGCGGGAACACAGTCCGCATAAAGTAAACAAGTGTAATAACGTTTAGAGTATTGTGAAATAAAAATAAAAAGAGGCAAAGTGATTAAAGTGTTTTTGTACGCACTCTATCCTCAGTCAGGTCAGAATCCCATTTATGGAATAAAAGGAGATGTACTCTGCCCCCATATTGGGATTACGCATAAGGTAATTCAACATGTTCCTCAACCCTCTTTTTGATGCTGAATGCTAATGGCCTAGGGTTATAAAATTTTGGTACCGCGTTTAGGTTTAAATATAATTTGGTTTTGCCATATCATAGTTTCCCTAAATTCTCACTAAATATACTGGGAAATTTTGATAGGATACTTCCACTTTCTTTATGAAGCTCCATTCTATTTACATTAAAAGATATATTAAACGAATTCATGAAATCACGCCCTAGTATTGGCGGACCTCCATTTTTCACCACGTAAAATATTACTGGATTTATTTTATTATTAAAACGTACTTGTAAAGAACATTTACCTAATGGATCTATACGTTCATTGTTGTGACTTAACAACGCAACCGACGCTGGCTTTAAAACCACATTTTTCAAAAATTTATAATATGTATCTGAATTAATGCACGAAATAGCAGCCCCAGTGTCTAATTCAGCTCTCAAAGGTTTATTATTTACTATAATATCTAATAAAATTGGTTTACTATTACCATTCTGTCGTAGAACGAATAATTGTTTAGACAGAACAACATTCTTTGATGTTTCAGTTGTATAATGGCATTTCTGCCCTTTTGGCTTATTTTTGCAAACTTTTCTTAGATGTCCTTTAATACCACACTGATTGCATGTAAAATTTTTAAATTTAAAATCTTCACTTATATGGTTATTGAACCCACAACAGTTACAATATTTAAAAAATTTACCTTTATTCCTATGCTGTGATTTGTTATACTTATTATTATTGTTCACTGTTTTCAACTTGCAAATCGGTTCTTCCTTAATTATGTTACAATGGTGTGCCGCTTCCGATCAGATGCTATCTGAACCGCCTTCTGGAATGTCAACTCTTCCACCTTTTGTGAAAATAATTTCTTCTTCATAGGTCCTTTACTCAGTCCCAAAACAAATTTATCCCTCAGTACATGATTTAAGTAGTCTCCAAATGAACACGTTACCGCCAACGTTTTTATTCGCGTTTCCCATTCCTGTACCGTTTCTGTTTCTAACATGCTGGCGTTGTAAAATAATTCCCTTTCTACAAAGGTCGATTTTGCTGGTTTAAAATGGGTGGTCATCTGCTTGATTAGATTTTCATTGTCCGTGGACTCTGGTTCATCCGGGAAAACTAAATTACTAAAAAGCTGATATGTATTCTTAGTTACCGTCGTCAATAAAATTGCCCTTTTTTTGTTCGCACTGGTGATATCATTTGCCTCAAAATATTGTGTTAATCTCTTCAAATGTATACTCCCGTCCATTGACACGTAATCAAACTCGTGCACTGTACCAATTAGAGACTTTAGAGCTGGCTGCGCCCCTTCTCTTTGTTCTCCGTTTCTCGGCATTTCCTGCCTTATTATATACCACGCAATTGAAAACAAATTAACTCGAATATGTTTTATATACTTTAAACTTTTCATTTTTTTTCTCGTCGCCAATGTAATAAAACGCACTCCTAAGCTAAAATGCAGTATTTATTATAAAAGATGCTTAGGTTATTACAAGATTTCTAAGGAGCCAACTCATCCATCGAAGAGCGAGGAAAACAGATGACAGCTCAATCGATTAAGAATCGCATGACATTTTCATGGCAAGCGAAGTTATCTACCATAACTCTGGTCAGCTGAGGGCTACGTTTACGCTTATTTACTACGAGCGGATTGCTTAAGCCACATTTACATTACACATATCAAACATAATTCTTACAAAAATAAACAAATTGCTACACGTCTTCTTCGCCTCATTAATTCATTTTGCAATTAAACAAAAATGAATTAATCATCCATTTTTCCCTATTTCACTTTGAACCGCCTCTGGTATCGATATGTTGTGACATTTATCCGACTTACGTTCTGTAAAGCTATTAATGCAGGTCAGATTTTTTAAGTCACAACAAGTGAAATGGTGTTACATGGTTTTATGATGCTGTGATGATGACTATGTGAAGCAATACTGTAACAAACGCTAGGTGAAAACATACCACCTAAAGTGTACAGCGGTTCACTTGCATTTATATGCCATTTTTCCACTATACTGACTGGACTAGACACAAAGTTTCTGAGTCAGGGGTCTATAAGTTGATAGAAAGTTATTAATAAAGGCATAAAATGGCAGCTGATAAACTCATGCCGAGCAAAAAAAGTAGCCAAAGAAAACGAAAGTCTCTTCAAAATCTTCAAAATATATGGGCCTACCAGAAAAAGTCCAGAATATCTTCCAGAATATTTTCTGGAAGCTTGAGACGAGCTTTAGAAAAATTTCAGTAGTTTATCGTAGAGAGCCCATCACATACCTCTAAAGGCATTGTAAATATTTAACAATTTTATTCTTTTCATTATTGATTTTTTTAAAAGAAAATAAATGAAGGAAAGGAATATATTGTTACCTGCAAGGAAAGCGGTAAGCGACATCTACATACTTCTCGTGAAATGACTAATTAAGTATGGACATAAACAACTTTAGATTCGGAGAATCGAGGTTACGAGAACGAAATAGTCAGGACGGTGCTAGGACAATTTGTAAAGTATAAATACTGTGCTTATCATCGCAAGGAGGCAGTCTTATCTCAGACAGTGAAATGAACGTAGTAAACTATTTGGATTACGATAATTGGAAGTATAGTCAAGCGATAATTAAAGTAGAGTTGATTTCATAATTGATTGTGAATTTTGTAAAAGTAAACAGTATAGTTAAATAAAAGAAGAACTTGTGAGTTGTATCTGAAATATGAAATATGAAGTGTTAAATAACGAACTAAGGCCACGCCTGTAACAATATATAGGGTAAAACTGACCGATTGATTTTAACTTCATTGGATTTTGCCGTCAAGATGATTGTTCTGAAGATTCGGTTCTGAATGTAGTTGAACTGTGATTCAAGTGTTTCACCTGAATCACGTCGGGTCACCAATGCTCAAGAACTATTTTGTTCTCTCAGAAATTGCTAATAAGTCAAGGTGTTACACCTTGGCTTTTGATGAAAATGCAGCGGCTCTTGTACCACTACACCAAAATTATAATGCTAAAAGTGAAGGTTTTGATTAATTAAAAAACTCGGATGCGATTGAAAACAAGACTGAAAGTTTATTGCAGTTCATATCCAATTTATATTATAATTACACTTATATAAGCAAACCTTAATATATTCCTACCTATCAATGATAAATATTTACTAATAACTTAAAATTGCAACAAATAACTTGGCTATGCAAAGCGATTCAACTAAAAAAAACGTACAATAAAATAAATTAAGTGTAAAATGCTTACCTACTTTAATTACAATCAGGCGAGTAATTCTTGCATTCTTCTTTTGCACCTCTAACTAGGTGTGATATTCATAAAATTATTTTCAATGACACATGGAATGCAAGAAATATTCTCTAGAAATAGCATTATTGTTTTGGGAGCAAGCACTTGTCGTTTCTATATTAGGCCGTTGCCCTTTTTGCCGATTGCAAACATGGTGAGTTCTCTCTTATTTTGTTTACATACACCTACATATACACTTTGTACATATAGAATATATTTAAATTGAATATTTAATTGCTTGTTATAAAAACATGCGCTTTTGAGCAACAATATACCCTAGACACATAGCACGATCTAATGAATCATTAGTACTAACTATTCATGAAAATGCTGTGTGTCACATAGTATACGTCATTATGGCTCGAAAATCAGATCATAATGAAGTTTTATTTTCCTTCATTATAGCTATAATGAGGAAAAGTGTGCAAGGTTCCGTACCCAAAGGGTAACAATGGGAACCCTATTACTAAGACTTCGCTGTCCGTTCATGCGTCCGTCACCAGGTTGTATCTCATTGAACCGTAATAGTTAAAACAGTTAAAATTTTCACAGACTGTATATTTCTATTGGCGATATAACAACAAATAATAAAAATAAACTAAAATTCAAAATTAAAGGGGGCTCCCATACAAGAAACGTGATTTTTTCGACGTTTTTTCCTCGTTTTAATCTCATTAGTTTTTATTATCATAAGCAGGCATAATTTTTTCAAATGACAGCATTATTTTTCCAAATGACGCCTACTCTAATTTGAAAAAATAAATAAAACGTACATAGTGTTAAATTTTGTACGATGGTACGGAATCCTTCGTGCGCGAGTCCGTTTGTATGATTCTACCAATTATCAGAGGACAGCCTATTGAAACATCTCCTTCCACACCACAACCCGAATTATATTTTGAGAATATCGGCACAACTAATATAATATCAAATGAATGGCACCTTGCAGTCTACTACGAAATGAGGACATATTGGATGGAATTTCAAGCAACTATAAATGGTGCCAAAACCCTAGAACACTTTTGCACTCAAATCAAACAAACGAGTTCATGTGCCAACTTAGTTAACCAATTCAATCGTCTGCAGCAAGAAATTTCTACTGATACTGATACCCGAAGTAAAAGAGGTGCTGTCAACTTCATTGGCAACGTGGCAAATGCCCTATTCGGCGTACTGGACTCGGAATATGCAGCAGAAAAGTCTAACACTATTGATGATATCAAGGAAAATGAACACCGCCTCTTAACACTCCTAAAAAGTATCAAACCTCGTTGATAGACAATCAACGTAACGAAAACCGACCAGGAGAATGCTGATAGCAAGTTCCAAGAAATAGAGGGTCAGTTTGACGAGATAACTCTGCGCATAAATAGCATCAGCGAATGACTGTATTAGCAGTGGGCGACACAACTCTTTGCTTCGTTAGCCATCCAACCGACTCTCATGACTCTTAACCTTCAAAAAATACAATCAGCAATAATAGACACCATCATTGACACCCACCATGGATGCTATACTACAATTTATACCGCTTGATGACAATAGAAGGCCGACAATTATGTTATTTTTCGATTGAAACTGCCTCTCGTAAATTCAGAAAGGTTCAAATTATGTCGAGTAACTCCTATTTCCGCATTGATCAACGGAACACTTGTCGCAATTAACGCTGCTTCAGAGTTCCTAGCAATTAATCTACATCGCGATCAATATTACCCGTTGACTAAGCAACAACAAGCATCCTGTTTACAAACTGATGAAGCGATCTACTTATGCAAGCAGCTTCATCCAGTCTATCGAAACAATGTATCTCAAACCTCAATAGAAGGCTCTGGTCTCCTCAAATTTCAAGCAAATTGCGTCATCAGACAGATTTTTTGACAATCCAAGGGCATCATGTATATCCAAGTACAAGCAAACTGTCCTACACATGTGTTGGCAACATTTCCTATCCAATAAGCGTCGATCAACTTCCAAAGATTAAGCACAATGCTATAGTCTACCACGCTCAATTAGCCGAACTAAAGGGCCTTCAGAAGAAGTTCAAACGCAAGATATAAGAGAGCTCCCAAGCAAACTTCACGCACACCACGTCCATCACTATACGGTAGGATATCTAACACTGGCCCTGGCTGTCATCATCACTATTGTTGGGATCATTTGGCGATGCAAAAGAAATAAATCCGGTTGCAATACATCTAAGCCACCTAAACCCAGCCCGAGATGAGGTACAACCCCAGATTTCAGTGTACACATCGACAGTTGAACAAGGTATGTTCAACGCGGGGGGAGTATGTTATGACCCAGATTTTCGTTATTAAGTTAGAATTAAGCTAGTTCAATTTCGTCATCATATCAATTTCATTATAAATCATTAAGTCTAACTCAAGCATTTCAAACTGGCATTGTTTACAAGGTCATTGAACCAGCGATCATCATTTACCACCGTGAATATTGAAAGTTTCCAATTTTTCGCGTTGTATGCAATTTCAACGATATTCACGCCTGGAGTAATTATATTTCACGTGACGATGTTCAGTTTTGTTTTCACGATTAAATCACCTGAGAATTACTGCTGGGTCAGCATGCTCACTGCGGTGAATTGTCGAGCGCTGAAGTCAATAAACCTATCTTAATAGGTCGATAAATTATTGAATTTGCTTGCATTGATTATGTTTAATTGATTTCTGTATAAATATGCCGCAATTAATAAAGAATCAGTCAGTTTTTTATTTAAAAGGCAGCTTATAGTTTTAATTTACAAGGTATTAATATATTACTAATCAATAATCAATAAATATCGTTCCGTTATGGTATGACAAATATTTCTTCGGGAAGTAGTAGATGTGGCAATTTCTTTTAATACTTTATATTTTCCCTCGAATCTCACTGAAAACATATGTTTCAAAGGACCTTGCTTATCTCATTATAATAGGATAGTGAGTAATTAGATGATGTTTATGTTTGAGAGGCAAGTTAAATAATTTAACAAACAACTGATTATGTTCAGTAATTGCTTGTTTTAATATATCAGGTATACGCTCAGTAAAGGTATCAAGGTGTGCTATGTCAAGTATTTTCCTCATTAAAATAAATATTAGCCACATTTCATTATATTGTGTAACAAAATCACTAATAGGTGAGAAAGAAATTTCGCTAACCAAAACACTTCCGAGGCCAATTATTTTAACATATAATTAATTTTTTTTTCGTGAGTAATTCCTTGTGGTTTGTTTATGTGCTCATATTCTCCGAAGTTAAAGAGGTTGATGCGATCATTTAAAAATTTTCATCAGAAATGAATCAAGGCGATTTCATTATTCAAGACTCCCTCTAAAATATCGTACATTAAGTCAACGGTAAAACTCTCAACTGCATGAAAATTTTTCAATCGATTGAAAGAAACACCTTCACTTATGTCATCTAAATAATCTTGCTTGGTCCTCAACACAAAACAATCTTCTTGATAACTTCTTTCTGACAATGCCCTGTGCATTTTTCAGAATCGGCAAAAAAAATTTGCTTGGATGCATTCGGTGAAGCCTAAAAGAGAATTTAAATCCATATTTTCGCCAAGACATAATGCAATAGCAAAATAAATTTGGTTGCCTTTTATTTCAATACCTTCGTTTTCTAATTCCTCCAGTTCATTTATCAATGGTTAAATAAAGAATTTCCAATTTTCTTGCGATCTAAACTATTGCATGACTGGAAATATACTTTCCAATTTCGAACGCCAAATAGGTGGAATAGAAGGTAAAGCAATGTAAACTGCACCTAAATTTTGTAAACCTGCGCTAGATCGAAGTCCGTCAAAATATATAAAGATTAGAAATACTAAGGAAGCTTGTGAAGTATTTGAAACTTTTGACTTCCAATTTGAAGTTTGAATTATGTTCGAAATGCCTTCATTTTCCGATTGCAGGAACTGCATATATTGCATTATTTTAGTGAAATTACCCGTTCTAGACAACAATTTGAATAAGTTATGTTTAACCGAAATCAAATTAATTTTATTTGGAACAGTTTTCAGCGCAAAATTAATTTTACTACGTAGGTACTGCATCCAAGCTATCATCTACAACAAGAGACAAAGATGGTGAAAAAAGATTTGATTTCTTTTCTCCGTATATATGTCCTTAAAGGACGCTCTTAATATATATAATGCTTGGTTTATTACTTTGCGTTCTTCTTAATGTTTTTCTCCTAATAGGTTATTAATAAGGTTTAAGAATACCGTTAAATTTTCCCCGGCTATATACTCAGACAGTAATCATATAATACTTTGAACAGTTTTTTTGCATAATCTTCTATAACCGTAACTTGATATTTTGATTATACACAGTTTGGCAAAAAGTAGCTAGCATTTCATTACGTGTTTCAAACTCATTATTTTTAATACTGATAGGTGGAAATTGTTCCGTTTGGCATCCCGATTGTAACTTACTTTCATTATCTTTTTTAAAATTTCTTACATTAACTTGAACTTGAAAAGTGACCCAAAATATGTTTTTTAAAACTATTTTTTTTGCTAAAATACCTCTTTTCATTACAGTGGAAAGTGGTAATAAGTTTTTTACTCTTTCGAGACCCATACAATATACGAGTCTACAGGCAATTCTCAACATGCTGCATATAAGCAGAGCAAATTAATAGACAAGTATACCGACGTACTGTCAGTTTCTGGCCTAAAGGTGAAGATCAAAAAATTCCATACAGAAATTTTTTGAGAATATAGGTACTGTATGTAATGTGTTTCGATCAGCAGTAACAGGGCGATCTCATCAGGACAGCAATGCGACATTGAAACTGCTGCTGTCTACACTACAGTGAACTTAGTTACCAATAAGTGTCTGGTGGATATATATAGATTTATTTAAATATTTATTTAATATGTTTTCTAATTTGTGATATATGTTTCATGTATGTGTGTATATTTTTCATTTTTTAGTGTTCCGTACACAAAGGGTAAAAACAAGAACCCAATTAGTAAGCCTCCGATGCCCGTCCGTCTGTCTATCACCGCGGTGTATCTCATTAGGCGTAATAGATAGACAGTTGAAATTTTCACAGAGTGTGTATTTCTATTGCCGCTGTAACAACAAATAATAAAAATAGAAGGAACGTGATTTTTTCGGCGCTTTTTTCCTCGTTTTATTCTCATTCATTATTATTATCATAAGTAGGCATCATTTTTTCAAATGACATCATTATTCTTCCAAATGACGCCTACTCTAATTTGAAAAATAAATAAAACGTACATGTGTTAAATTTTGTACGATGGTACGGAACCCTTCGTGCGCGAGTCCGACTCGCACTTGACCGATTTTTTTTCTTACATTTAAAGGAATCCATTTTAATAGTCATGAAAAATGTTCAGACTTTTGTTTTGAACATACAAATTATATTATGTGTGTAATATTCAATACTTTTAAATAAATCTTGATAAATCATTATGCTGTCCTCCCAAATTATACTGACTTAATATTTAGTAACTTTAATCAACGTCCGCTATTAATATATTTACTAAAACGAAATTTTTATCTGATCGTGTTGTAATGTGATACACTTTCTTTTGAAGGAATATTCACAGCGCCTCGTGAACATCAGGGTATTTACCATGCAATGCTTTGTTTTAGCTCGATACCAGTTAGCGGCGAATGCATAATATTATATATAATATTATCCACAGCAATATTGAAGTTGTAATTTCATCTGGAATTATGACATATTAAATTTTATTTTTCAAGAGAAAATAATTTCAGTTACCTAACGTAGCATCAACAACAACAATCGATGGTTGAAATTGGTTTTTTTTTTTGTATCTCAATTCTTATATTGTGCAATTTTTCTTGAACAAGATTTCCATCCTGTAAAATCAAGAACAGGTTAAATGCCCAATTTTCAATATAAAGTACAATAAGCATTTACCGTGGAATGAAGAATAAAGGATTTTGTTACTTCAACAGTTGTAAATTTAGTTCGGCGAAAATCGTGACTCAGTTTTCTTCCATAAGCAGCAGATTGAAGTAAATTGGGAAGCAAGAAAAAACCAGTTAATTAATTCAGATTGTGATTCTAGGAGAAGATCATCCATTTTTTTTCTTTATACAAAGCAATCAAACTTTGATTTAATGAAGGCCAAATTGTAAAAAGTTTATTTGTTTTATTCGGATAAAGCTGATCAAAATCTTGAGCTACCAAATAAGATCCATATGAACTTTTTAAAGAAGCATATTTATATAAGTAGGTGTAAATAGAATTTCTTTTAGATGCCCTCATTCGAAATTGGAAAGTTTCCTCCCAGTATTGCTCTATTTTTGGTAACGGCGTAAGATGTTTTCAATATATCTCAATTTTCCTTGCAAATCATCAACATTAACAATCGTCTCCTCAGTATTTTCTACTTTTGACTTATTTCCGCGAATGTATCTTTTCAACCATGCCTCCCACAATTTACCGGAAGCTGGTAACTTTGAAATGGGATTATATGCCACAAAGTATATACTATTTGACTTTCCATAATTTGGTTTGATATGTCCTTGAATCACGCTGTCGTTATTTTGAATCGTTTTGGATCAGCAAAATATTCATATTCCTTATTTGTCAACAAATTTCATTTGCATAATAATAATTTAGATAAAATTTAGATATAAATTTGTCTTCCTAAATCTTTTTTTAGATTTTATTAGCAATATGTTTTTACCAAAATATAAGTTTAAATTCAGACGGTTGCAAACGAAATTAAATCAGGATTTAGGCAGACAGCACCATAAGCATGGCCGTATATGTGGGGTGGGTTTGAAGGCTTCAACCCCCCCCCCCCCCCCCCCCCCATCACTGTAGTCTATACATTTGTTAATTTGATAAGCCAAATTTTTACCCACAATTCTTTATATCTATGTAGTGGCTCACAACAATTGGTTTTGTCAAAATATATCTTTAATCAGATAAAGCAACTTTAGGAAAAACGTATGCAAAATACAGAAAAAAAATAAGAAGTACAGTATGTATATACATATGTATATATACATATTTTAAATTTTGTTTACATTTTAAGCAGTATATTAAATCTAAAGAAGGATTTCATCATAATGCATTTTTTCCAGATATTTAGAGGGAGATAGTACATCGTATATGGAAGTTTAGTTATGAGTGACGAAAGAAGAAAGCGCTTTCTGCATTTTTCCAGACCTCGTTTTACTATAATTTTATATTAAATATTTCTTTAAATTTTCTTTGAAAATCAAAAAAGGAAAAACACGTTTTTAATTTGCTTTCCATCGTTAAAACAACAACTCTTGTGGTAACTAATTATAACATGGTAACTAATATTTCCCATGAGCGCCCCATGGTTTTAACAATATTTGTTTACTTTTTAGGGCATATTTGATAATTACATAGGTATATCTAAAATGCCCTTAAAAATAAAATATTTTTATACCCTAGATGAAATCATCATTCCGTTTCTAACGCACAGAAATAATGATGGTAGAGCAAAATGGATTGAACACCCACTCATAATATTAATATTAATGTTCGTCCGTCAGTGCGCACGATAATTCGAGAACTAGAGAGATATTAGAAATTTTGCATACCTACTGACTTCAAAAACAAAAAGTAAAATTAAGTTCGAGACAAATCAGAAGTTAGTTTGAAGCCCGTGTGTAGAATTTCTAATTTCTAATCTTCGTGGGGCTGTTATAAAAAAATATCGTTTTTCACTATATATTTGGACACAGCCTGGGGAATCCTTAACGGAGAGAGTGGAAATTTTATACATGGCGTTGTAAATATAATTTCAAAAATGTGCTAAATCGGGTAACCCCTTCTAGTTATTGCCATATAAAAATTTAAGTCTTTTACGTATGCTGTGAAAATGATCAGTCGTAGACGTTTTTATTGTACTGAAAAGTACTTCATAATATGAAATGTTATAAAATTGGTTATAATAAAATCGTTTTAGAAGTAAATGCGAAAAATATTTTCAACAATCAAACTTGCGCAGAGAGATTACCTTAGATCTATTCTACCTTTTTTATTTGTTTTGTTTATTAATTTTTTTTTAATTGCTTTCTTGACCTCAAAATAAGATCCTTCATCCAAATGTTAAAATTGAAACGAATGAAGTACTTTCCCACTTCAAAGGAGGAAGGACATTTTTTTTCTTTTTTATAAAAAATGGAATGTTTTTTTCTTAGGATGTAAATAGGGTCAAACAACATATTTTCAAACATAACTTTTTAAATTTCGGAAACCTTACATTGCATACCAATGGAGCATAATTAAGAATTACCGTGAACTCAATTATCTAAATATAGCACTTATAGATAAGTAGAATTTTTCCATTCACTTGGGATTTAAGCACAAATTATAAGCTTAATAAATTAGGTATATTAAATTTACTTAAAATTCCGATTATTGAGTTCACATTCTTAGTTATTCTGTCGTCTCTGGAGGTTACTAGGGCCTCCTAGGTTCAACCCCTCCCATTCGTAATCTATATACGGCCTTGACCATACGTAAAATAAATTCACACGTTTCAGATCATTTGCAAATAAAAGATCTTAGTCACCGCAAACCCTATCATCAAAGGACTCCGAGTAGAAAAATTAATTTGCATGTGGATACATTGTTGTATAAAATGCACCTCAATAAATGTATATACTTATTGAATAAAAAAAAATTAATTAAATCATTAGCTGTCATTATGATAATTCACGAAAATCACAAATAAAATAAATCAGCTTAAAGAAGTCGTGCATAAAAATCAATCAAATATTATAGCTTATTAACATATACTTTTGCGTATACATACAACTTTAAAAATATATTATACAAACCACATCTTTTTTGTATCGCTTCTTAAATTTTATCCACAATTCTTGGCGGGGTCCCGCTTTAGGGATAATATATTTTAAAACTTCAAACTCCAGGATTTCAAAAGAATACTGGTCTAATTCGTCTTCTTTTATGGTGAAATATAACAAAATTAGGATCACCATATTTTTATTACTTTCAATATTTTAACCACAAATCATGCCGAAAATTTTCGCTAAAATTATTCTGATTTCACTATGGCAGACACAATTTGGATAATTGCCCCAAATGCAGTTCACTACTCGACTGAAACACACTCACAATACTATAAACTCACCTTGGAATTTCCCAACTAAGTGGGAAAATCCGATGTCGCTTAACGCACTTTTTAGGAATTCGACCATATCATACAGTTCACTAAATTCTGCTGACACGTTGCGTTCAAATTGAAGAAAACTTTTAAATTCCAAAATTCACTGAACCAGGAAAACATAAGACTTGTGCGCACGTGTTGAAAAACACTTCGCAAATAAATTGCATTGTAGGTTAGATGGCTAAACGGCTAAATCTGCTTGTCACACTCTTTGCTCCTGTGCTTGCTTTTATAGTATAGTAGGCAACATTATATGTTCAGAATTTTCACATTTATGGAATTCTGAAATATGATTTTCAATTCAATTTTAACGGGAATCTCGACAATGACCAAAAGCATTTATTACACACTATATGGCGTTTTGTGAAATATTTTATGCGAAGTGGCGCTATAAATGAAATCCAATAAATTTAGTGCAGACTGCAAAAGAGTTCTTTCTCTGCGGTTAACGGAATAAGTTATTTTGTAGAACGGTTAAAAAGAAACCTATTGAAGGATAGAATGAACATCTAATAAAATTCTTGCTTTTGTTTTGTTCCAATTACCCTGTATACAAATAAGTGATCTCGAGTCAAGCAAAAATTCGAGCGCTAAAGTGCCAAGCTAAGGGAACTTCAACAGACAATTTAAAATGGACAACAACCTTATTTTTCCTTTTGCTTCATTACATAATTGCAACTGTTAAAAAGCAAATATATGGCTTCCACTGTGTCCTCTAATTCCGCCGTTTTACACCATATATTCTCTTTCTTCTTCTCTTTTTCTCTTTTTCTCCTTTTGGTTGTTCGCCACTCACATACTAATTTTAAGACAATTATTACTGGACGGCTTAACTTTACGTCTTGACCACACTTCTCTTTCTTGTTCTTCCCACTTTCCATGCATTTTGCTCCATTGCTTTCACATTCAGTCAACATTGCATTTTTTTGACAACGGTTGCAATACCCTACCGATGTCTCTGGCGTTGGTAGAGAGATGTTCCAACCGAGCCGGAACTCATTTGGGTAGGTTCACTGACGACCATAACATGATAAACTTATTAAGTCTGAAGCACTTTCGTAATATATGAAGAATTTTATTTTCCATTAATGTGTAATTGTAATTTTTTTTTTCAGGATCATGTAGAGTCCTTTCCGGAAATAATATCAAGATGCCTTATACAACATCAGGAAAGAATGGAACAACGGAAAAACTTTTTACATCCAGATGCAGCTGTTGTTACTTCTAGCCAATGCTCACAACAGACCTTTTTGGGATCTTCTTTGATGTTCCCACATTACAGGTAATTCCTAAAAATGTACGTTGATAACTTTAAGCACACTAAATGTTCTATTCGAGACCTTTAAAAATTACATAAAATAATATAATATAAATAGATGTACTAGCCACATGTTATAAAATGTTGGATAAGTGATCATTATATGGTGTTTTAGATTGAAATAATAATACTGAAACACTCTATTGCATACACACAAAATAGTGTAGCAAAGTGGGCGACAATTCCAACGGTTTCGGAAATAGGGAGTAATAACAATTTTTTTTTTCTTTCGAGAAATACTTCCCAAGCCATGAAAGAGAAATCTATGTGTACGTCCTAGTCCAATTCTGTAAAATGTTTTATATTTATTCTTATGGAAAAGTGACTAGACATTGATTTTATATGCCTATGCCATAAAGGCCAAGCTACTATCCACACAGAAAAATAGTCTTCCAAATATTATAAGCTTGGCTCCTTCCCTTCCCAAAGGCTATACGTACTATATACGTTACTTAACAAAATAATAAAATAGTAGATTAAAAAGTAACCTTACCATTTTACGTTCAACAACTTTCAGCTGAGTAATAGTTCCAATAGAGTATATGCGGCCGTATATACCGAATCTGTAGGCAGACTGATTCCAATTGATCGGACCACGGCACATTCGCATATGCAATTATTACTCAGTTGAGAGTTTTTATTTGTGGAATCGTGTCATTTGGCTAAGATAAATTTTTTTAAATAATTTTGTTAGGAAAGATATAAACATTCGATTACGGTTGGGAAGATAAGTAAGTAAGCTTAAAATTATCAGAAGACATTTGTTCTGTATAAAATGTAGTTTAGGGCGCATGAGCTATTCAAATCAAACTTTTGTCAGTTTTACATAAGAACACTGGATATATTTTAGAATGTTAGGACTATGTTAGAGCGCTCATGTAGTAGTGAGGGATTCTTTTTGATGACTTGGGAAGTATTTTTAGAGAGTTTTGGGTGGCGCTAACGATATATAAAATAACGATAACAATAATGTTGTTGAAGCACTTGTTGTGTTTGATTTACATGAGAGCAGCAAACATAGTCAGAACAAAATGCGTATTCAATTTTTGACGCATTCCTGTCCATGCCAGATGCCACACTCCCAAAATCTATGAAAGAATATTTGCTTTGTGGAGTCAGCTTGTGCATCCCGAACGGACACGAGTAAGCACAGTGGTCAGTATGATCTTGAAACAATGTTTAGTTTTGATGAAGATAGTTTTTTGGATCGTATAAATAATAATAACAAGACGCCTAGCCGTCTGTGAAACAACGCGAGAACAATTCGTGGTGTATATTTAACCAAATTAACAACCGACAAATCCATCGAAAGACTTGCAAATCCTTTTAAATTGTCATTCCCATCGCCTGATAGAAGAGCTTCTTCCTCAATATTTAGGACTACACCATATATCAACAAATAATTATTTACAAAGAAATACAAAAAAAAAATTTACTTTTCCAAAACTCAGCGAGTACACAATTTTCCACTATTCAAGTGAGCTAGCCTATTGAATCGAAGTGGAGTGGGACAAAGAAACGAGCTCCGCGTATTCAAGAGTTAGAACTACATACTTTATTTAGATTTCAAGCTTGGACTTAAGTTATTTACAAATTATAATTACAAGATAAAATTATTACTTGAAGAAGTTTTGAGAACTTTTATTTTTAACGGTTTAATTTAAAGAAAACAAACACCTCGTCCGGTTTTTGCAGCCATGACCTTCCGCTTTCCGGACAACATCTCTACCGCAGAGCGACAGATCTGTCTGGTTAGCTGGACGAGGCGGTTGTTTTCTCCCTTTTATTTATAATTTAATTTATAGTTGTTAAGAATAAAAGTTCTAAAAAATTCTTCTTTTCCTCATATATGGATTCCAAAAATTGTTAAAATATTTATCTTTGGTATTTAAAATGAATTGTTTTCTGATCCCTTTTATGACCTTATTCGGCTCTTCATTTGGAGGCTGCGGGTCTGTTATGACTCTGTTGATTCTTAAAAAGCCAAAATTAGAAGTCGTGAGTGTTTTGGGACTGCAAATGTCCACATACAAGTTCGGTGGGTGTACAATTTAAATCTCTAAGGTTGAATAAATTTGCAAGAATATAGTTCAGCCTATTTATTCCACGAAAAAGGTGCCGCGTTTTTTTTTTTTTAAATCAAAAGCCTCAAAGAAACGTGTTATTTTCCTAGCGGTCCTAAAAACTTTTTCATGTTCACACCAACTTTTATTATTATTCGTACAGAGGTGTTCCAAACCTATTTGTAAAGAGTACCGGAGCTGTCCAAGCAAATACTCTGTTTTGTATATATGTACATATGTGCATAATTTTGAATAGCACTTTATTGGCATTATGGGTAGGCATTGCTAATGTAATTAGAACGAAAGTTCACGCGACTACATAGCTAAATTTGAATCGAGAGCTTTATTTTCTGTCATTCAGCCTTATTTAAACTTTTTATAAATTCAACTTCTGTAGAATTTTCTATAGCTCTTCTGAAGAATGGTCGCCCTTGGGCCCGAAAAGTTGAGTAATTGCAATAGTTAAAATCCATATATTTACGTCTGTGTTTTCTCGAAAAATAAAATACCAGACCGCTCATTAATAAAAAGGCAAAAAAAATTATGACTTTTTCATTTTCAGTTTTATTGTAGAATGCATTAAAGCTTTACTCTAGCATAATATAATGAGCAATTTGAACTGTTTATGTTGTTAAGGAAGACTCTTTGTTTCCCATAAATCATGACGTATTAGATTGAAGTGATTTACCTCAACCTTGCTGTGATATATTCGGTGTTTTACCAACTACACAAAATGCTCATACCTGAAAGGTGTATTATTAGTTATTATTATTCTTGGGTTACCCGGTTCTTGTACCGGCAGCAATAGCGATTATATTAAATAAACCTAAAAATCAAAGAATCTGTACTTCCTAAAATGCTGACTCAAATCGCATCACATAACTTTCCCAGAAAATTCTGGTAGGCTCAGCACCATAGATAAAAGCTTGATTATTTACTTGGGATCATGTTGAGTCTGGCAGTCGGTGAGCAAATTATGTGGGGTAACTTAAGGAAAGAATTTTTGCGAATTAATTCTAAATTTTATATGGAAAGAATTTCATCACTTAATGCTATTTTATACATATGTACTTGTTTATTTTCTCTATTTTTATGGGATTTTCAGGGTCGCAAAGGTTAGCAAGTAAAAGGTAAGTAATGCATATAATAGAATACTTACCTGTTGATAAATATATAATTTTTTTATGATTATATCATGAATCTTTATATTAATGTATCTAGGGGAGTTTTTCTTGCCGAATACTGATAGGACTAATTCAAGAATTTCCGGTTGGTATCTTCGCAAATCTTTAGCTTTGGGAAGGGTTAGGTTTGGATTATTATCAATTACAATGTTTTGTTAATGCACTGATGAATGCTTTTACTCCTAATGAGCGTTAATATAGGATATTGGTTATCGATGCAACTTCGTCCAACAAATTGGAAGTTTCCAACATGTTCTCACAAGCTTCGCTCACCACAGCAATTTTGACAAACAGCTGAACACTTTAATTCAGACTTGCAGTATCTACAGTCTTCAACACTCTGTAAAATCTTAATTACGATCGTTAGAGAATAAAATAGTGGAGATTATTCAAGAACGGAATTGGAAATTAGCAAATCTGCGTCCCTTTCAGTTTGCTTGGTCGATATTTTACATGATAACGTTTTCTTGAGAAGACTAACGAGTTTTTTATTTTGGAGATATTTCCGGTGAAACTATCGGAGCAGGATTCCCATTGCAGAATACATATGTACATATTTTTATATCATCAGAAGTTCTCCCACGGCTTAATGCAAGCGATCTCTGGATCGCTTAGTACGCATCAAAAATTATGCTTATAAGCAAGCCGAAATGATGTTAAACGTATTTTACATACTTTTCGAAAATTTATTTATACAGGCGTTTGCGCCCTGGTGGTCCATATGGCAGGAGGTGATAATTATCACATAAAAAAAAACAAAACAACCTGTATCTTAAAAAGTACAGGGTGTATGAGCTCATTGTACGAATACCTCCTAATATTGGCAACACCTGCTCAATCAGCCTTACACTCCTCCTCTCTCCGGAGCTATGGTGGTTTACAATAAAAGCTTCGTATTTTCTTACCGCTTTTATAACAAGCTGATAACTGACTTTTTTATAAACATTGTCAACTTCTGTTCTTAACGGTGAATGTACATTCTGTCCTTTTTAAGATAGAGGGTATTTTCTGAAAGCTAGCATATTATCATAATCACCCTGTAAAACTCCACCATGGTGAAAACACCCTGTATGTATAGCATCTTGGGAAGGATATAACCACTATCGACAACAAGTTTTTTCGACCATAGATGTTCATAACGTCGATTAACAACATGCACAGTCATTAAGAGAAGCAACTGATCTATGATAATTGAAGGATGGAGCTCGAGAGTTTGGAATGTTACACTTACGAATTTAGATTCTATTAGATTCTATTTACAATTCGTGGCTTTTCTAATCTCAATCGCGCGGTGGCAGTGAAGCAACAACATCAGTAAAAATAGATATCAACTCCAATATCTCCAAGAACAGATCGAGGGAAGCATATAGTTCAATTTCTCAACGTCTTCCTTATCTCGAACTACCCTTTGATCCACGAGTTGTTCAGGGGTGTCGACTGGAATCTCACAAAAATCGTCTCATTGCTCGCACGTATCGTTCCCAATCTCCATGAAGTAAGTGTAATATCAGACATTCCAAGAAACTTTATCTCAATAGTGGTGTGCAAAGGAATTTTAAATTTATAATATTATGGAATAAAAAGTCAAGATATAGGTAATCATAGTTTATATTTATCAAAATGGAAATATTACCACTTTTTGTCACAAATGTTACTTAATTATTCACTTACCAACCTTTGCGACGCTATAAAACCCATAGATAATAAAATGCTCTACATATGTACATAAAAGGTCTGATGTAATTTTTCCATAGAATTGAAAATAATGAAGCTACAGCGCCTCAAAAATTTGTCTCGAAATATGTCACCTTTTCCAGCTTATAACTTTTCTATTATTAATCTACGTTTTAAACGTATCGTATTAATGAAAGTTGGAGGGAATTTAATTCTAGCTTCGAACAAAATTTTTCTGAGACTAACGTTGCCATTCCCGTTATCGGCTAATTTGTTCCTACATATTTTAGACGCACGACGACAACAACCAACGGCAACGGTATCACCGTCGTGAGAAACTGGGATCAACACAATGCTACACCTGCACACACACATTGCACATTCTCAACAAATAGCAACACTTGAACACATAATTTAATTTATTAGTATGGTCACAGTATATTTATACAGTAGAACTGCTTAGAACAAACTACTGAAAAGTGAATTTTAGAATTTAAATTTAAAAAAAAAGCCTCAAAATTTCTTCCATAAGAGGGAGCTATTAAATATGATACGGAAGTAAATGGGCGAGCAGTAGCTAGTTGCACAATCTACGGGAAGAATTATAAGTTTTATGTAAGTACAGATCTCAGCAAAAGTACTTACAAACGTATTGTTACATAAACAAAACAGTTGTTTGATCGTAAAATGGTTTCGTTCATAGAGATGCCATGGACGGTGTAATATGCAAAATGGCTGTAATAATGCTTGTGACTGTTTGACAGTTCTCCCAAGCCAAATGACATTGGAATTGGAGCAGAAATAGTTTTGCTTGTCATTTTGGGCCCTTTGCTTTAGTACGAGTTTATGCATGTTCTCTTTCTTCCACTTTCGATTTACATGGGAAATTTGTATTGAATATTGACTAGTGATTTATGTAGTTAAAAGCTGTTGAAAGAGAAAGTGTAGTCACATATAAAAGCATCCTACTCAACTCACAGCTTTGACAGAGCTATTCTACTGAATGTATTAATATACTGTGGTATGGTTTATGGGTTTAGCTTGATTGATATCAGCACTTCACCTTTCCAGAGTCAGCTTTAACTCGTTCACACCGGCGGCGATATTATCACGCTCCATCTTCCCGCTAGGGGGGTTAGGAATCTCGCGATTTTACGATAAAACATCATTTTCAAGAACAGAGCAACCGATTTTCTGATTCAAATGCCAAATGAAGCTTAATGTTTTATATTTTTTCCAAAAAAATAGCAGCACCGAACGAAAATTGTTTTTGTTAATAATTATAATTAAAAAAAAAAAGTAGTATTAGTCACTAGTAAGAGCTTGACATAACATAACATATCATTTATTCCAATCGTACACAAGATTAGGCATCTTTTTTAGTACAATGAGTAGTAGGTACGGTACTAAATACATAATTCTAGGAGAAAAACAAAGATTATAAAGTAGGCGACTTCAGAAGAAAACAGAAGAAGAAAGAAAGATCAAACAATCAAGATTACAGAATCTTTGTAAGTGCGCTAAGAAAGGTCAAATAGAATTTACTTTCAGCTGCCAAGAAGATAAGTTGTAAAAATATAGCAAAATTTAATGGAACGATTATCAACAACTATATTATTTGTAAACTAGTAAGCCTCTTGAAAGCGATATTCATAGGAAGATTATTCCAAAGGCGCGAGATCTGGACAAGATAAAAAGGGGAAAAGGGGAAACATGATCATACCTTCGAAGACCAAATACAAATCGAACGCAATCATTAAAGGCAACCTCCGCTTTGCGGGCACAAAAGGAATCAGGCTTAGGGTAAATCGTACTACAATATGTAAAGTATTGCATAAGTAGTGTCTTTACAAGCTTAAGACGAATAGTTTTTGTTAAGATACTCGCATAGACCGAAAGTCTCCGAAGGCCGAAGTAGACTTTTGTAATCAATGCGTTAACATTGTCACAGCACTTCATGTCTTGGCTTAAAGTAACACCAAGATTTGTAACTTTACTTTGCATAACTAAGTTGATACCATCCAAAACGACCGGAGGAATACTATTTCTATCAAGAGTGTTGTTGTAAAAAGCATTACACTGCGACTTCCCTGGATTCAGTATCAACCGATTGCTCTTTGCCCACAAGCCTATTCTGTCTAAATCATCGTTAATGCGTGCAAGACAGTCTTCAATAAGTCGAATGGGCCTGCTCAAGTAGATTTGTACATCATCAGCATACATATGCACTTTGACGTCATGAACTACTTCAGGTAGATCACTGATAAATAGGCTAAATAGCAATGGGCCCAGAATAGAGCCTTGTGGTACGCCGAATAATAAAGTGAGTTAGTTTGAGATATTATTGTTTACCTTAACACGTTGATGACGTCGTGACAAAAAATTTTTAATGAGAGCAAGAGCTGAAGTACTGAATTTAAAAACAGCAAACAATTTATGCAGAAGGATGTTATGATCAGCTCTATCAATGCCTTAGTGAAATCTAGCAGTACTAAGGTACCAAAGTTGTCTTGATCCAGGCCCAATCTAATGTCAGTGGAAACCCTTAACACCGCAGTTTCACAACTGTGCAAGCGTCTAAATCCTGATTGCCAACGTTAAGCAGCTCATTATCCTCAAGGTACTCAAGCATCTGGCGATACATTAACTTTTTCAACACCTTAGAAAAGAAACATAAAATGCTTATAGGGCGGAAGTCGGCAGGGACCCGGGCCATCGTTTCTTCGGTATTGGAAGTACTATCGCAGATTGCCAGTCTGAAGGAAACGTTGATGTCGTTAAGCATGACTTGATCACATGAAGAATGTATTTACCACAAAATGGAAACAATAACCTGATAAATCGTGGAGACAAGCATTCGGGTCCAATGGCATCAGATTTGATCGAGTTAATGGAAATTGACAGATCATTGAGGTGACCACAATGAAAGGAGAACGCCTTATGATTGGGCATAGGTGCGACCTCACCCCATGAGGAACTTAGAGCGTTCCGGCTTGATTTTCCATTGAAATTTGATTAAGTGATGTAAAACGTGCATTAAGTTCATAGGGCATGAATCCATAATTGACTTCATCTTTCCCATACACACCAGCCCGTCGTAGATTGCGCCATAAAACTTTCGGTTGTAGATGGCAGTTCGATTTAGAATTAAAATACTGGCGCTTAGCGCGACGAATGGGCGCGGTTGCTTTATTTCGTGCCGTTTGGTATAATACACGGGCACCAGAGGTGTTAGATTATTTGTAACGACGATATACGAACTCACGTTCAGCAATTAGCGACAGAGCTCGAGATGAAAACCACGGACAGTCATTAGCCGTTATATATTTATATCTAACGTGTGGACATATTTATCGTATAAGTGAGTGATTAACGATGATAGTGTTTCAACTCTTGGCAGTTAACAGAGGAAGAATTATTGATTGATTCCCATGGCAAGCGTACGCATTCCTCAAACAAAGCATTTACATCAATATGTTTAAAATCACGATATGAATAAAAGGTGGGGGACGTACTGACTCAACAGACATCTCATAAGGAAGGTAAAGTAAGTCATGATCCAAGATAATAGGAGGGCTCAATTGGTTGTGCGAAATAACTTTACTTGCATCTGTTGTAAGAAACAAATCCAATAATGATGGATTAGTTGCATTAAAGTATGTTGGAAAATTATTGGTTACATTTAGATGTAGCGTATGAAGGAAATACAAGAACAAATCGATTGTTAGATCCTGCCGAAGAAGGTTAACATTAAAATCACCTCCAGCAATGACATTCGCATACTGCTGAGAAGTACGTGATAACCTGTCTTCAAACTCCTGTGCTATGGCGCAGTTGAAGCTATTTGGGGGACAGTATACTGCTGATAAAACACACTTGCCATAGCTAGAGGTAATTCGACACCTATAAAATCCATTACATCACCTTTCGAGGAAAATATATGCCTGGGCTTGAAGCAATCGCGGACATATAGCGCAACATCGCCTCCTATACGATTTTGCGGTCATTGCGAAAAATGTTATGGCCAGGAATTGCAAGGAATCCTGAGGGAATACTGTCCTTTAACCATATTTCACTGATTATAATAGCGTGTAAGTCGGACTGGGAGAAAATGTATTGAAATTCGTCGATTTTTTTTGCGAATGCTTATAGCATTCAATGCACATACTTTTAACCCACGGAAATGATACGTACGATTTTCATCATCATTCTTACCTTGACTAGATCACAATTATTCAAATTCATAAAAAGTTATTGTCTCGCCACCCAAATCGTCAATCAGGAGGCACTATCTATATTAGAAGTTATAAATTCAACATAAAAAGAAAATATCAATAATATTCGAATAGAATTCAAAAATCGCTAATAAGTATCAACAGAAAAATTTAAAATTAAAAACAAATTATAAGAGAAAAAGAGAACGCATTTTTATCAGCTCCAATGTCACGGAAACAGTAGCTGGGATATCCACTTGGTATTATATATGTAGTTAGAATTCACGTTATTTCATGAGAATGTGTAGCGCCTCCACACTGTCTATTTTCATCAGCTGCGGTTCATTTTCATTTCTCTTGATGTGCACAAATCCATTTCTCGTAGTCACAGATATTATTTTCCCCAACTTACGATATTTCAGCGCTTCACGAAGAATGGAATTATTGCGTGTCGTAAGACTTTCATTGACATTAACAGGACATGTTGAAGAGAACCCTTCCAGCTGCTTTATGTCGGTAGAATGCTAACAGCATCGTTCAGCATGGCATGAAAAACGTACTAGAATTGGACCGCTCGCCGATGTCGCTCTTGTTCTCAGACGAAATGCGTCACTGTATGCAGAGATTTTATGTTCTACAAGAGCAACAATCTGCTTAACAACTTGTTATATTCTCCGTCGGAGTGCCGGGAATACAGTGTATAAAAACATCACTGAGGCGTCTAGACCGTTCCATATCTTCACCTTGATGGCGGGTATGGCCAGGGCTGCCAGATTCCCCATTTATCGTATTTTCCCCGATTTTCAAGTATATTTCCGATTCCCCGATTTTAGCTCTGTTATTTCCGATATTTTACAGCCTCTTCCGATTTTTAGAGATTTTCACTACTAACCCATATTTTATTATATTAACGCTTCTGACTCTAAGCTAACTAAGCTAAGGAACATGAAAAGTTGGTAAAAGCAACGAAGTAGTTCCTATATACATAAAAAAATGTAGATAAGCAACCCGAAACAATGGAGAAATGTGGGTAAAAAATGGACGCAAACATTGCAGATTTGAACTGAGCTGTGAAATCTGACGAAATTGGAGAAACCTCACATTTTTTCATTGTCACTTTTTGTTTTTGTTCACTTGGTTTCACAATCTTAGCCTTCTCTTATGTGATGGATAAATTTATATATATATATAATTTATATTTACATATCTTGAAAAAATGTTCATTTTTCTTGAAAAGGAGAACTTCCACTTAGTACCTGTACCACGGTCAGTACCAGATGATTCAGATTTAGATGATGAAATATTGCCGAAAATAGCGGTAAAATTACAGGGTTTGAATTATGTAGCTTTTGTAATTGTGAGCAAAAATGTATGTGCAAAAATTTTGCAAATTGTGCCAAAATGATCCGAAATTAAAAAACTGGTTGGTTGAAAATAAAAACTATGACGCGACCCGTAATATTGCATTTTGCAAAATCTGCTCTGGTTCACAGATAAATATCAGCAAAACAAAGCCGAGAAATTGATTGGATGCGGAAATTTTAAAAAGCAGTTAAGTGTCCAAATATGTTTTGACAAAAAACAGAGAGAAATGTTTTTATATGCATATAAATGTAAACATGCTTAAGCGCTTTAATTCTAATATGTATTAAAATAGTATTAATCTTACTGATAGGATTGAAATAGGTCAGGTGGCAATAAGAATGTTAATCTAATCTATTTTATAGTTCTGGATACATCCCTAAGTTTTGGTAATTTATAATGTATTGGAGATCTAAGAATTTTGTTTTGAACAAGTTATTATTATTATTTTCATACCCAATTCACGATTTTCTCTCCAGCATTTTCCCGATTTTTGTATGTTACCATCTGGCAGCACTGGGTGGTTAATTTGTTCTCGCATGTTGAAATTCTTTCAGTGAGACTACCAATATAATCATCTAACCTTGAGATAATCCGGCTCTCGAGCTTTTTGAAGAGATCGTCGATTTTATTCATCAGACGAGTTTCCATTTGCTGGATTAACTTTAGGGAATCGGTCTGGCGCAGCATCCAGCGGGGGAGTGACACTAGCTTGCCCAATTGATGCACTGCGGGCGGTAACATTGGTATAGGTTAGGTTACTGGCCTCAGCCGTTGAATTTGAACGGAGTTTCTTTTGCTTTTGCTGCTTATTATTTGAAGAGTCCTTGCCAACCCTTGTAAGAGATAGCTTCCTCACTGAGCTTACCAATGCGATCAAACATGGAATGGAAATGAAATATAGAAAATTTAAAAGTAATTAGTAAGTACAAGCTTATTGCACATTTAAAATGCAAACCAAGTCCGCAAATATAGGAAAGTTAAAAACCAATAAATAAACTGTCACTAATCACATTTTAAAACAAAGCAAACTGGCTTATCAAGTACAAGCTTATTGCGTATTTGAAATATAAAGCAAATCCGCAACTATAGGAGGGTTAAAAACCAATAAATAAACTGTCATTAATCACATTATAACAAAGCAAACTATCAAAGATAGAAAATAAAAAATTAAATAAGCTGACACCAAATTTTTAAAATAAAGCGTCAATAAGTCAATAAATAAGCTGGCAAACATGAAATTTTTTTTTATTTTTAAAGGAAAAACAAAAGAAAATACGAACCACGTTGGCAAGTATAAACGAATAAACGCACAGAAATAAACCGACACTTAACGAGTCATAAAACGAAATCTAAAGTAAATGTCAATTGTCAACTAGTACTTAGTTCAAACTTTGTCAAAATTAAAAATTATTAAAATGAAATCTAAAGTAAATGTCAACTAGTACTTGGTTCAAGAATTGTTGAAATTAAAAACTATTGAAATGAAATCTAAAGTAAATGTCAACTAGTACTTATTTCAAACTTTGTCAAAATTAAAAACTATTAAAGTGAAATCTACATAAAGCAAATGTCAACTAGTATTTAGCTCAAAGTTTGTCAAAATTAAAAAACTATTAAAATGAAATCTAAAGTAAATGAAAGTACTTTAAGATTAGGATAAAAATTATATCAGAACTGTACCACGAAAAAATTTTAAGCTAGGGCAACGAAAGGTCGCTAGATAAGTTTAGGTCAGATTAGAGAAGGACATGAAAGGTAGGGTTAGGTAAAGTAAAAATGAAAAAGGCGAAATGATTGTAAAACTGAGTCTTGTCGAAAGAGGTCTGATAAAAAACTAAAAGCCGAAAAATTAGAAAAAATAAAAAAGGAAAAAGTTTTATTAAAAGTCAAAATTAAAAAGTTGTTGTTTTTGTTTTGTTTTAAAAGAAGAAAGAAGAAAAAGGGGAAAAGACTAAAACCAACTAGAAAAAGCAACGAGAATAAAGTTCTATAAAAGAACCCGACAGCTCATCCTATTTTTCTTTTGGAGAGGAAGGAAACACGTTAGGCGAAATAGAAGCTGGAAACCCAGGTAAAACTCTCTCTTCTCTTGTTGTGCATTAAGTTTGCACTGGTGTAATATTGGGGCACCCGAACTCCACTGTACGCCACGGTGACCGCTCGACCAGGTGGTAGAGCCAACGGGCCCCATAACGGAAGGCGTTTGTTTGTCAAGAGACGGTACGTAACGCTCTGCGCGTGACTAGATACTAAGAAGGAAGAACATTTGGAACAAATTCGAAAATCCTCTAACATTTGGAAAATCTTGTAACATTTGGTGTCAGGTGTGGGGTACGCACAAATACCGTAATAGGGACCCCACTAACCTCTCAAGGAAGTCGTCGGCGTTCGGCGGAGTTCAAGATTTTATTTTCTGTATTGTATTGCATTTTATTGACTGCTCCAGAGGAATTAATAATTATTAATAATTTACCATTGAGTGTGTTTCTATCGCTGGATTGTGTACAAAAAGGTGACGTCATCGGAGCCACCATTTGCTGTATAAATTGCGCCAATAATTAGTAGCGTTAGATAAAAAATATTTATTTATTTTCTTTGTTTCTTGTTTCACATATTTGTCAATCTACCAGAAGTGACTTGTAAATTCTCCGTACTTGCCAAGGGTAGGTTTGTGAAAAGCAAAGTGTTTTAAAATTGCCAACGACGAGATAAAGGGCGAAGAATTATTTCTCGATTATTCGCTAGCTTAGTGTCCACGCTTAATGTGAGGCAAAACGTTGCCTATATTTTCTTTCTTGGAAAATCAACGATTAATTAAATTCAACTAATTAATTAAAGAACACAATAATAAAAAAAAAGAGAAGAAAGAGCTCCTGCGATTTCTATATTTACTTATCGCTATTCACGGCACTAGCTACATAGCCTATATTTGTCCTATTGGCTACATTTTCTAAGCTTACAATTAAGATTGGCTAAATTTACTAAATTTGCTATATTTGCTATATTTGCTATATTATTGCTATATTAATTAAATTTACTATATTTGCTATATTATTGCTATATTAATTACATTTACTATATTTGCTATATAATTGCTATATTAATTGAATTTACTATATCTGGTATATTATTGCTATATTAATTAAATACACTATAATTGGTATACTAAATTTACTATACCTATTGACTATATTCACTGCATCTGCTATGATTGCTATACTTTCTTGTTTTAAATAACGCAAAAGATTGCCGGAATATCTTTAATTGCTGGCAAAGGTTGATAGAACACAGAGGATTGGTTTTTAATTTTCCTATATTTGCTAGTAAGATTAGTATATAGCACAAAAAGCTAATAAATTTTCTAAACATAGTGACGCGGTTACGGAACAACACGAAACACTCTTGAAATTTTTATATTTGAGGGCGAGCAATCTAGAAACCCAAATATCGACGGGTTTATAAACTGCAAAACACCTTCTACGTTGGCTCGTAACGAATTATACAGCCCAAATGAGGTTAACAAATTTCCGATATTCAGTGATAACGTCCTAGGAAGCACAAAGTTCCCCTTAAAGTTTTTGTATTTGCTAGTGAGCAACCTTAAAATACAAAATCGTTTTTTGGTTTTTTTTTGTATTATCTAATTGACGAATATCGTCAATATTCTCTATATTTGCCAATAAGGAGTTCTAAGGCGCAGAATAATTTCCGCATTCCTTATAGTTGGATGCTAACGACTTTAAAAATATAAAACACCTTTAAGAATTTTTCTCATCGGCGATAGTGGAGTATTTAGGAAGCCTAAAGCTTCTTTATTTGTTTTATATTGGCAAACCGGCGATTTGGAAAATAACTTTCCTATTCTCGTCTATACTGGCTAACCAATAATTTAGAAAGCCTAAAACCTAGTACAGATTCCCTATGCGAAATGAGGAACGACTGGGACAACACACAATAATGAATAAAATTTGATACTCTGGTGTTAAAGCCTTCGGGGATACCGAATAATTTCAGCAAAGTTTTTGCATCTTAGTTTATGAAAAGTTTTGTATTGGGTCGTAAACATTTACGAATACGCAAACGGAGTTCGAAATCCTTTTAATTTTGATAAAATTTCTGCGTCTGGGTCTGGAAGTATTCGAAGCAAATTCGAAATCTTTCTCAATCTTGATAAAATTTCAAAGATCCTCTGAGAAGATCGTACTATTGGTCGTGAACAAGCGAACATACAAGGCACAACAATTTTATAAGTTCTTTAATTGTGAAAATTTCCTATGTGTGACATCGGCGAACTACAAACTGCTAGAATTTTGTAAAGCAAACTTTTATATTTGCGAGAGCTAACGTTTGCGACAGGACAAACTGAGCGCACAATTTTCGATCCTTGGAACAATGAGGAGATAAGCAACGGAATATTCTTAAAAAATTCCAAATCTGCTAGCGAATGGTCACTACAACCTAAAAGATTAGTAGAAATTTATCCACGTTTGGTTACCACATTGTACGAAACGACGGAATATTCTCCATGGCCTGCAGTTTTCCATTGGTGATAGTCAACGGTAAAGACAAAATATTTTCAATAACTTCTTCCAATTCTCGGGTCAACAACTGGT
Organism: Dioctria linearis; assembly: GCA_963930735.1. NCBI lineage: Eukaryota > Metazoa > Arthropoda > Insecta > Diptera > Asilidae > Dioctria > Dioctria linearis. Next base: position 125,496,248 of record OZ005742.1, on the reverse strand, counting down.
GAAACCCAAGATAATTCCTACGTTTCTTTTGCTGGACAACCGATTAGGTGCCGAATGCAAAATACTTCTTGGGAAACAGTAGTTAACGAATTGGAAGGCACTAAATAATTAACAGATTTTCGCCAGTTGGTGTCGACGAATTCAGGAATATCAAATTAGTTCTGCAGGGTTTTATTTTGACCGTGGATAGTAAGAAATACAGAATCAAGTCTAAATCGTTTTTAAATTGATAAATTTTCAATCTTTTGGTGACACAGAATAATTTGGAGGATTCTCCAGATCTTATAGCGAGCGATTAATGCAAGGCAGAACCACTATAAAACTTTCGACATTCTGGTGCCAACGGTTTATGAGAGCTCAAATACTTTCCAACTAGTTGTACCTCTGCTAGTGGGCAACTCTCAATCCGGAATAATTACAAGGTTCCTATTACATCTGTTATCCAACGAGTTAGGAAATAGAGTACTTACTAACGTATCATATTTGCCAGTAAGCCGTCTAAAGTCTTCACACAAAATTAAAGCATATTCCCGGAACTTTGTTCTCTCTCATAGAGCCATTTGGGGTAATGGTGTATACCTGATATGGAGCTCCTGAAAATACACGCCTGCCCCACTATTGTGGCTGCTCGTGAGAACTAGTATTAATGGCCTTAATGACTTTCTTGGCCAGGACCCAGTATACGACAAATGGTGGATACGACCTGCAGTCCTTTCAGAAGGCGTATATCATGTCAATCCTGTCAAGGGATACGATGAATTGCCAGCAGACCTACGTTTCTGAAAGCACGGGTTCTTCTCGGTGATTGGGAATAGGACAGCCGTCTTTCTTCTTAGTCAGTCATACGCTAACAATAATATTAGACAGTTTGATATATTATTTGTATTTCCTTTTTTTCTCTTTCAAACAATTAAAATTACAATTTTCTAAAATTTATAATTACGATCTCTTTGTAGTTAAAACTCCTGTCAACAACTAAACTATGTTATTTTTTGTTTGTTTTTGATTTCTCAAATCATCGCCTACTTAAAAGATGCCTCGAGAAATCACGGAGTAAATTCGAAAACTATTCGGCCCTAAAAACCTACAAAAGTTTTAGGTCGATTCGAGAACTGAGGTGTCGAGCACATCCAACAGAACGAGATGCTAGGTCGGCTGTAATGGTGAACATCGCCACAGCCACACGGCAGAGATCTTCAATATTTCTCTTCCTTTGTACACACTGAAGCAGAAACCCTTTTAGAGGCTTGATCGAAGTTTAAAGATCAAGTTAGGAATATGTCCGCTATTTCTGCTGTGGGCTTTTATTAACTACGTGCGTCCATAAAACTTGAGCCCGAGGGCCCAGTCGGACGTTTGTTCGTGCGTCAATAACATTGCCAATCCGGGCGATCAATAATTCGATTGAACTCTCACTTAAGTGGGGAGGAGTATCTCCGACACTTGACCTTCGGAATTTTAAACGCCCCCACGCTCCAAATCAAGTAAAACAAATCAAGTAAAATGGCAGACGAACAGCTTGAAAAAAATCTTCAGAAACTCGAAGAATTAACCGACAAGTTTGGTGTGCAAGCAAATGCGATAACCGAAGTCCATGATGAAGTAAGAGCCCTAAAGGGGCAACAGACATCCTTTAGGGCAGAGCTAAGTACCTTACGGAAGCAGATGGCCGACATTTCGGTGCTCAGTCAATCGACGTTCGTCCATAAGGTAATGGACGATACTGAGGTTCAATCAAAAGCAAAACCTGCTGACCACACCATTGATCCCTCGCCACCGAGTAACCAATCCACACCGTCCTCAACTAGACTTCCGAGAGAAAACTCCGACCGCGGCGAGAATAAATCACCTGAAACCAATGAGCACACGGATACTTTTTCTAACCCTGCGGGTCCGAAACCATCAAGATGGGCACCTTCGTCACCACCTCTTCGACCGCAGCATACAGCTGCAGACCAGCCTATAAGAAGGCCGATGCTTTCTCCCACGGAATACGACGGCAAAGTCTCGTGGAATCATTATGAATTGGACTTCGAAGCAATCGTGGAAACGAACGGGTGAGATAACAGAACAAAAGCGCTTTATTTAGCTGCATCCTTGCGCGGCGCGGCTTTGGATTTTTACGAGACCTTAAGTCAGGAAGCTAGAAGGTCATATACTAAGGCGAAAAATGCTCTTTCTATCGAATTTGGTGCTGAGTACAAATAGTCATTTAGTAAAGTCCAGCTCGGCAAAAGAGTGGAGAAGAATGGAGAGTCATTTTCAGAATTTGCCATGGATCTTTTACGGCTGACTAGGCTCAAGTTTCCGTACTGTCCGGGGGATACCAGAGATCAAATAGCTTTGGAACATTTCCTAGATGGAATTTTTAACCTAAATGTTCAAGAAAGAGTGCGTGATTTCAATCCGTCTACTCTGCAAGATGCTGTCCAAACAGCTTTCCGATTTGAAGCTAATCATCGAGCAACCCGATCCGCGAGGCGAAATATACGAGTCGCTGTGGCAACGAGTAATAATAGACTTCCACCCAGAGAACCGCCGGACTTCAGAAGAGAATCGAAAGGAAGAAGTTCAGCACGAATGTTGTCGGGAAACGCGAGCGAGCTAGCGTGAGGGAGCCGCAGCTAGCTCAGCCAGATTCAATAGCTCTCATATAAAAAAACACCTCTCCTAAACCAAATTTGCTAGCCCGAAACGTCACAGGAACTATTCGCCGGTGCGACTTGCGACGAAGGTATTCTTTTATCGCAGGTGATGAGACACAGGTAGATGTCTTCTTCCATTTCGCCAATGTTCAGAACCCCATTGCAAATCCGGAAACATAGTTAGCTCCTGGAAATCGTGTAGAATTCGACCTGATTTAAGGGCGTCCTACTAACAGAGATGTTAATATCCGTCTGATACCTGTCGAGCCGGGAAAGAATATAGTAAGACCTCCTCAAACAGTTCAGTTATCACGAGGTTCATCTCACTCGAACTCGCAGCAAACACAAATACAGCAGCCCTCCGGGAGTGAGAGAAATAGCACGAACATCGGCCCATCTAGCTCCAACAGAAGTTTAAACGCAAGTCAGCTGATATCGGGTAGCAGAAACCAGCATACTTCACAAAAGCTCCAGGTATAGTCCGCAAGCGCTTCCTTGGCCGCATACGTACCAACTGTCCCCTGAAAACCAGCCTGCTGGAATTAACAAACCTTACCAAAATAGTCACAAATACCACAAAACCCAACACACCTATAACCACACCTAGACTCAGTACCAACACACTTAAAATCAAACACACATCAAACACTAACACACGTTCCAACCATCTTACACTGAACGCTCACACACCGCGATTTGACACCCTGACAACACGTCACCTACTTCCCAATAACACATTAATTCATCGCACCATTCCCACTAATCCCCTAACAAACCATCCACTTCCCACTAACACACTAATATCCCATTCACTTCCCACTAACACGCTAATCAACCCCTCCTTCCCTGTTAACACACTAATCTCCCGCCCACTTCCCATTAATCCCGTTAGAAGCAATCCACTTCCCACAAAAAACATTAATCCATTCCTTCTATCCTATTAATTCACTAACACACCGTCCACCTCCCACAAAACACACAAACAAACAACCGTACACCAAACACCCGCACCTCAAACACCCATCATACACCAACAAGTGGTACCCCCAATTCCTGCCACACCGATAACCCTATATAACGTAGAAACGCTGGCCACCACAAGATCATCAGCTTTGAGGTTACCACCTCCAGCCATAATAACTGTGAGCCAAGGTACGATTTGTAGTACGATCAAGATAAAAGGAAAAATTGAAGGACTTGTCTGCCACATGATTGTGGGACACCGGAGCTACGCATTGCATACTTAACAGAAGAATAATCGCCCTTTTGCGAACCATTCTCGTCTCAAACCCTCCCTTACGCAAATTCGGAATGTCACAGGAGAAACCAGCATCGTAGATGGAATCGTTGAGTTGCGCATATCTATCAACAATTTTTCCACCACAACATACCTTCTACGTAGCAGATGTCTTCGACGACTGCATTATCGGAATGGATTTTCTTGCAGATCAGCATTGTTCAATTAACTTAGAGAAACGGTTTGTTCAAATCGCCCACGAGATCGTGGCAATAATAGAAGAAAGGAGTGACCTCTTTGTCAGAAACCATACCGGATTGTACATTACCAGCTGAATCAACCTGCTTCGTAGCATTTTCAACCCGATGGTCGGTGAACAAGAAAAAGTTTTCCTATCTCCAAATAATGTTCCCACTTCTCTCTGGATGGAACCGGCGGTCTGCCTTTCGCATAATGGAAGTATGATAGTTCGGGTAACTAACATCACGGAAAAACCCAATCGAGCTCAAAGCTAACACCTTTTTAAAAGATGTGAGGTGAGTGCAGACACTGTCAGTTCGTCGTAGGAAGTACCATCTAACTGGAATAGTTTTACCAACCGAATTGTACTCATTGCTGGAACCCACAACTGTGCACCTTGATAACCAACAGACAATAACACTGGAAAAGCTACTCATGGAACATCAAGATGTCTTTGCGCGAACAAAAATCAACCTCGGCCGAACCAAAAATAATGCGGGCATCAGATCTACGTAGGCAGCAACAAACCAACTAAACAGCCTCCAAGGCGGCTTCCACTAGCCAAACGCCAGGAAGTGGAATATCTAGTAAACGGGATGAAAACCCAAGCTGTTATCAATCCATCCAGTAGCCCTTGGACTTCTCCAGTCGTGCTGGTGAAGAAAAGGGATGGCTCGACTAGATTTTGCGTCGACTACAGGCGGCTAAACGAAGTCACCAAAAAGGATTCATATCCGCTGCCGCGTATCGATCTGTCACAGGACCTACAGTCGGGCTACTGCCAAGTAGAAGTGGAAGAAGGAGACCGCGAAAAAGACAGCGTTCACTACAGGCAGTGGATTTTTGGAGTTTCCAGTTATGCCATTTGGACTAACTAATGCCCCTGCAATCTTTCAGAGGCTCAATCGAAATCGTCTTCCAAGGAATTCCACCTCAGGCGTCCCTGGTATATTTGGACGATGTTATCGTACATGGCCACACGTTCGAACAAATGGTAGAAAAATCTCCGCCTTGTCTTAGCCCGACTCAGAGTAGCAGATCTAAAAGTTTCACCGAAGAAGTGTTAGTTGTGTCAGAGGGAGGTGAAATTCCTAGCACACGTCATCAGTGATTCCGCCTTGTCTACAGATCCCGACAAAACGAAAGCGGTCAAGAATTAGGTCCGCAACCACAAACAAGAAGGGATATCCAGTCCATTTCTTGGTCTGTGTGCTTACTACCGGCGATTTGTAAAAAATTTCTCAGCTATTCTGAAGCCTCCAATGGAGCTCACGGAAAAAGGTCGGAAGTTTCCTCTGGTCGGGACGGCTGTCAGGAAACATTCGAAGAATTGAAACACCGCTTAACCACTGCACCTATACTTATGCAGCCTGACGAAAAATCTGCCTTTCATCTTGGACACAGATTCCAGCCAACACGCTTGGGGGAGCTATTCTCTCACAGGTTATAGACGGGATGGGAACACGTGGTGGAATACCATTGCAAAAACATTCAGTCGGCCTGAGGGAACTACTGTATCACTAGAAAAGAGTTGGTTGCGATAGTCAATGCCTGCGCACGTTTTCAGCCCTACTTACTGGGGAAAAAAGTTCATAATTCGAACAGACCATGCATCTTCGAGATGGTTGATGAACTTTCGGTGTCCCGAAGGACAAGTAGCAAGATGGATAGAACGTATGCAGGCCTACGATTTTGAAATCGTGCATCGTCCAGGTAAAAGTAACAGTAACGCAGAAGCAGTGTCGCTTCGTCCTTGTTCAACGACTGAGTGTCAATATTGTCAGCGGATCGAAGAGAAAGACACCATCACTAGTTACGGCGCAAGAGGATATAGCTCAACAACAGGAGGATGACCTAACATTCGGAGTTGGCTGGCTACGGGTCAGCGCCCAGATAAAGACAGCGTCGAAGACCTCAGCCCAGACATTAAAGCGTATTGGTCAATGTAGTCTGTTCTGAAATTAGAAAATAACATCGTTGTCAGACTAATCAGTCAAGGGACCGAGACTATAAAGCAAATGCTAGTACCACAATCACTTCGAAAAATTGTCCTCAATCAAGTACACGATTCTCTAGATGGTGGACACTTCGGCATTGACAAGTCTCAAGGTAATGTATGTAATGTAATTTCACCCATCTGTTTGATTTTTGAAGCGGTTTTTCGCATATATTTCTAGAACGATTCGTCGAACAGTAAAAATGATCATAACCAATTTCATAGGATTTCTTATTCTGGAGAAGTTTTCACTACAATAAAAACATCTAAGACTCATCATTATACGTAAAAAACCTAAATTTTAATATGGCTACACCAAGAATGGGTTTCCCTATTCAGCCCATTATTGAAGCTTTATGTACCTACTAGTACTATATAAAAAGCTCTATGTGCTCTCTACATCAACTTGTTCTCAGACACTATCCAAATATATGGTAAAAAACGAAATTTTTGTATGTCAACGCTCGAAGGAGTTACCCGATTTGTCCCATTTTTAAACTTAAGTTTACGTTTTTTTTAAGAAGCCCGTGTGCAAAATTTCAGATCCCCAAGTGATCGCGCTCTCGAGTTATCGTGAGGACGGACAGACGGACGGACGGAAGGACAGATGGACATGCAAAAATCAAAATAACTTTTAATATTATGCGTGGGTGTCCAACCCATTTTTCTCTAGTAGAATGATTTCTAGGTATTACAAGCGGAATGACACACTGAGTATACCCTTTAGGTATAAAAACGGCATTGCTCTACGGCCCTCCCAAGAAAAGTTACTTTGTTTATGAATTTTTAAAGTTACCGAATATCGTATATTCGTACTAGTATTGTTCTGCTGCTATATTTTTATACCCTAGATGAAATCCATAGGATATACTTAGTTTATCATTCCGTTTGTAACACCTCGAATAATGATGGTAGAGCAAAATGGATTGGACACCCATGCATAATATTAAAAGTTATTTTGATTTTTTCATGTACGTCCGTCCGTCCGTGCGCACGATAACTCGAGAACGCAGAGCTGAAATTTTGTACACTGACTTTAAAAAAAAAGTAAATTTAAGTTCGAAAATGAGACAAATCGGGTAACTCCTTCGTGGGGTTGCCATACAAAAATATCGTTTTCCGCTATATATTTGAGCACTGCCTGAGAACACGTCGACGTAGAGAGCTAAAATTTGGTACATGGTATTTTCATTGTACACTAGCAAATAAAATTTCAAAAATGGATTAAATCGGGCAACTCCTTCTTGGTGTTGCCATATAAAAATTTAGGTTTTTTACGTATACTGTGAAAACGATCAGTCGCAGACATTTTTATTGTACTAAAAACTTCTACAGAATATGAAAAACTATAAAATTGATTTTAATCATTTTTTCTGTCCGACGAACCGTTCTAGAAATATATGCGAAAAACCATTGCAAAAATCAGAATTGCTCAAATGGGTGCCCATACGAAATTTCATACCGATATTCATCTAGGGTATCATAAAAATTGGTCTTAGACCAATATTAACCTTTATACCTTTAAACTTTCGGCGCGTTGTTTTTTCCTGCGTTTGTTTCTTGTTTCATTTTAAGAGAACAAATGATATTACTACCAAGTTTGAAATAAAAAAATTCACTTTTTTGGTAATAGTTTTTTAATAAACTTTTAGGGCAAGAATACTTGCTTTAATTATCATACCGTTTTTTTAACGATTTTTAAATACTTTTTACAATTTCACAGAATTATTCAACACACCTCAGATAGTTCGAACTGTCAAGTGTGAAAAAACACGTGGCTCTCATTATATCATAAACGACTCAAAGTGGCGCCGCAAAAAAAAACACGTGGTGCTCATTGTATCCAGGGCTTTACTTCATAATCACTAACTTTTGTTCCGTTTGGTTTGGGATTGAAACGACGAGTAATGACTTCGTCTGTCATTTGCAACAAGGAACATTTTATCTCTTTAAATTTAAATATATCTATATCGTGAGACTCGATTTCTATAGTATTATATTTTATTGATTGATAATGTGCTTAGCGAACATTATATTTTCTTGAATTTGTTGATTTCTGAGTCGAGTAACTGTAAATCACTTATGCCCTAGATACACAGCGCTCTTAATGAAGAAATAACTAACGACTCATTAGTCTATAATGATTCGTTATAAACTGCAGACACACAGCCATTTCTGTATTTAAGTTGTCCTGTCAGACTGGTTTTGATATGTTTTGTTTGTTTTTTAGGCAGGGGGATAGGAGATCCCATCCTAAGCGGCCATAGCGGCCCGAAATAAAGTATATGTTAGTGAAAGAATTATCTCAGCTAATGCCCGCAATAATATTTTTTAAATCAGTCAATGCCCGACTTAAACTGATATCTTAACTTCACTCAAGACCTGAAGTAAGAATATTTATTTCAGTCAAGACCCTAAATTAGGTGTGTGTTAGCGAAAGAATTATCTCAGTCAATGCCCGAAATAATATTCTTTAAATCAGTCAATGCCCGACTTAAGGTGATATCTTAATTTCAGTCAAAACCCAAAGTAAGAATTTTAATTTCAGTCAAGACCCAAAATAAGGTGTGTGATAGTAAAAGAATTATCTCAGTCAATGCCCGAAATAATATTCTTTAAATCAGTCAATACCCGACTTAAAGTGATATCTTAATTTCAGTCAAGACCCAAAATAAGAATTTTAATTTCAGTCAAGATCCGAAATAAGAATCTTTATTTCAGTCAAAGCCCGAAATAAAGTGTATGTTAGTAAATGATTATTTCAGTCAATACCCGAAATAATGCTCTTTAAGTCAGTCACCACCCATAGGAGTTGTATATCAGTCGATGCCCGATATAAAATGTTAGTCCCTTAGCTTGCCAACCTATCCCAAGCGATGCCAAGTGCAAAAAGAGATCGAGATCATTCAGCTTGTCGTTTATATAGCCCTTGCTTGCACACAGCACTACTGGAGTAGCAGATGCGCACGATTACAAGAATTGGCAGTGCAGCTGTGATCTTACGGTACTAGCTGCACAATATGCATAGCAACGAACCAAATAGCAACAAGAATTTTTAGAGCAAGCAATGCTGCTGTGTTATGTTGAATTATATTTGCAAAAAATGTTATCTCTATCAAGTAGAGAAGAAATTCCCGTTCGATGGTACTTGTAATGATAATAGAGTTAAAAATTGATCTACTTGATCTGGTCGTATTTCTGCCATGCATTGTATGCATGTATGTCGTACCAATTTTTTGGGAAAATTGTAATTAGATTGAGTTCATTTTCTTCTCAGAACTTAATTTTAGCATTTTATTTTTAATATGTTCCCTTTTCAGGAATTAATCTGAATGAAGAATGAATCTAACGGTTCAAACATATGATAATGATTTTAATTCAATCTTCTCGATGAGGCTATACTATTGTATTTGTGCAATATGTTAAATATGTAGATGATTAAAACATGGCTTTGTTTGGCTGTGTGCCTGCTTTTTTTTAAGAGTGATGAGATTAAATTTCATTTTACTTATAATTTTGATGCTTTGCTTTCAGTATGTTTTCTTTTCAGAAATTATGTGTTAGAAAAACTATATTCGAATCGATTTGGTTCGCACACCTTGATGTGGGAACACAACTTATCCACAGACGACCTTCAATCCCCTAGTAACTAAGATGTTATCCGACCCGTCAAGTCTAGCTCTAAAGGATAGCAATGTTTTTCCCTTGATCTGCATATCAAGGGATAACTTCACTGCCATTGATATGGTGAAGACTTCACCTTGGAAGACAGGGGTGTGTCTTCCAAGTGAGTTTTCCATCCCAATATCAGGCTCAGGAAAGTATACACCCGCCCCAGCTCCCTCATTAGTGAGAGAGCCGCCGGTGAAAATTTTAGAGCGCATCGGGTAAGGCTCGATTAGGCACTTCTCTCAGTTCACGATTCCCTTCCAGGAAAGCTCACAGAGAAGCGACGCCCAAAACGAGGCTCAGGTACCATCGGATCACATGACATACTGGCCAGAGGGTTGTCCAAGCCCAGCGCATACTCCAGGGAGTAATGGGAAGAACCAGTCCAGCCATTCTCTCAACATCCACATGAACGCAATCTGCACACAGCGTTTTTGTCATCTGCCTGAATTACAAGATCCAGTAGTGGCAGATTAAGTTAGACCTCAAGAGCGGCAGTAGCAGTATCTCGCATGGAGGCCGTAATTCGAAAGCAGGCAAGCCTTTGCAGGCCCACCAGCTTCTGGATCACAGTCCCCATAAGCGCCCTCGGCCACCATACACGGGAGACATATGTAGGCATGAGTCAAACGATCGACGTGTACATTCAGTGCACAACCCTCGGTCTCATGCCTCCTGTGCAACCAAAAGTTCTCTTCTATTGAGCGAAGACTCTCTTAGCCGAAGTAACTTTTTCCTCTACGTGCAATTCCCAAGTCCGTTTCGAGTCGACGAAGACTCTAAAGTCCTTGACATAAGTAGAGAGCTGCAGAGGTGTCCAAAAAGCTTTGGAGAAACAAAGTACTAAAGGTTACGGCCTCCACCACCAGTACACCAGTTCTTAAGAGGCCTTGTTGCATGAAAGGACAGGCGGCAGTCATGCTGTTCCTCGAAATGAGCAGAGGGATGTCATTCGCATACGCTACACATGAGAGTCCCACGATTTTCAGCACCGTGATGAGTGAAGTAGCCAACACACCCCAAAGTTCTGGAGAAAGCACGCCACCTTGCGTGCACCCTCTCTCCACCAGCACACTGAGATAGGCTCGATCGCCCACCTCCACAATTAAGTATCATCGTCTCAACATTTGGTTGATCCATCGCACCATAGTGCGGTAAACATCATGTCGACGAGCTTCCTCACATAGCGACTCGGGGGTGGTTCTATCAAAAGCTCCCTCGATGTCCAGAAAGACTTGCAAGGTAAACAGTCCACGATCCAGTCCCTGCTCAATCACAGTAACCATTGAGAGCCGTCTAAGTAGATCTACTCCTGCGGTAAACGTGCTGTGAGGTGTTGAAGGGAGAAGTCTTTATGGCTAATTCTGCCTCTCCAAGCAGCATTTCAAAAGGAATAAGGAGAGGTTCATGGTTCGAAAACTACTCGGGTCCAAGTAAGAAGCCCAATCTGGCTTCGGAACTAAGGCAACCACACCTCAGGGACATATCCAAAAGCGATACATGTCCTGAAAATGGAGTCGATGTATGGAGCCAGCATAACGCTCTCTGATTAAGAAGGACACGCAGAATACCGTCTGTACCCGGGACTTTAAAAGCCGAGAAGGTTTTAAATTGACCATTCCACTTTCTCGACTGTAAAGCCATGAAAGAATAATGTCTTTCAATTTAAATTCACGTCACTTCATATAGATAATATTACGTGCCGAACCAATGCACTATAAATCCATGGCCACAGACAAGGAAAATAAACAATTTTCGGAACGGTAAACGAAGGAAAAGAAAAACAAAAAAATTGCTCGACCTTAAAAGAAATTTGTAAGATATGCAAATTTTGCTCTGCAAGCAAAATGTTCAATTATAAATGTGTCTGAGGTCATCCCTATACCAAATCAATCAATGAATCGTGGAGAAGTTCAGTGATCAGAATTGTTGATACTGCAACTATGATTTGTGATTTCATTTATTGCAACTTGGCAATAATTCCCACCTTTTAGAATTATTGAACGTGTTGATTCCTATGTAAAATAATTGTATAAATAACCAGTGACTGGCCAATAAAAATTAGAACTTATTTGATTATCGAAAGGTGACTTTTCATTTCTCATCCAAACATCGGCATACTTACTCTGCCATCTTAATAAATATTGGCATACTCTGTCTTCATAGACAACATCGGCATACTCTGCCATCTCACTGAAATATTTGCATACTCTGCCTCAATTATCAATATCGGCATACTCTACCACAATAATGACAATTTGGCATATCTAGAAATACAACTCATCGGCATAGATTGCCTACTAAATAAGACGAGGAGTGATAATTTATCACAGCGGTTTTTTAGCCATACATCTCATAAGTTTGGCAGCGCTGTGCCGGTATAATTAAACTTGCAATCAAAAATAATTTAATCGCAATATCGATCATAATCAGCCTCAAGGAATAGCGTAAAGCAGTCACATTACAATCAATTACCTTGGCAGCAATGGACCAATCACCACCAGTATAGAGAGGTAGGGGATGTTCGCCACACAATTGCAAGTTTTTTTGCAAGCCTACAGTCTGGGAAATGCGTCGAGATAAAAAATCTACTGGCTTCTTCCTTCGATGCCGTAAAGAGCCATCTCGCCTTCTCAAAACACTCAGCCTAGCCGACGGGTCACTCCTAAGAGCCCTGAGTAGTCTAACCGGTTCACGATAGCCGTCAATCGCCTCGTAGAAGTCTACAACGGCCTGTCCTTTTGATTTCCTAAGAAGCCTCTTCCAGTTACTCTGCGTCTCGCGGTAGAACCGCCAGTTTTCCTCCCAGCCAGTCCTCCTAGCCTTATTACAAAGCCTTCTGGAAATCTTACGGAGTTCACTAAGACTGCTGTTCCAGCACAGCATAAGTTTCCTTGCAATTTCCGTACTAATTGGACAGAAAGCTTCGAAAGCCTCAGTCGCAGCGGACTGCAGTCTTCCTCCTGCCTTCTCCAAGGCGGCAATACTCCTGATGTTTCCGTCGGAGAGGCGAGAGTGGAAACTAGTTCTCTATGGTATCTCCCCCACCCAATCAGTCCCCTTTGGATTGCTGTATGGTTCTACCTCAATGAGGTCCTTACCCATGCAGAATTCAATGTAGCCGTAATCAGAGAGAGAAAAACGTCAAAGCACGCAAAAGTCACATCGATGACTTCTTGTCTTCGGCTGGTAGCAAAGGTTGGTTCGTTTCCCTGATTTAACAGAACCAGGTCCGCTGAAGTTATTAGCTCCTGCAAATACTCAAGTCACCTTTCTGGTTAGTGTCTGAGCTGCCCCAGACAATGTGATGAGCGCTGGCGTCACAACCAAACAAGGCTCCAAGCCGATTAGACCTAGCATACTCAACCGCTCGCCTTACGCCCTCAGTAGGAGAGGGCGCAGCGGAGTTATACGCGAAATATGCTGAGACAATAAGGATTTCCCTATTAACTCCATCCTTGTTAAAGGAGTGCTTAATCGATGTAGTATCCCTATCGCACAAGTAAGGTCACCACAACTTTTTTTTGTCGCAACAACACAAGCCTTAGGAGTAGAGCGCGTGGTGTCATGCAGGATGTGATCGCCTTGCGCCTCCGTTGGACCGCGGATTGCGGTCCTTCCAGATCCGAGGCTCCTGCACAAGCACCACTATTTGTTGTTGGAGGTTTTTACTCAACTCAGCAAGGGAACGTCATAACAAAGTTGACGCCGCCTTGATATGTTCCAGGTTAATCTGTGTGCAGAGAAGTCCACTCATGTGGATTCCTTCCTTACGCCCCCATCTTCGTAAGCAAGGATTCGTTCCTCTTCGCAGTGCTCAGTTTACCGACTCCTGGAGGCTCACTACCACGCTCCACTACCTGTCTAGCCGAACCACCGACCACCTGCGAACACGGAGAAGGAGAATGCCCAGGGAAAGCATTAGCCATCTCCCTAACCCGTTTCCTTCTCTTTTAACTGTGCTTGGTAAATGAAATTCTTGGATCAAGCGCTGTTCCAAAAACTCTCGAAGCCTCAATAATGTCACAAAGAAATCTTCATAAGTTGATAAAGCTCTTTATATCAGACTTCTTTAAGATTTCAGATTTTAGAGATTGTATTTGTTTCTGATCTTTGATAAATTGTTCGACAAAACCACTCAAGATCAAATCTTTATTAATAAACATGCCAATATCTTTAGTTTTGGATACACTTAACATGCTATTACAGCTGTTAAAATTATAAGTGTTAAAAGTTGTTTGATCAATTCCTTTGAGAAATTTTCGGTAGGCACTTGGGTTATCCGTAGCTGTACATGTTTCAGGAAAATTTTCTTTATTCGGTACATTAGAGATAAAACGATTTTTCCTATTTTTGTGGACATCGGAACATAAGGTCATTTTAAATACTCTACTGAAAGCGTCTGCGTTGGTATTTAGTTTACCTTTTTTGTATACAACTTAAAAATCCTATTCTCCCAGCGAAAGAGTCTAGAGGTAGTGTCTTTGAAATTCTGTGGCTTGTTAAGACAAGGCTCTTTTGCCACGCCTGGATCTTCTTAGCCTTAAACGCGGATGGTATAAGGGGCACTTAAACCGATATACCAAGGCTAGTACAGTTGCTGCATTTGGCTATTGTTGATGGTGGTATAAATGACACTTTAACCGAATACCAAAGGCCTGAAATCTAGAAAATGTTACGCGATACAAAAAACAACGCTTTAATTGAATTTATACCCAAATTTTGCTAAGATAACATGACTACTTATTCTACCAAATACAAAAAAACAAAGCAAATATTCAATTAAATTTTTCTAATATTGCTTATTTAGCGAAATTGCGAGTCGCATGCAAAATAAATCAGTTATTGCTGAGTGTCAACTTTTTCTGCATTATATTAATGACGAAGAATTTATTTTGCATGAAGCGAGGTGAATGAATTTCACGCCAGGTAAATGAAATTACGTTTCAAATTACACTGATGGTATATATATATATCTTGTTTCGCACAATTTCAGTAAATTTCTTTACAAATAATTAAGATTAAATTACGATTAATAATATGATGGATGCAACATTTAACATTCTCCCCGCGTTGAATCTTCATTCGAAGATTCAAATAACTAGACGTTGATGCTGAAGTCGACTGCCTTATGGTAAAAACACATCCAGGCCTCGGGGCTTCCTCGAAGTGTTGTCAAAATTTCCAACACCGATTTTTAAATTATGCAACACAAAACATCAAGGCCTACTCGGAAAGCGCGCTTTGCTCAATGTTGGAAATTTTTCTCTCTCAGACCTACTTCAGTCAACAGATGTACTAACAAAATTACAATGACAGCACTGAGCCCGGTGGTATCATTTTGTTTTCAATTCTCTTAGACAAGCCATGAGTCGAGCTGCGAGGAAGCCTGAAAGAGGCCAGGCGTGAGGCTTGCTTGGATGTGTTTCTGCCTTTAGATTGCCTGGGTGCGTGGTTAGGCCGTTTCGATTTTCAAATACAAACATCTCGATTCTTGAATATCAGGGCGGCGATGAAGAGTACAGTTAGTGCGAGCGAAAGGTTTCCAATGGTAATCTTATGGATATTATGGGAATCAGTGTTCTTTATTGTTTTTTCTCATTAATTCTTCCAGTTGGTCTTCTTGGAGTTCGTAGGGAGTTAGGTTACCGATGCCTGGATGTAACTGTGGTAATTTTGCTGAACTTACTTAGCCTCTTGTAGGATGTTCTAATACTGCTAGGATGTATGGATTCCTCTCATTTTCAGTAAGTCATGCCTGATGACGCAATCTGGTATCATCTTTAATACATCAGAATCTGTTAAAGTCAGATGGATGGTTTCCTCGTTACACCAGGAATTTGCACTAGTAGGTGCTTTGATTACGAAAATCCATTGGGTTGGACTATTGAGTTAAATCCAAGCAGGGCTGTTCTTTATTTTTTCCATTTCACGTTTGCTATATCGTGAACTCTATTCACTTCGCAGAAACAAGCGGCCGCCCCTTTGTGATATATAGGATGGTTAAGAGGTCATACATGATTGAGTTCATCTCTCGACATACAAGATGAGAGTTCCTGATTTATCATGGAGTAATATTGATCTGTGTGTGGACTAGCAAGGCCGTACAGCTGCAAGCAGTTCATTAATTAACACAGGTATTCAAATAATTTGGAACAAGTCAAACCGTTCCAGAGTGACCAGTAGCATTCTGAATTTAACTATTACGTGTTTGATAGTTACTCCCAATTCTACGGACATGGTTTTGTATAGATCCGCAATATCATTCTGATCTGAAGGTAATTGCAATCCTGGTAGTAGGTGGTTGTTGGCCATGATAAGTTCGGGACTTATTTGTTGAGGCGTCACAAGTAATGCCATGGTGTATGTCTGCTAACACGTCGATTATTGAAAATTGCGTTCTCTGAAGATGGGATACTGATAACATCATTTGGTTGGATAGCGTTGTAAATAATTGGCTGACTTTTAACTCATACGTTTCTTCTCCGCTGTGGTTTCTGTAGTTTAGGAATTGAGCGATTTGGACATCTAACTCCTTAAATTTCCTCTCTGTTGCTAGTTGATCTTTTTTCAAGGCGTTAATCGTTGCGTCAATTATTGACGTCTGATTTTTTAGTAGCGTTAGAGGATGCTCTTCATTCTCTTTGATGGTATCTATGTTTTCAGACATATTTTTTACATATTCAGAGTCAACGACCCCGAAAAGTGAATTGGCCAATTTTCTGACAATGTCAATAGCACCTTGTTTTTGTCTTCTTGAGGACAGGAGCATATTGTAACTCTTCTTCAATCTGCTGAAGTTGTGTTACATTCTGAATGTATGTATTCTTTTGTATACTTTGCTGCTAACGCCCTTGTCCTATTCGATAATACTGAAAGCTCCATCCAATATGGTTTCAAGTTGTAATAAACTATTAAATTCCATTCGATTGACATAAAATTAATTTTGCCGATATTTTCGAAATATATCCCTGGTTTGGGATCGAAGCTCTCAATATCAATGCGTGCTCCGAGTCCGGGCGGTAGAAGCAAACAAACCAGTAATAGTGTTGCAATTGCGGAGCCATAGGACTTACGCCGTCGTTTCATGGGAACTTGATCCTTGTCGACATTGCTTGTCCCTTGAGGCGATTCTTCTGTTTCTGTAATTTCTTCCGCCATATCATTATTGTTCATTGGACTCTCGTTTTGATCGACCTAATCACACGGCAATGGTGACAGTTTGCGGATAGGTCTACGAAATATATCCTTAGCTGTTTTTACGTCAGCAACTCTAACAAAACCATCGTTTTCCTTATGCGTTTGACGAATTCTCCCAAGTGGCCACTACATGACTGAAGATTATCATCTTATATAACCGTTACAGTGCCAGAATCTATGTTCTGGTAACACTCTTTCCACTTGAGTCGATATTGCAGTTCATTTAAGTAGTCTCCAAAATTCTTGTTTCATATCAGACACTAGTCTCCATCTAGCTAGCAGACTACTTTTCAATTGCTTCGCACTTGCATCTATAAGTGCCGTTAATGGTTCACCTACCAGGAAGTGACCAGGAGTGATATCAGGCAAGTCATTAGGGTCATTTGACTTCTGTGTTAGCAGCCTAGAGTTCAAAATTGCTTCTATTTCGATCATTAGTGTCTCCAGTTCTTCATAATTTAGAGATCCGGCCTGGCTGAAGTTGTTTTTATAAGTAAATGCTTTGCGGATTTTACGGCAGCTGATATTTTGCACGCGAGCTTTTTTTTTTTAAATGAAAACTTAGCTTCGAAAAAGGGACCAGTCAGGCAAAGTGTTCGTAGGGTTGCCATACAAAATGCTTCCACATTGTTCCAAACGGGGAACAGATTGTTTTTATAGTGGTGGTACACGAGAGAGCAGTCTCACAATAATTCTCCCATCTTTATCTTCGATTGGATATAAAGTACAGCGCCATAGGCCTTTTCTGAGGCATCTAAAAACACATGGACTTGCATATGCCTTGGAACTTCCTTTGGAAATACGTGCTGGGGAAATGTGACGTTATTTAAGGTTGAAAGAGTGGTCCTGAAGTTAATCCATATTGTATGAAGTTCCATTGGTATAAGGCTGCATCTCAGTCAATTTTTAGTTGCCATAGTTGCTCGATAAAGATCTGAGCGGTGACTACAACTGGTGCCAATATACCTAAAGATTCGAAAAGTTTGGCGATTTCAGAAGTGACTATTCTTTTAGTGATGCTGGATCCTTGCCTTAATTCTGCATTATTCTAACTTGGGTAGCCATGTTAGTCCTAACGCCATTATCTTTTACCTTTTCTTCTGTGCTGTTTTCAAAGTCAAGGTCTATCTCTTGATCCTCTGGTGGAACGCCTTGTAAACATTTGGGCGTGATTGATACATCATTTTCTCAGTCGAAAACCTGCTCGTCTTTTGTAAGTTCCTTCTGAATTACTATCGCTGTTAGCAAACTGTCTGAACTTTAACCTAATCTTAAGTTATACATAATACAGTCTGTAATTACTTAATTGACATATTAATTTTGTTCTTCTTACATGTAGTATATACATAAAGTTCTCAGTTTCTTAATTAAATTTTTAAATTAAATGAACACCTTTCGTTGCTACATATATTTTAACTCTTATACGTGAAATTGCAGTGTTATATGTTTTTAAATTATTATTTTTATAATCATCGAACTTCCATGGTAGGCGATCAGAGATAACCATACTGATGAGACCTCTCTGATCGCTGGGTCGAAAAGTTCGATTTTTCTGCATTCTTAATGCATTTTAGAAATTCCAGCCATTTTTAGAATCGCCGAGTTTAAGTGGAAAGTTATCGTCCAGAAAACTTTCTTCGATTTCAAAAAGATAAAATTCCGGAATCCCAGTCTAGAATGAACAGTTAAGCATAAAAAATTATTTTATCATCTAGACTCAGCCTTACCGTAAAGTATACGTTTTCTTGCTCTCTTCATAGCTGTGAATGATATATAAACCATTCTTCCAGTAAATGTTGGCTAGCTGATTTATATGACACATTGAAGTATTAAAGTACGTGAAATCAAAGAAATACAATAAAGTCTGATAACATAGTGCTTCCAGAGTTCTTACCAATTTAGGATAGATGAAAAAGTAATTCTAAGCATCGTAAGCTGACAATTTTTCTGGAACTGTTCTCATATACAAAAGTCACATCAATTCCCGGATATTTAACCAAGTCACTTCACGAGTAACAACGTTAAACTAAATAAACTAAACAAAATCGCACAAAAATGCCAAGCCAGGAAATTCTAACTAAAAATTAATCGTTATTCCGTAATATTTAATATGCTTCTAATATTGATTGTATACTATGAGCAATTGAATTCAAAGAAAAATCACTGTTGCTTTACATTTTTATATTTTATATCCCACTGGGAAAAAGAGCGCTCTAAGAGTCCTCCTGAAGAGCTTTCGTGCACGCTCGTAACGCTTCTTTTCACTATTCAGGTTCATTGGTTTTCAATATAGGCATATCCGCAGAAGAAGCACTTCAATGCTGCTCTTAAGAAGCGCTTTAGCAGCGCTCGAAATGATGACCGAAGGAGTTTTCGAATGTGTCTTTTCGAAAGCTTTAATGAGTTTTTTTGGATAATCATCGCAGTGCTTCTTCCTTAATCTCATAAGAGGGCTTCAAGACAGGGAACGGTAGAAAGGCGCTTATGTTTGCTCATGATTATTTGTGCTATTAAATCTTTTGAAGTTGATTAAATAAACCAATATTCTCCCTTTTATTCTCACTTATATTAACCAACAGTTATTTATACATACATACTTCTAAGCCAGGGGTGGCCAACCTTTCAGCTTGCCTGGGCCACATTGGAAGTAGACGAGATATATTGGGCCACACATAAAATATACGAACCCTAAAGATAGCTAATGAACAAAAACGATGAATATACATACTTAGTTAACAATTTCAAGTAATTTAAACTTCATTAATTCAAACATTTTTTATTATAAAATTAAGTAAATAGCAACATGAAATTGATGTGATATTTGACATTGTTTTTGAGATAATAATGCTTCCATATTTTGCGATCGAAGTTGTTGCAACTCTCAGTGAATTCTCAAAGTTCTCATAAGTTATTTTGTTCCTATTTTTATTCTTTGTGTGATTCGTCTTAGAAAATAGCTGCTCACAAATGTAGGTGCTTCCAAATAGCGATGACATGATTTGTGAAGCAAGGGGTACTTTTATCTTGGAAGATAATACTTATAAAAGCCCAGTAAAGAGAAATCATTAAATTTTTCTTAAAGTTGAACATCAGATTGCAGCCATTTCATTTGAAAAATTGCTGGTAAGTTTATGTCGACTAAAAATGGAGTCGCAAATATGTCAAAAAATTGATGAATTTTTTGGAAATCTTGAAATCTTTTCTCAGATTGCTGTATCAAAACGAAAATCAAGTTTGCATATTTTTCGTTACACTCAGGACAGTGTTTAACCAACGTTTCAAAATACATCAAATTATTTGCTTGAATTTGTGACTACCATATTTTCAGTTTCATTTCGAAAGCCGTTATAGTTTGAGGCATAGTATTATGAGTTGTTTTTCACTTTGAAAACGCAAATTTAGCTCATTTAAATGAGCTGTCAAGTCTACTAAAAAAGCAAAATCTGTGAGCCTGTTTTCATCACCAAGTTCTGGTACAGATTTTATTCTTGATTCCATAAATGACTTGATTTCATTTCGCAAATCATAAAATCTTTTCAACATTTTACCCCGACTTAACCATCTTACTTCCGAAAAATAAATAAAGTCCCCAATGTCTTCAGTGTCAATTTGACGAAGTACAATTGGACATTGAAAACTTTCTTTGGCCACATTGCGCAATTGTATCTACATTTATTATGTCGAGAAGTAACTACTCCCATGGAAATGTTATATAGATAAAGAAAATATTTTATAAAATTAACTGAGAAAGTATTTATGTATATGAGTTGTGTTTGGCCGCATTCAAAATCGTCCTGGGCCGCTGGTTGGACACGCCTGTTGTAAGCACTCTTCACATCATAGTTTAGATTCGTGGAAAATTAGATAAGATCACCCCTTGTTGCACTTCAATCTGCTGGAGTTCATCAAATAATCTTCTATAGAGCCTAAATAGCTGCCAAATGATAGCAAGAGAAGCTCTTAAATTGTGCTCCTTTCAGAAGCGCTGGTTTTTCGTCCCAATGGGATTGGATAAGAGTTATATTGAAATGGCATAAATGCAACATCATTCGCAGAATTGAATATAAGGGCATATGAGTTTATTCCAATTTGGTATGCATTCCATAAGAATTTCGAATTGATTTAATACAAACTTCGTATAAAATCTAATATTCGTGAGATAAATACAATTTTTCATATAAGTTTTAATTTTTCTTGGTATGAATGTTAACTAATTTATAGCATGTTAAAATTAATTGCGAAAATTAATACATATTTGTTATAAAACGTTATATAAATACTTATCATATTATTACATTTATAAAATTCTATAATATTTTTGGCATGCATGTACTTTATAACAAAAAAAAATATAAATATCTTTACAAGATGTATACCAAAATTTTCAACCGTGTAAAATAGCTCATTCTTTAGAAATTCGCATTTTTCTGGCTGTAAATTCAAATTGTGTTGTCTCAGTCTGTCCAGCACTTCTACTAATTTCTCGTTGTTCTCGTCCAGAGTTCTACCATATATAATAATACCATCCATATATACAAAACCCCTGTTTCTTTTCAAGCCCGTAAGAACGTAGTTCATAATGCGTTGAAACGTAGCTGGCGCACCTTTTAACTCAAAGGCATTCGATTATATTTAAAGTGGCCCAGAGGGGTGGAAAAAGCATTATTCGCGAACTTTTGGATGTACCTTAATTTGGTGAAAGCTCCTGGCGAGATCTAGAGAAGAAAAATATCTGGAATCGCCCAGTTGATTCTGAATTTCCGATATGTGTGGAAGAGAGTATACATCACCCATTGTTTTATCGTTAACTTTCCTGAGGTCGACAACGATTCTCCACTTTTTTACGGGACAATAATAAGGGGAAAATTCCATAGACTATTTATACCCTAGATGAAATCTATAGTATCTAAGTTTGTCATTTCGTTTGTAACACCTCGAAATAATGATGGTAGAGCAAAATGGATTAGACACCCACGCATAATATTAAAAAGTTATTTAGATTTTTGCATGTCCGTCTGTCTGTCCGTCTGTGCGCACGATAACTCGAGAACGCGTATACTTAGAGAGCTGAAATTTTGTACACGGACTCTAAAAATGAAGTAAAATTAAGTTGGAAAATGAGACAAACCGGGCAACTCATTCGTGGGATTGCCATACAAAAATTTCGTTTTCCACTATATATTTGGACACTGCCTGAAAACGCGTCGACTTAGAGAGCTGAAATTTAGTACATGGTGTTTTTATTATACTAACAAATAAAATTTCAAAAATGGACTAAATCGGACAATTCTTTCTTGGTGTTGCCATATAAAAATTTAGGTTTTTTACGTATACAGTGAAAACGATCAGTCCAAGACATTTTTATTGTACTAAAAACTTCTTCAGAATACGAAATCCTATAAAATTGGTTATAATAATTTTTTCTGTCCGACAAACCGTTCTATAAATAATATGCGAAAAACCACTTCAAAAATCAATCTTGCACAAAAGGGTGACAATACGAAATTTCATAAGGGCATTCATCTATGCCCTACCTAGGGTGTCATAAGAATTGATCTTAGACCAATTCTAGCTTTTTTACCAGTTTTAATATAAATTGGAGTATTTATTTCTTGAGAAATAGAAGTTGTATACGATAACGTGTCATCTTTAATGAAGAATATATTATATTTTTTGCATATTTCCAAGATGTTCTTCGCTTGTTCAGGAAACAGAATATGGTTTAACCGAAACTGGCTTTCCAACATTGGGATTCTCTCATCCAAATTCTTAGTATTATCCTTCAACCTTAAAACGTCGAAATTAAATAACTCCACGAATTCAGACTAACCTCAGATAGACTAGAGTCTGAAACGGGGAACATAACAAATGTTATCAACACGGTTGGAAATTGCATTACCAATATAGAATCCATTTCCCAACTGTTTTGATTTGCTTACACATGGTAAATTGATATTAGTTTTAATTTTTGACCTAGGAGGAATCTTAGTTTTCTTTACTGATAAGTCAACATTAAATTCGTACAGAAAACTTTAACGTATAGTTTGCGAGAGCCCAAGTCCAATCTTGCCCTAAATTTTCCAAGGAAGTCTTTGCCGATTATATAGTCATTATCATTCTTTATAGGAAACTTATCAGGAATAATATGGAATGGTTGCTGTGTCAAATCACTTCCGAATATTATCTTACATTAACAAAGACCAATAGTGGATATCGAGACATTACATAAACCTCTTAATTTTAATGTTAAGTTGGTATGAAAGCATTCTTCACCTTTAAATTTCCTTATCCTTAGGACGCATATATCATTCCCACTATAGAGTCACTCTCACATCAAAAACAAGAACTGAAAAATTTTAACCGAAAAACTCAGTCTATTTCACTTTAAAAGAAGATTTTTTCTCCAACGATTAATAAAATCCACCGAAATAGGATAAACTAAGAATTTTACTGAGAAAATAGTTATATTTATCTCAGATTTTTAAGAAAAACACAACTTTTATGTTTTATCAGCCGATTTTTTCGGGCGAAAAGTTTTGCGGGTGATAAAACATAAAAGTTGTGGTTTTCGTAAAAATCTGAAATTAATACCTATAACTATTTTCTCACTAAAATTCTTAGTTTATCCTATTTCGCTGAATTTTATATAAGTCGTTGGAGCAAAAATCTTATTTTAAAGTGGAATAAACTGAAGGCAGAAGCACATCCAAGCAAGCCTCAGGCCTGGCCTCTCTCAGGCTTCCTCACAGCTCGCCTCAAGGCTTGCCTCAGAGAAATGAAAACAAAATGACACCACCGAGCTCGGTACTGTCATTGTAATTTTGATGGTATTTGCGATAATTCTTTTACATTCTGAGCAGAAATAATTTATTATCGGTTTTCAAAAATGTTGATTATAAATTTCAAGTGATCCTTAAGTGGCAAATATCTCGTTTGACAAAGCAAAATTAAAGAAAAAAAGAAATCTGTTGATAGAAGTAGGCCTGAGAGAGACAATTTTGAACATTGAGCAAAGCGCGCTTTGCGGTTAGGCCTTGAGGCTAGCTGCTGGCTTGGTTTTGTGTTGCATCATTTAAAAACCCGTGTTGGAAATTTTGACAACACCTCGAGGAAGCCTCGAGGCCTGGATGTGTTTCTGCCATGAGTTCTTCGGTTCTTGTTTTTAATGTGAAATTGCCTTGACCCCTGTTCACGAGCGCGATACGATATCATGCGATTTTTTTAGTGACGTCTTGCTCTTCCTATAGATCTATCTCAATGTGCGACTGGTTTTTATCGCGGGATACGTTCACAAGGTTGACAGCGGCTACTACTTAATTTGTTTAAATTTGTAGTGGCAAGGAGATATTAGGGTAAAATTTACATATATTTATGTTTTTATATTTATACTAGGGAGAGCCCGTCAGCATTGCCCGGCAATAATATAGATATCTAGATGGGTGGGGTGGTAGTGGTTTGGTTAGAGATGCATTAGCTGTGTTCTATTGTGTACCTTGTTCTAGAACTCCCATACATTGGAGAGAACAAATTTGTTTTGTCGATTGAAGCGAACTATTTGTTAGTTCGCTTCATTTAAGTCTTGTATGAAATGTAGGGGCGGTGTTCTCCAATTTTTTAGTTGTAGAAGTTGGTCAAACTCAGCTGACAGCTGAAATTATCATAAAAAATTGTGAAACAAATTCTTGGCATTTGTAATTTGTGAACTGTCAGCGTTGAATAAAATAACTCATAATAGTATTATATATATATTATGTTAATAATATTTATTCAATGTTTGTCAAGCAAGTTTTTAATGCTGTTATTTGTTTGAATCGTATTGAATGTTATGATCCAAAAGAAAATATATAAATATATCAAAAGAAGATAAATAGTACATAATTTATGATGTGATTAAGAAGATGGAAGTGGTAAAAACAAGCCAGATTTTCCAAATAAAAATAGTATTTCCAGGATAGGAAAAAAACCAAAAAATACAAAAAAAAACGAAATAAACTAACATTTAGATATAACAAAATTAATTAATAATATTGACCTATATTAATTTAAAAATACACAAACAAAAGTTGTTGGGTCTGTGACCCGACCAAGACTTAACTATTTCCAACACGAATCTTCTGTAAGATCAGAAATAGCTTTTATTTATTAATTTCTTAATTAATAATAACCAAAAATATAAAATAGTTTACCTTCGCTCTTGACACCTCAGAAAATATAACAAACTCTTGACACTGTCACCTTTTTCATAAATATACTTAGAAAGTAAAACAATTTACGGAATTTTCACTGCTCCTTTTTTCACTAGGATTTCTGCTTATTGGCCAAGTTTGTAATTTAGGACGGTACTGATTAAGTGAATTAACAATGTACTCATTTGGTTGGCGATTTTCTGAAGATTTTTTTTCCTGGTTATGCCGCCCGTGTTCGCATCAGTGCCCAAGAAGTTTCCCTGCTGCGAATTATTTGGAAATATTAACTTTAATTTTCGATTCTCGTAGAATGTCCGTTTTCTACAATCTTTTTATATGATGTCCGATATTTTTACAATAGGTACATACAATTATATTTGTAGTCAACTGTGGCAGGAAATACAGTCTTGATTGTTAATTTAGTGAATTTCGGAAGGTTATTACACGACAAAGCTCTATTAGATTTAGAGAAGCAATTGATTGATGGTGCCCATATTGATTATACATAGTATGAGCAAAATATATATTTGACGAATTTTTTGCAGATTTTGAAATAGTAGAATTACGATTTTCTTCGACTGCCGATTCTATTGCATCAGATAACTTTGAAAATCGAATTGCTTTAATAACAAGTTTAATGGAACTCAACGAAAGCTTTTAGCGCTGGTTTTGAGTTCAAACTTTGAATTGCATCAGCAGCATCATCTCCTTCACAGTTAATACAAGCATCATTAGGATCAGACAATAATCTTTCCACTCTATCGGCATAATTTTGCACACTTTCGTAGTGCCTCTGTTTGACCGTAATCAATTCAGATTGAAGTAGAGCGTTAGTTTTTTTTTCTAAGTAATGCTCTTGAAGATTTTTTTTTAATTCTTCCCATTTGGTGAAAGTTTTGAACTTAATTAAGTTACTACCGCAAAGCTTACTTCGAACAATATTGAGGAATTGCTTGGAATCTGCTCCTGGCAAATCAGCGGCTATGATATCGCTACATGTGATAAACTTATGAAAATTGTGACGATTTCCGTCAAATTCAGGAATGATTTTAATAACAATTTCACTAGATCATTCGATCAAATTTCTCCTTATTTTATGAGTTTTCACATTTATCAAGAATTCTTGTATTTATTTATTATTAATCTTGTTTTCACCACCACTTATAATTTTCTAACACGAGTCAATCACACTTAAATAATTGGCAATAAAAAACCACAAACAAGTAGAAAACATAACAGAAAAATATATATATGTATACCTGTTTTAATATAATTATTTATTTGCCGTTAAACGAAGATAATAAAAATTAAAGTACAACCGTTAGATTTTAGGAAGTTGTAGAAGATCCAATTAAAAGATGAATGCATAGTATCTTCCTTCCATCCACAGAGAACAAATTTAGTATCCACTGATAATTTTACAAAAGATATTCCTCGTTCTTTTCTTAAAATGAAGTTAGTATCCAACACTCCATGCAATTTTTCAAGATCGTTTTTCGTTTTTTTTGTGTCTCCCTTCTTTTTATAAAAACTTAGAAACTCGCACACTAGCAAGGCTTTCTCTATGTTGTTATTGTAATTATGTTTGCCTGTTGTTGCCTTAATTACGGTTTACTGCGATAATAGAATCCTGGCTTTATAATTAACAACCCTTTTTATTTAAATGAGAATAAGCACAAGTTAGCCGTTTAAATAATAGTCGCTATTCTATTCTAGAATTAATTGATGTATATCTTTATTTATGTTAACGAGACCGCGTCCGAACGGAAATGGCTTGAAAAAACATATTGACGATTTATGCTAGATAAGCATTATATATAATAATTATATAATGTATATTATGTGCAAAAGTAATATGAGAATATGACTTTATTACATGATGATTGTGATTGAATTTCTATCGTTTAACTTTTGTGACATAAGATGCTTGGTGAATTTATCGATGATGGTGAGGAATGACTGCTTCTGCCAAAAGAATGTTTCCATGTAGTATCTCGTTGGGTTCTTAATTTTGAGTTTCACTTATATCAAATTTATGTTGAACAGGTTATCTGTCATATTTGGATAAATTGCAAACATCAATTATTAATTTAGGATAAAAATGTGTATTTCTGATATTTCGCTGTAATTTTCTATAATACATCTACATAATTTAAATGCTTCGTCCTTGTTTTCCAAATTTATAGTATTGTGTTGTGGCTCAGGTTCCCAATGCCCCGAATCAAAACCGTAAGGTCAATACATCAATATATCTCCCTATCAATATATTGATGTCTCACAATATGATGCTGAAAATATAAACTGAAATTGTTTAATTTCATTCCAAACTCAATCAAAATTCATATTCTCATATTATTATAAACTGCAATTAAACATAAATTGCCATTCAATAGCAGATTCATATTCCATTCTCACGGTATGCATACTTACCTACATGCAGTGTCTTCTTCTTTTTATTTTCCGTGTGTACACTGCACATGCGTACATTACCTATTTCTTTAAATCTAAATGTATACACAGGGTGTTCCGGTGACCCCATAGAGAAGGAGGTGATACTACTCACCTAGATAAACAAAAAATTGTACGATGAAGGGGGGGGGGGGGCGGTAAGACGCGTCGTTTCGGCAGTAGGGGTGTTTAAGATTTTTAGTACTGTTTCCAGTTTACACCCTGTAAATTTCTTGATATAAACCCTATCAAGACGAGACTAATCTCAAATGATAGCAAACCCTCTAAGTAACGAATACACAACCAGCCTTCCTGTCATTTTCCATCATCAGTTACGTCAAAGTCAGAAAATTGAGAAAAAGATCCTAATATTTTCAAATTTTAACGATTTTCTCGCCGAAATGCATTATAGCCAAATAGTTTATTTACAGGATTTAGAAACCCCGGAATGTTACCTTTAATTTGAGCAAACTAAATGCAACAGTTTTTGAGATATTCCCGTTTCTATGATTCATAATTTCATTAATTTTGATAATTTGCGTGGAATTGCATAAAATTAGCCGCGATTTCTATTGTTATTAGCAAAATGCATGAAATTATGTATCATAAAAACGGGAATATCTAAAAAACGGAAGCATTTAGGTAGGTACATGTACATAGTCAAATTAAAGGTAACATTCGGGGTTTCTAAATCTTGTAAATAAACTAAACTGTACAGTTATCATGCATTTTGGCGGGAAATCGTTAAAATTTGAAAAAATTAGGATTTTTTTCCCAAATTTTGGACTTTGACGTACTACAACTTAGGATTGAAGATAACAGTAGGGCTGACTGGGCATTCATTGCAAAGCTTAGACGGTTTGCTATCACCAGAGATAAATCTCGCCTTGATAGGGTGTATATCAAGAAATTTGCAGGGTGTAAAGTGGAAACAGTACGAAAAATCTTAAACCCCTCCTACAGCCGAAACGGCCCACCCTCCCCTTCACCATACATTTTTTTTTAACTAGGTGAGTACTATCATCTTCTTCTGTATGGATCACCTACACCGGAACACCCTGTATATACAATTATTCTCGCCCTCTTCAAATTACTATTTGAAGACGGAAGCACAACTACATATTAGATTTTTTTACATAATGCATATACATTGCATCAAAGCTCTTCTGCATTTTCTCACGTACAATTTTTAAACGTCTTGGAAAGTAACAAAACGAATAAAAAGCTTTTTGAAGCTTTCATGGGTACTTGGGTGCAATATCGCCGACCTTGAAGAGTTCGATTTTAAAAGCCATCCAGAAAAGTAGTGAAATAAAAAAACGGGGATTCGGTAGAAAAATAAAGATTGTGTTAATTTAAAAATTGTGTTAAACTAAAAAACTAAAAATTGTATTAAACTAGAAAAATTGTGAAAACAAAAAGTGTATTAGGGATTTAGGAAACTTAATAATTACTCGAAGAAAAACAAATATCGAATAAATCAGTGAACTTTCTCGACAATCGCTTCTTCCTGGACGCTCCAGGAAGCACGAGGGATTGGTACGGCACTGCAATAGCTAATTTTGCACACTTAACAAATTTTGTCTAGCGTTCATTTCAATATAATTCGAGTAATTTTGTTGAAGAGTATTATATTTTGAACTCTAAGAAGATTGCAGTTTTTCCTTTTTTGGTACATTTTCTGAAAACACCACTACGGTATGCAGCTCTGATGTTCTAATTTGTTTTCGCTAAGAAAAATCTATCTAAACTCTCCTTAATTAATTACGATTTCACTAAGTTTTGCTTTTACTAATTAAATTTGTGTAAAACAATTGTAATTGTAGAACAATTGTATCTAGTATCGGAATACTGTCATTCACATTTTCAATACCACTATGGATTGTAGCTTGATCAGAGTTACTATGGCGTCACCGTCGCTAGGTGGTTCGAGTCCAAGCTAAATGCAGGTTTGTGCCTTGGTTGCATGGGTTTGTGTCTTGGATACACCATTGCGCCTTGGATGCACCATTGTGTCTTGGGTGCACCATTGAGTCTCGACTAGCGGGATTAATCGGTACTACCGGGATGTATCATTTGATCTTGACTGCACCCTAGCGGCATTAGCTGGTACTAACAGCATGCCCCGTACTACGGTTTTCTTAAATAGATATGTGTTGCGCCTAAATGTAGGCTTTTGGTTTCATTGAGTCTCGACTGCGCCCTAGCGGGATTAATCGGTACTACCGGGATGTGTCATTTGGTCTTGACTGCGCCCTAGCGGCATTAGCAGGTACTACCAGCATGCTCCCGTACTACGGTTTCCTTAAATAGATATGTGGTGCGCCTAAATGTAGGCTTTTGGTTTTGAACTAATATTAGTAATAATTAAAGTTGACGCTAGGAAATTTTTGTTCATGCCAATGGATTCTAGATGGTTGGGGTGGGCGTATTAGGGGGGACGAAATTTTCATCAGAAATCCTCTACGGGCTCTGGCTTTCGAGATATTAGCGATTTTACCTTTTCAGATATAGTTAATATTATTAATAATTCAAGATACCTTGGATAGTTTTGTTCATGCCAATAGATTCTAGAAAGTGTTAGAGGGGCGGGGGTTAGAGGGGGAACGAAATTTTCATCAGAAATCCTCTACGGGCTATGGTTTTCGAGATATTAGCGATTTTACCTTTTCAGATATAGTTAATATTAGTAATAATTCAAGTTTTTTGTTTGCTCATGGGGGTGCTGCGTCTAAATGTAGGCTTTGTTCAGCATCATTCGAATTTCACAACATGACATCACCATGAACAGATTCTAGAAGATGTCAGTGAGGCTTTAGCCGGGGGGGGGGGGGGGGGGTATAAATATAGGGGGGGGGGGGGGGGGTATAATGAAATTTTCATCAGAAATCCTCTACGGGATCTGGTTTACGAGATATTAGCGTATTAATATTTCAAGTTATTTTTGCTCATGGAAATGGATTCTTGGCGGTGTGGGGTGTGAGGGGGAACGAAATTTTCATCAGAAATCCTCTACGGGCTTTGGTTTTCGAGATATTAGCGACATCTGTTTTGGCGCAAACGCCATTTCTTGAGTAAGGTACCCTAGCGGCCTCAGCCGGAACTACCAGCATGCCTTGGTTTTGCTGTTTTCTTTTTTAGATATCAGCATGACGTCATCATGGTTTTGCTGTTTTCAAATGCTGCACGTTTTCTTAGCAGGGAAGTTGTAGATATCAGCATCATTCGAATTTCACAACCTTAGCAAATTATTATTATTATTGGGTCTTGGGGGTGCGTTCTTGAGCAAGGTCCCCTGGTGGCATTAGTCGGTATTACATCATCTCGGGCTGGGGATACGAGATCACTTTGGGGATAGGTACTGGAGGTTGGCTGAGAGCGTTAGTGGCAATATCTGATACTATCTATGACTAGGATTGTCTGTGGTGTGTTGGATTCGGCTACGTTACCTATACCAAGGCTTGGGTAGAATGTATGTAATGATGTGAAATACCCTAAGCGAATTTATATCGGGGGCTGTATACTTGTCAGCTTGAGTTTGGTTTCAGTTGTTTACTTTAGTATGAGTGCCTGTGGTAAGTTGGGCTGGGCTACTTGGTGGCTGAGGAAATGTTACCTAAGGCGCGGGTGGATGTGTGTAGCTGTACATTTATTTGGATATGAGTACTTATGAAAATAAGCGACATATTATGAGCGGAACGGGGGATTCTTAACCTTGAGGCATTACTCCATTTCATCAGATCAAGAAGTGGCAACCCCAGAAAGAATCTAAATCTAGTGTAAATAAATTATGTATTATAGTTTTAGTTTCATTTATTAAAGTAATTTTCATTATAGCTACATGTATAAAGTATTATAAATATATATTTATTTTAAATTGTATTATAGGTGTTTTTTTCAAGAAATTATAAAACATCTTTGTTATTAATCCAAGAATTGTGTTTTGATGAAAATCCGAGCCATTTAACGTAAGCTTTATCTCCACTCTTCTTTAAGATTTTCTCTACGAGATATAGGTCTGGGTGTTTAACTATCAGCAGCTCCAATTCATAAAAGCCTCCTGTGATTGGATTTCCTTGATAATCTTCGAGCTGATATGTGATGCGGTTTGTGTTTTGAACTTTAGTTATTTTAAAAATCTCAGCTGTCCAGTTTGGTGTATAGCCTTTCTCAAATATATGCTTGTATTTGCTGATGCGTACAAAATCTCCAACTTTATACTGTGCAGGAACAACAATCTTTATATGACTGTATACAGTTGAAAGCAGTTGCTTCTCATTGGAGGTGTTGATATCACGTGGTCTCATTTTCGTAGTTCGATGTATTCTTGAGTTGTATTCAGTGAACAGTTTCTTTACCATACCAATCCACTGATAAGTTCCATTAAAGCTGAATTCCTTCCACATCATATCCTTTAGAGTTCGGTTAAATCGTTCCACTATTGATGCTTTGAGGAAACTGTACGTAGAGTAATGATTAATTGCATGCTTTATCATTAGATTTTTAAAGAGGCTGTTGTAGAATTCCTTTCCATCATCAGTCTGCAGGTTTTTAGGTATTCGTCCCTCGCTTAATATAGACTGCATGGCATCTCTTACTTCTACACCAGTTTTTCTTTTAATTGGAATTGCCCATGCATATCTGGAGAAGGTATCAATTACTGTCAGCAGATAGCGGTAATCCTTGTTCACATACTTGTAGGGATCCATTTCAACCAAGTCTGCCTGCCACAAGTGATCTAGTCCTTTGATAATCACACGACGTCGTTTAAAATTTTCTCTCGCTGGTTTATGCAGCTCATTTACCACTTGTCTCTTACTCATCGTAATTATAAATGAAACAGATTTCTCAAGAGTTTTTACTCATATACACCATCTTTTGGTGTCAAGTCTTTCTTATTTATTACTGAAGTAAACAGATAGTTTTCAATCTTCGCGATTTCATCATTGATATATAGCGTTAAATTTGTCACCTCTATATTAATAGTTTTTTTTATTTCTTCAACACTTATTTTAAGTTTCTTGTCAAAATAGTCTTTGGTAGTAGCATTATCATTTTCAAAGGGCTCACCAAGTCGTTTTATACACTTTGAGTTTAGATCGTAGTCTCCGTTTATCGTTAAATTAAATCCAATACCCCGCTCTCCTTGTTCACCAGCTAGACCCGGAGCTCCTGGTTTACCATATGGTCCTTGAATTCCTTGTTTATCGACTGGTCCCTGAGCTCCTGTTGGTCCACGTTCACCTGCTTTCCCAAGATATCCTCGCTTAGAGAAACGTCCAAACTTGTCAACGCTCATCTGTAGATTGTGATGAAGTATGGTAATGAAGTAGTATTTAAACTATAATATCCGCTTCTCGCAACTTCTCCAGGATAGATACAATTTCATTGTTGTAACTGGTGTTTCCAGCCTGCTTTGATGCCATTAGAAGACGCAGTCTATCCACTAATTCATTTGGATCATCCCAGTAAATGTGATCAATGTTTTCTTTAGGCAGACGCATTAGTCCCATGCCTTTATGCTGTATAAGTTTACTGATTATAGCTTTGTACTTAGCCGCTCTAGTACCCTTTATTTGCCCATCTTCAACATATTCACGTTTATATGCATTGGTATCTCGCAATATAGATCCATAATTAGTTGAATCCTCTTTAGAATATAGACTTTTTACAGGATCTTTCATAAATAGCAGCTCACATAACCCCAAAGTTGTTTTATAGCTCTTCCCCTTGATAACAATATTTCCTACATCATCAAAATCAAACGTTGAATTACCGATTCTCCACGCATTGTCATCATAGTAAACTCCATAGGTTGGATCAATTTTAGGGCTATTATCAGTGAATAGCTATAAATAGTTTGAAACTATGTATCCAGACGTATCGGGGGAGGTGACAGGAGACCTTCCTGTTAATGTTCTTGAATGTTTAGGTGTTGCGAATTCTTCTTCAGATGTTAAGGAATAATCTCCATAATTTATAGGTGGGCTACTAGCCTCCATTTTCACATATTTTCGTTTTGGAGGGGTAAAAGGTTCCACAATGTCATTGGCTTCTTCTTTTGCTTCTTCTTCTTCTATTGCTTCTTCTTCTTCTATTGCTTCTTCTTCTTCTTCTTCTTCTTCTAATTCTTCTTCTGCTTCTTCTTCTTCTTTTGTGTCTTTTGTCTCAAACTTGGCTATATCCGGTAGCTCGTATTTGACTCTTCTAACAAACTCTTTTAAGGGTTTAGTGATTGGCTTAAAGGTTTCTTCAAGCTGAGCTTCTGCTTCAATCCTTCCCATCCTTAGAGCTTTAAATTTCTTTCGCACTGCATTCCTTGTCTTGATGAGTTCTTTTAATAGATTTTCATTCATCTTCGATATTAACTGAATAACGGCTTTTCAAACAGCTCTGATAACAGGTAAACAGCTTTCCAAACAGCTCTGATAACAGCTTTACAGCTTTCCGAACAGCTCTGCTAACAGCTTAACAGCTTTTCAAACAGCTCTGATAACAGCTTAACAGCTTTCCAAACAGCTCTGATAACAGCTTAACAGCTTTCCAAACAGCTCTGATAACAGCTTAATAGCTTTCCAAACAGCTCTGATAACAGCCTAACAGCTTTCCGAACAGCTCTGGTAACAGCTTAACAGCTTTTCAAACAGCTCTGATAGCAGCTTAACAGCTTTCCAAACAGCTCTTATATCAGCTTAACAGCTTTCCAAACAGCTCTGATAACAGCTTAACAGCTTTCCAAACAGCTCTGATAACAGCTTAACAGCTTTTCAAACAGCTCTGATAACAGCTTAGCAGCATTTAAACAGCTCTGATAACAGCTTAACAGCTTTTAAAATAGCTCTAATAACAGGTTAACAGCTTTTCAAACAAGTCTGATAATCGGTGAACGTCTTTAATCTACTCAGCAGGTCCACAGGACTCGGTGTGCTTTCGACTTATGAAGGTTTCGCATGTTTCATCCTTTTATAGTACAATGAAGGTATCAAATCCTTTACGGTAGCGCCCCTTGTTTAATGAGCTATCCTTATCAATCATCAAGAAACCATATTCATCCTTCCAACTCTCAGCACAGGCTCTTCGAAATTTATCAAACTTCATGTCTGTATTCACATGATCATTATAGATATGTTTCAAATTCAAGTCATCTTGCTTGAATAAGATGATTAAATTAGCATTGTCACGTATTAAGTGCTTTGGTATACGCGTATATGTTTGACCGAGATAGAAGCTGTCTATATCTTCGTGGCGACCCATGCAAAAATAGGATCGCACATTATCTTGCTTTTCACATGCTACATCATCGAAAACAAACACTAAATGTGATTTGACTTCCTCTGGTGGTAGAACGTCGCAGTTGTTTGAGAATGTATAATACCCCAATCCTGATATGGGAGTCATCACTCGCTTCATGTATTCATACTTTGGTTGAGGTAAAGATTTGGAATATATGTAAATATTTTCATATCTCAAACCATTCGAATGTTCCAGCAAACTTATCATAACATTAGTTTTTCCACAATTGGATGGTCCAACAATGATGCTTCTTATACTATTAGGCAATAGGGAACCATGCTTCTTTTTCACCTTCATAACAGCTACATCAGCATTTCGAATAGGAAAAGCTTGTTGTTGTTTAATGAACCGCATATTGAAGACTAACGTGATTCTTATAAGTACACGTGATTATATTACATTTCAACAGTATCATCGGAACCTTATAAGATGTCGGATCACAAATCGAAACGCTCCAGAAAATCTTCGAAAGGGGGCAGAGGACTATTAAATTCAATCATCAACAAATTACCTGTAGAATTACATCTACCGGGATACCAGTACTGTGGACCAGGAATAAAGTTACAACAAAGATTGGCGAGAGGAGATCCGGGCATTAATCCACTGGATGCAGCCTGCAAGGAACACGATATAGCATACTCGCGGCATAACGATACAAGTGATCGACATATAGCTGATAAAATATTAGCTGAAAAAGCCTGGCAGCGTGCAAAATCTACGGATGCAAATTTGAGTGAACGTGCCAACGCCTGGCTTATAACAAACGCAATGAAGGCTAAAATTAAGCTAGGTATGGGTCTTAAGGCTAAAAATAAACGCCAACCCACATTCCGAGAAGCAGTACGAAATGCACGTAAGATTTTAAAAATCAAAAAACCAAAAGACTTGATGGAAGCTACAAAAATAGCTCTTAGTGCAGCTAAAAATATTGTGAAAAGAAAGGAGAAATCATTTAAAACTCCACGAGTGATACTTGCACCAAAGGTTGGCGGAGCACTTCCGTCCCTCATCCCGTTGTTTGCTGGGCTTTCAACATTGGGAGCACTATCGGGAGGTGCAGCAGGCATAGCTAAAGCAGTAAATGATACCAGTGCGGCAAAGGCAAAATTGGAAGAAAGCAAACGTCATAACCAAGCAATGGAAACTATAGCGGTTGGTAAAGATGGAAATGGGCTGTTCTTGAAGCCGTATAGAAAAGGACTTGGACTCTATCTACAACCTCAACCAAAAAACTATTAAAGACGCTACCCAAGTGACCGCTAAACGAGTTGGATATCCACAAGTATACCACACACTTGCCGCACTTCAGAGGAGTATTTATGCGTGATAATCTACCTAAAAAGCCATGGAAGCGAGAAAGCGGTATTGTTAACTTGGACATCTCAACTGGATCAGGTACACACTGGGTAGCGTACTACAAGAAGGGTGATAACATCGAATACTTTGATAGCTTTGGCAATCTCCAACTACTTGGGAGGTAATATAACGTACAACTACAGTTCTTATCAGAACTATGATGCAGTAATTTGCGGTCATTTATGTTTAGAGTTTTTATATAATTGTTATAGCCATTAATTATTATCTACAAATAAGTGTATCTATATATTGAAATTGTGACAGTTCATTATCAACCACCATGTCATTAACACTTACTCTCACGGGAAATTCATCTCTACTCACTGCTGAGTACTTTCCTCCGCTGGAGCTAGCAACGGATTATGTTTGTGGATTAATTGATTTTCAAACATACAACTCTATACCAAATATTGATGTGAGCAATAATCTGGTTCATGTAGGGAATGAGGTTGTTGAGATACCTGTTGGATCCTATGAGATTCATGATATAGCAAAATATGTACAAGGATACTTGGATAAAGAAGGGAAAAGGATAAAGGTTGCGATAAAGGCTAACAATAATACATTGAAGAGTGAAGTTAAGGCAACTGAAGAAATACATTTGGAAAAACAGAGATCCATAGCTCCTCTGCTAGGATTCAGTAAAAGGAACTTATCTGCTAATATAGTGCATACATAAGAGTTGCCAGCCAATATCAGTAAAGTAAATACTATACGCATCGAATGTAATATCATATCAGGATCATTCTTCAACAACACACAAGTACACACTCTCCACGAGTGTTTACCGAACGTGGGACCTGGGTATAAAATAGTGGAGGTACCCAAAAATGTAATCTATTTGCCTGTGAGCACCAAACGTATAAGTTCTCTAACATTGAAGCTCCTTGACCAAGAGGGTGACTTAATCAACTTCAGAGGAGAGACTATAACCATCAGGTTACATTTGAAGCCACAGCATGTTGATATACAATAATGATAAATACGATTTCGGAGCAGACAAGATCATTAGTCAGCGAACAACCTTGACATATATGAGTATCCAGTACTACCGGAATGCACGCATCAAACCTGGTCAGTTAAGACTTCCACTCAACTGGAGAAACCTCGATTTATCATCTTAGCAATACAAACGGATCGAAGGAACGATAAAACCAAAGATGCAAGCAAGTTTGATCACTGCAAACTCACTGATGTTACAGTTCAGTTGAACTCAGAATCATATCCCTATGATGATTTGTATTTGAAATTTGATTTGAATAGATACGAATTGCTGTATGAGATGTATATAAAGTTTACACAATCATACTATGGTCATCAGTATCAGCCGTTCCTCACATGGGAGAAGTTCAAAACCGATGCTCCGATCGCTGTCATTGATTACTCACATCAAAATGAAACAATAAAAACTGGACCTGTTGACATAAGGCTAGAATTCAAGACATCTGAAAATATACTGGCTAATACAACAGCATATTGCCTGCTTCTACACGATCGAATAGTGGAATACAGTCCGCTGACAAGTGAAGTTAGAAAGTTAAATTAAGAAGATGGCAGTCATCGTAGACATCCAAGGATTCAAAACAAATCTCAATGAATTCATCACTAAAGAACTGGCAATTTTAAACAATGAAAACCAGATGCAGCACTTTATATTTCAACCACCGTTCAGATACAAAGATTTGACTTCAGCAAAAAAGAGACAAGTAAAATGGCTTCAACACAATTTTCATGGATTCCGCTGGGATGATGGCTACATACCGTATCACAAGCTGTACACTATAGTTGAACCACTGCTTCGAAACAAAGCCGTATATGTAAAGGGAGCTGAAAAAGTTTATTGGGTGCAGAAGGTAGTTGGAGAGGGTGAAATCATTATTAACGTTGAAGATGAATACAACTGTGGAAAACTAATAGAGATTAACACAAATGCGCCATCTTGCCAAGTTAATATTGGACAAAGTGCTATAAAAAATACTTTTATAATAAGAAATTTTATTGGAAATAAAAACAAGTGTTTATAAAACATAAGACTTTTCAATACACACATACCCCAGAACCCTCACTGACATTGTCTAGAATCTGTTCATGGTGATGTCATGTTGTGAAATTCGAATAATGCTGATATCTACAACTTCCCTGCTAAGAAAACTTATTTAGGTGCAGCAAAACCATGATGACGTCATGCCGATATCTAGAACTCTCCCGCCAATAAAGGAAAACAGCAAAATCAAGGCATGCTGGTAGTTCCGGCTAAGACCGCTAGGGTACCTTACTCAAGAAATGGCGCGTAGAGGATTTCTGATGAAAATTTCGTCCCCCCTAATACCCCCACCCCAACCATCTAGAATCCATTGGCATGAACAAAAATTTCCTAGCGTCAACTTTAATTATTACTAATATTAGTTCAAAACCAAAAGTCTACATTTAGGCGCACCACATATCTATTTAAGGAAACCGTAGTACGGGAGCATGCTGGTAGTACCTGCTAATGCCGCTAGGGCGTAGTCAAGACCAAATGACACATCCCGGTAGTACCGATTAATCCCGCTAGGGCACAGTCGAGACTCAATGAAACCAAAAGCCTACATTTAGGCGCAACACATATCTATTTAAGAAAACCGTAGTACGGGAGCATGCTGTTAGTACCGGCTAATGCCGCTAGGGTGCAGTCAAGATCAAATGATACATCCCGGTAGTACCGATTAATCCCGCTAGTCGAGACTCAATGGTGCATCCAAGGCGCAATGGTGTATCCAAGACACAAACCAATACAACCACGGCACAAACCTACATTTAGCACGGACTCAAACCACCTAGCGACTGTGGCGCCATCTGTGGCGGAATCCTGGAGGCTTAAAAAAGTGAGGAGGACCGGCATAGCTTATCTACTGACCTATTACACACGATGTGTTAACTATAACCGTTAAACAGTTATTAACTGTATTGCGTGAATGAATTTAAGTAGATTTTGAACAACATAGTTCTAACTCGGGGGTTACACGAGATAATACAGCTTGCCTGCAACTTGCACTGCCAGACTTTTTGCACGTGTAATCCCTACTTCCATGCTGGCAGCTCAGCAGCGAACTTGCATGATGAAAAATCATGGCAACTGGGGTGATAGTAATTTTACATTATACAGTTTTCAAGGCGGAAAGGAAATGCTTGAGAGAAATTGGTAAATGTATACTGGGAAAATGAGATTTTCTGGGATAATTTGCATTACATCATTTAACAAACACCTTCCTCTTCAATTTTTTTTTTGGTTTTTATCATTCTGCTACTTCCTTTATTGCTACAATTTTGCAAAATACGCAAGGCTTTACGTCTCAATGCCATTTTTTAAATGAACTTGCATGCAAGATGATAAGACATCGACCGAACTGCCTTCTGTTCTCAAGTTTAAAATCGCGTTACTTTGCAACTACATAGACCAGCAACCGACGAATGCCGGTCTGGTTTCTAGTCATCGATAGTGACTGGCAATGAAGCTTCCTGTTCGTACCGGTTGATGTGAAATGCTTAACTTGTTCACATAGAAAAATATTTTGCGTGTCTGTGCCAGTTCGTGCTGTGGCGGTAAGTGTACATCGACCTTAATTCGACTTCCGTGCTATTCGAGGGTTGTTGGATTTTTAACCGGGCTTTTCGCGACCTCGTACAATTCAAGTACCGTGCTATACGAGGGATGCCTTACAATATTATATACCTTGGTATCTTTTTCAACAAATTTTCGCAAAAGCGTCCTTTTAAAATTTATCACTTTCAAAAATACACACCAAGAACTACAGTCACAAGTTTTTCAGTGTCTAGCTTCCCTTTTTACTAGTAACAATACGCGAACGAAGTCCAACATAATAAAGGTACGGGACCCACGAAGATTTACAGGTACACGGATACGTTCGGTATACCTCTAGCTCCGCTGTAAGATTTCTCGTCAATATAATTTTCGAAAATTTCCGTAAATACACAAGACACTACTTTCTTTAATGACTGCTACGATGGTGCTGACGACGG
This sequence comes from Dioctria linearis, assembly GCA_963930735.1. Taxonomy (NCBI): domain Eukaryota; kingdom Metazoa; phylum Arthropoda; class Insecta; order Diptera; family Asilidae; genus Dioctria; species Dioctria linearis. Next base: position 125,455,958 of record OZ005742.1, on the reverse strand, counting down.
GGATGATGGGCTGACAGCCAATCGAGGACATTGCATGAGTCCGCCCAGCAAAAGATTTAATGCACTAGCATTCAAATTGTTCACCGAAGTTCAGCTGATAGTAGGGAAGCACAAAGTTCCAAATAAGAGGAGAGATAATTCATCCTGACACAGCTATCGTATTTCAGAATTTTCTTTGAGTGCAATTGTTGATCCAGTTAAGACAATTCGGAGAACCTGAAATCCCTTAAGGGAACAAAGCTCCCTACGAGGTAGTTTGTATGAACGAGCATGTACCTTCAACCAGCACGTACCTTGACAAAAACGATACATCATTCAAACTTTCGGCCGACTTGGGATCGTTGACGACATAATTTGACGTACTCTGTGATGTAGATTCTTCTTTCGATTTCCTTCCATTACTCTCAAAGGTTTCCCTAAATCCATAGGTCTAGGTTCAATACCCTTGCAGTTATCATTATGGAGGAGAGCCACCCAAGCTGGCAAAAGAGCTTGGCAATATCATATAGGTACTAATATATTTTGGAAGAAACCCAAAATAACACGTCGAAGTAGGCGCTACCACTGGTGTTGGCGCGAAGTAATTACCGATACTTCCAAGAACAGTTCTTTAATAATACTTAAATTATATGTAAAATTCATTGCACATATTTATATAGCAATTATCAATGATTGAACTTGTATCAATAATAATTATGTAATGACCTGCATATTTATGTGCAACTTGCATATAATATTAAGTCCAGGTTACGTAATTTAAAAATATTTATGTTCAGTTCAGACTTGAACATTCTGGGGGGAGTTGATGCTGGGCGAATTTTGAAATGTTTCGGGCTTCCGTGTAATTTCCTGACTCTTGATTATACTATAAAATCTGGCCCCCCAGGTTAGAGTGATGATCACGAGCATGATGATCATGAGCATGTTGATCACGAGTGTGATGTAGTTTGAGGCTGTAGTTGACCAATTTTATGCCCACGTGATGGAGTTAAATATAAACGATCTTGCTTAGGATTTAATCATATTTAAGATAATCATAAATACCTTCCAGTTATTTTTATGTACTAATTCTAAAATTCTATTTGTCAAAGCAGTTGTCGAAAATGTATGAGTTTACTTATCACAGTCAATAGTTATATGAATCATATAATGTATTAATCCTAACCATGTAGTTATCACAGTCAATGTTTAAGTGGCATTTAAAATTCTTACAACTCTAAGTGTTCAAATGGATTTGTAGTACAGTTAGGTAACTATCTCATTATGAAGAAATAAAACCCGCCAAGTGCGAGTCGGACACGCACACGAAGGGTTCCATACCATCGCACACAGTAGGTACTTTTTAGATTGAGCAAAAACAAAAGTTTCTGGTATGGGGACCCTAATATTTAACTTTATTTTTATTTTCATTATTTGTTGTTACGGCGGTAATAGAAATACACATTCTGTGAACATTTCAACTGTCTACCTATAACTGTTCATGAGATATAGCCCACTGACAGCGGAGGCTTAGTAATAGGGTCCCGTTAGCACCCTTTGGGTACGGAACCCTAAAAAGGTACAATTATGGTCAACTGCTGGCAGTCTGGTTCAAGCAACTCCAGCAGTGACATTGAGGGCATCAAATTTGTAAAATTAGAATGTAATTATAAGAAAAGTCCAGACTCTGTCTGAAACGCGGACGAATCCCAGCAGGTTTTTTTTATAAACTTATGTATAAACCTCTAAAAAAATGTAAGAAAATATCAATCTAAAATAATGAGATGCGGAAGTCAAATTCTACATCACTAAATAGATTGAAAAAAAATTTAGATTTCAACTTTGTGTATCCAACAGAGTCATACATCGCTAAAGTGTGAGTGGAATGAGCTGACAGTTAGTGAGGTGTTTCTAATATATTTGCGATTTCTTTAGAGTTTGAGAAAATTAAAAACAGGAACAGTAGCTGGTTGACGCATGTCTATCAACAGTAACACTTTTTAATTTTTGGTGAATGCAAATAGTGAATAAATTTATATCAAGGAGAATTTTTTTTAATTTTTAGCCCTCAATATGATAGAATGGAGGGACTCAGCTGCAAAGAAACGTCGATGAAACAGAGAACGGCAAGGAAGATGGCGGGATCGCAAAGCCAGGAGATATTTCATCGGCTTCATGGGAAAGACCCTGATCGACATACATTAAATTGAGCAAAGGAAACAACAGGCCAGTCACAGGAAAGTCTAGAGAGAGATGATTATTGACATGCATTAAGTCAGTGTTTAACCCAAAAGTGTCGATAGTTATGCAATTCGTGACGAAGCAATCAATTTAGAGAAGTTCCAATCGCTCAATATAACTGTGGTTCGATGAACATCATTTGTCAAGTCAGGTGTTTGAAAAATTATATTCCTGACCGCTAAACTGCTTGAAAGTTCACAAACTAAAGCCAGAAAAGAAATATTAAGCTTCCAAAGCCTTTAGACGAAAACGACGTCGAAAAATCATATCCAGATTTCATACGAATATTGGTATCCAATCAGAATGATATCAAATGAATAAATTTTCAGGACAACATTTGTTTATACAAAAGTGCATTTTCGTTTACTTCCACGGGTATTTAAGCACCCATGATTTTCATTTGTATTCAAAGTGTATGGCCAAACTCATCAACGTACTTTATATTTGCAATCTATCGATGGCTAAACATTACAGTTTGCCCAACTTTATGTCCTGCATAGTATACAAACTACGGAAATTCGTCAGAAACACCCAGCAAATGAGCAATGCAATCTACACCCCTTAAGGTCCGTTTCCACTGTGGTTTTCAGATAGTACGCGCACATAAAAAAAAACAGAAATAGAGCAAAACATGAAAAATCTTAAACTGTGCAGAGTAAAAGTTTTCTGTGCGTATCCACTGAAATCTTTCAGAAAACAATTGAAAAGTATCTAGCTGTGCTCTGAAAGAATATGCGCGCGCTCTACAGAGACAAGCCTCTAGGTGGATACGACACGTTGGAGTGCTAAAATTCTTGTGTATGCACAATGTTTTACACTTTCCGAACTATTCGAATTGTAAGCAGAGGCAGCGGCAGCGGCAGCAGCAGAAATAGAATATGAAAGTTGATTATATCTCAAAAATTCTGCTGCTGCTCAGTGTTGCCAATATAAAAAGAGCTAACATTTTATTTCGTTGTTGGCGTCCTTTCTTTTAGAAGTGTCAAAGAGATTTGATGCGAGAAAAACAAGATGTCTATGGAGGAAAGCTAATTAATTTTGTTAGAAATAACAAATTAATTAACAATTAACATTAAATTTTTAAAAATTAGAACACCTGACATGTGTAATTGACAAATCACTGTTTTCTGCTTCTGCTTTCAATGTGGTTGACAAAGCAGAAATGTCGGATTTCTGCTTCTGTTTGTGTCGCTGCTTTCGGCTCTTAATGTGTCACTGCCTTTAGTCTAAATACTTTGCGTTACACGTCTCAGTTGCTGTATATATGTATATTATTATATATTATATATGCATATATATGTGTATATAATACAAAGCAACACAAACAGCAGTCAGTGGTTAGTGGACGCTTACAAGCTAAATTACATGCGCCAACATCAGTAACATTTAAGAGTTGAGCTAAAATCATTATTATTATTTAAAAGTAAATAAAACCCATTTTTCTTAAAATTATTCATATTTAGATTTTAAATATTCACTCTAGTGCAGACAGCAGGCAGTATCAGAGTATCATTGCTGTGCTGATGAGATTACTCTATGCTGCTGATCGAAACACATAGTATACTCTCTGAGGCTTGCTTGGATGTGCTTCTGCCTTATGATTCCTTTTTGTTAAATTCATCAAATAACCAAGTCGATCGGTAACGGATCGACGTAAAGGTGGAAAACCAAGAGCACATGCATTTTATATCACATAAAAGATCATCATGGCAAATTAAACACATTGTGTTCAAGTTCATTTCAGGGAACATTAAATATTGAAAAGGAAAATATTCGGAAAGTGTATAATAACTGTCATTTGCGTTCAGGTACAATAGCAACTTTGAATCGAGGTGGAGAGTTGCTGCAACACAATACGCATCTTTATCAATTAACAAAGTATGTCGATTGTCCCAAAAGAAATTACGGAGCCTGAACTTCAAGTAAAACATTCGTATTTTAGAGAGATATTTAATACAAAATTTAATAATTTATTGTTTTACATATGATACAATCAAAACACGAAAATCGCCAAAACCCGATTTTACTAGAAAACACAATATTTGTGTTTGCTTGTGTGTTCAGGTAGTGTGGGGGGGGGATGTGTGTGTTTGTGTGTGTGTGTCACTTAAGCCCCTCACCAATGGCGTATACATACTGAATGTATATATAGTCACATCCTTAGTAAATATCAAGGTTTAATGGTTGTGAGAAATTTCAATTGTAACGCGAAGTTACTAATAGCAACCAGTCAGTTCTAGATTTAACCGAAAGCTACGTGAGAATTCAGCCACAACCAGAATTAACTAAATATTCTTTATATATATTATATATATTATATATATATATATTCTGTGTTATATTAGTTAAAACTAGAATTACCGAGAACGCTTTGTTAGAACTAGGATTTCCTAGTAAAATCGGGTTTTGACGAATCTGGTGTTTTGACTGTAACATATATACCAAATTTCTGACCTGGTTTTTATTTATAGATTTTCCCACGAGTTTTTTTTTCAGGAATAAGATTTTTTCAAGTTTCAAAATTATTGTTGACAGCTGATAATTTAAAAGATTAATTAATTAATAGCTTTGATTCAGGCAATCATACCTGCATGAAGTAAAAAGGTTCTGTTATGAAGAGCATACCTGCATAAAGCATATTAATAAAATACATAAATTCTGTCATTAGTTTAATTATTTAATTATTGAAAACTTTTGAATTTTCAAAATAATTGTAAGGTTTTTAATACAGTCATCATGTAAAATTGTTTTGACAACTACAGTCGCTTTAGTTTTTCGGCATTCATATTTTTACAATAATTGACTCAGCTGCAAAACATTTAACTAAATCTAAATCTGGCAAGGTTATGAAAAATAACGAACAAAATAATTTTAATTTCAACAATCTTGATTTTATTTTAATTTTTTATTGAAATTCTTTAACCTTATCAGCATTATTTATTTGTGGCTGGGTTTTTCGAGGTACTTTAGAGCGGTTATGAGATTTCGACACATTGTTTTCAATAATCTTAAAACATATTTTACAAAACCCTCTGCTGTTTCTTTTTTCTATCCATTTATAAGTTGGCGTCCATACAGAACGAGTTTTTTACCACGTTTATTTTGTTTATTATTAGTATGATCTTTTGGTGGCGGCAAAACATCTTCCATAGAATTTTCAAGTACGATTTCTTAACGTATCCGGACCCGAATTGCTCTAAATTTGTCGTTATACTAGAAATTCTGTTTTCTATATTATTATATTTATGCTTGCTTAATTTCCAGGAACTGTTATAGAATCCCTTTGATCTCCGGATACATTTGTCATATTTATATTGGTGGTAGCACAACCACCACATTTAGATAGTTTAATAAGGTATCTGCAATATTGTCAAAAATTGCTTTAGTACTTTACCTATGGACATACATTTTAGATGCTTTAACACTTACTTCTCCATTAACGATTTTGATCACATTAGATTTTTACTCTGAACTTCACAGCTTCGTATGAAGTTCTGATTCCTGGTAAATTTTAAATAGTTAGTCAATTTTATGGCTAAAAAACTTTGAGGTCATTATAAACAATCGTCGATCTACTCATAAGGTCATTCCATAAGAAATCGATCAAAATTCGCACTTTCCTAACCTGACCATCACCAACCTCGTTCTTCTTTTGCTGAAATTTGCTGAAAGTTAAGTACCTAGTTATGAGATATTTCATTTAGTACTCCGATGCATGCTTCCTGAATTAAAGTACCCTGAAATCCATAAAATTCCCCAATTTTTGGTGTGCTACAGATTCACTGAAATGGGCAGGCGACATCTATAAAGAACGGACATAAACAGCTTTAGGTTCGGGGTATCGATGTTTCGAGAACGAAATATTCGGGAAGAATCTAGGACAATTATTGTAGAGTATAAATGCGGCACTTGTCACCGCCAGGAGGCGAATTTAATCTCAGACAGTGCAGTGAATACACGTGAAAGCGAATAAATGGCAGAAAGCGTTGGATTGCGATAAGTTGAAGTACATTACTAGTGATAATTAAGGTAGAGTTGATTGATTATTAATTGTGAATTTTATAAACGGAAAAGTAGAGTGAAATAAAAATAACTTGTGTATTATATTCGCAATATTGTGTTTTGAACACGAACTAAAGCCACGCTCGTAGCAGTAGATACAACTTTTACGCTTGAATATCTCAAAATTCATTCCTCAATGCTCATAATGTTATTATTAAATAGTTAAATTGTCAACAGGTTTGGGGACGATATTTGTTTTTTTAATTGAGGTCTGGTTTTTTGGGAAAAAATTTCGTAAAAGTCTATTATGTTATCCTGGATCCCGTAAAATTTTTTCACCAAGGACATGCTTTTTCTTCTCAAATGTGGCCCATTAAAAGTCCTTTAAAACAAAAAAAAAGCCTCTTCTTCAAGCCCATGAGATCCCTAATTGAAAATTCAACTATTTCCTAACAACATTATGCGCATTAATTTAAAAGATATGATGTAAAATACTTGAATTTCGTACTATGCTAAATTTGTGCCCTTAAAATATACATATACCACTGTTGTTTCTGCGGAATTAACCACAAGAAGTCAAAAGCCCGATCTCGATCAGATTATGCAGATTAAACTGTTATTATATTAAATCAACGAAATATTTCCTTAGTTGTTCCGTCGTCGCTAACACAGATATGGCGTAAACTGTAAGTTTCTTGAATGTTGTATTTGGAAATCGGGAATTATTGCCAAGTTTTTTTTTGTGTCACAATTCACAAATATAATATATACACCTATATTATTTTGTTACAAACAATCAACGTTTTTGTAACACGTGAATTAAAGTTAATTAATGAATTCAATCTATAAGTCACACCAAGAGCAGCGCGACGTGCCAAAATTGTTGTCGCGTGGCGATTTTGGAGATTTCTCAAAAATATAATTTTGCCCTTGCCGCTGGCGGCAAGATTTCTTATTCATTTACAATAAGTCCATGCAACTCGTTATATTTGGACTTTTGCATGAAGTATTTGTAGAATCGATCTGTGGTTTAATTACGAAAAATTGTTATTTTACCCTAAATATATATCACATTCCGTAAGGGTTATTATCTTCACATTTAATGTTTTCAATTTTTCGTAAGTAAACCTCATCGAGTTCAATGTAGTACCAAACCAACCAAGGTGTATAAAATACTTTTGGATTTCTTGCTAACAACAAATATAGGAGTTTTTTTTAGCATGAACAAATGAAAAACGGAGTACTTGTACAGTATTACCGGAATATGATTTTAGTACAAACGGCAGTACTGATACTAAGGTGATATTAGGATTTGAATATTCTAGGATCAACCACTAGAATAGTTGAATTCACAAAATTAATGCAAGCATTATACTTACACATTATAAATTGCCTCCCTCCCTATCACAACACCTCTAATCCATCCTTACTGGGTTTATTCTTCGTTTCTGACCTTGAAAAAGTGCTTTTCCTCAATCTGCTCGAATCTACCTCGTTATTCGATCATGACATACTATTTTTAAATATGATTTTTTGGTCAGTCTATATACTGCTCAGGAGCTAATATTTTTTAGACATTTTATCAATTCTGACACCACAGCTTTACTCAGTGAATGTGCATCGCTATCATGGGACAATTATGCAGGTTTGCTTTAGTGGATGACAGACTTAAATTTTTTCGTGAAATTATTAATTATTTGTTTGGTAAATATATTCCCTTAAGAACTCGAATATTAAACCGAGTGGTTTCCTGTGGTTTTCCTCTGAAATCAAGTTTTAATAACCTAGCGTGCGTTTCTGTATCATAAATACTTACGTCTTAGAACTATGGATTGCCACAAGTGCTTTAGAGTGAAAAGAAATATGGTTAATTCCATGCTCCATGCAGCTAAGCCTATGTATTGTATTACAACTCGAAGTTTGACTGTAATCTGTCCCCGAAGAGGCGTTGGGGTAATCAAAAAAATGCAGGCCTTTATTGTAAAAACCGAGCTGTGGCCTTACTCCGGAGGAATTAAAAGCTCATTTCACCTCTTCGTATTATGCAGCCCCGGCGTCCGATGTCTTACCTGCAGACATTGGAAGTAACAATTATTATGACATTGTTCTAAGACCAATGCTTATTATACCCCTAGTTGAATGCCCGTATGTAATTTCATAAGGTCACCTATCTGTACAAATTTGATTGTTGAAGTGGTTTTTCACATATATTTCTGCAAGGATTTCATATTTTGAAGAACTTTTCACTACAATAAAAACGTCTCAGACTTATCACAGTATACGTCAAAATCCTACATGTTTGTATGGCAACCCGATTTAGTTCACTCCTTAAAATGCATTTACTATTTTTGTGTAAACGCCGTGTACAAAATTTCAGCTCTCTAGGTTGACGCGTTGCCAGGCAGTGTCCAAATATATAGTGAAAAACGAAATTTTTTTATGAAACCCTACGAAGGAGTTATCCAATTTACCCCATTTTAGAACTTGAATTTACTATTTTTTGAAAAAAGTCCGTGCGCAAAGTTTCAGCTCTCAAAGTGAATGCGTTCTCGAGTTATCGTGAGGGCAGACGGACAGACGGGCACGAAAGATCAAAATATCTTTTAATATTATGCTTGGGTGTCCAACTCATTTTGCTCCACCAGCATTATTTCTAGGTGTTACAAACGGAATGGTAAACTTAGTATACCCGTTAGATTTCATCTAGGGTATAAAGAGGAAACGATAGATATATAATGTTTTCCGACAAATTATGCATTACAAACGGAATGAACTATTTTTCTTTAAAAATGTGGAATATCTACCGATTTTTTTTATCATGGTGTAATACATCAAACAGATATAATTTTTTATTTGCTTTATTTAAGTAACAATTTTATACACGGTAAATATTTGGTTGTGGCTTCGAGCTCATTTACAAAATTGAATGGCTCCGCATTACAAGTTGCTCGCCGTTTTATATAAATTGGATGTTCTGGCGATGGTAGCGTAAAGTGCGGCGCGAGGGTGGGGACTATGGAATTCAGGGAAAGGTTTATGGAAATGCAGTAGCGGCGTGCTAGATAGAAAAACAGTGGTGGCGTGCTACATTCTCCCCCTCTGACGCTGAGATCGTCTCGATGAAGTGTCAGTATTGGCATGGCACGCTGTAGAGGTAATGGTTTTCTTGGGTCTCCCTCGTTTCCTTATTGGTACGATTGGTTTGGGTGTACTAGTTCCCTCAGGTCCATCATAAGCTGATAGTGCGGACATATGATATGATCCTGCAGGTATTGTTGGTGTGGTAGGATGCGAAATCTCATAAGTTGTAGTTCCGCGTCGTTGCAGAACAATATAAGGTCCATCTTGTCTAGGAGCTAATTTCGAAGAAAAGCGGTTGGCAGCGCAACTGCGTGTATTTGTTCGTACCCAAACTCTATCTCCAGGATTATATGTTGGGTCAGGTCGTCGCTTTTTGTCACTGTACTCTTGGTTTCGTTGCTGTACTTTATGTTGAGTCTCCTTTACCCTTTTTAGCGTATCTGTGAGTTTAAGAAGATAAGGCGTTATCTGCGGCACGAAGTTCTCAGCTTCTACTATTCTACGAAGATCATGGCTACCGTCTTCTCAGATCGAAGTTCTCTCCCAAAGGTGAGGTAAGCGGCCGAGTGTCCTGTGCTCTTACAACGAGAATTATTCATAGCAAACCTGATTGCTCCTAAATGTTCGGGCCAAGATGAGTGATCCTTTCCAACCAATATGGCCAGTTGGGTTTTTAAATCACGGTTCTTTTGCTCCACTGGATTGGATTGCGGATGATAGACTGGTGTAAATGATTGCTGTATTCCAAGACAAAAAGTTAGGTATTGTACTATAGTTGAAATGAATTGTGTGCCATTATCACTAATCAAACGACGCGGTATTCCGTAGCGAAAGAAGAATTCATTTAGTAGCACTTTTGCACAAGCTTCTGCCGTTGCTTCTGCTAGAGCCTAGAGCTCTACCCATCGGCTTGCAGTGTCCTCCGCAACCATTATCCATCTTTTACCATGTGTAGATTCTGGCAAAGGTCCAAATAGGTCGACCGAAATTATCTCAAATCGCATCTTACTAGGCGTTGTTTGGTATAGCCCTGCTGGTTTCAGGTTTGTAGACTTATATCTCTGACATTCGAGGCACTTAGATATGTGTTTTGCTATATCCTTTCGCATTGCATCCCAGTAGTACCGTTCAGAAATTCTTTGGCAAGTGCGTTCTATACCATAATGACCGGAAGTTGGTGCATCGTGATATGCCTGTAAAATAGTTGATTGCTCTTGTTTGGGTATGACTAACTGTCCCTCTTCATTGTCCTCATCGGGAAGGTATCTATGGAGTACACCATGGTTCATGAGGTATCCTCTATTAGCCCATCGTACGTATTTTTCGGTCTTTCCGGTATCTTCAAGACATTTTATTATTTCTGTTAGTGCTGGATCTTTAAGTTGCTCTATCCTTATATCCCCTGCTCCTCGTCGGGGTAAATCAATTTGTGTGCTACAAATTTCACATGATGCATAAGTACTATCCGTACAAGGTGGTCGTGACAATCCATCCGCTACTACGTTCGATTTTCCTGGTGAATATGTGATTTGAATATCGTAAGGTTACAACTGTAGTGCCCATCTAGCCAACCTTCCCGTGGGTGACTTCAAAGACATTAACCATTTAAGTGGCTGATGATCAGTAACAACAGTCACTTGTGAGCCTTCTATGTAACCTCGAAATCTGCTTATGGCCCATATTATTGCAAGAGCTTCACGCTCTGTAGTGGAATAATTCCTTTCTGCTTGAATTAGTAGCCTACTAGCATATTCAATTGAGTGCCCATCAGCGCCCTCCCCCTGCACTAATACTGCTCCCAAAGCGTAGTTGCTAGCATCTGTTTTTAGTATAAAAGGGAGATTCTCGTCTGCTTGTTTAAGAACAGGAGCTGTCGTTAATAGAATCTTTAGATTTTCAAAAGCCTTTAGCTGCTCTGCTGCCCATTTCCATACTGCATTTTCTTTAACAGCTTGGTCATAGGTTGACTTAAGTCTGCATACCGTGGAATGAAACGTCTGTACCATGAACAGGTTTGCAGAAAGGATAGAAGATGCTTTTGGTTCTTGGGTATAGGCATTGTGACTATAGCTTCTATTTTCTGAGGGTTTGATATGATTCCATCATTTGTTATCAAATGTCCCAAATACCTCACCGTTTCACAACATATGTTGCATTTGCTTCGGTTAACTGTAAGCTTAAAAAGCCGTAGGCGTTGAAAAATCTTGCCTAAGTCATTTAGGTGTTGACGGAAAGTAGATGAATATAAAATTAAATCATCGAGGTAAATGAGTATTTTTATACCTTCAAGTCCCGATTTAAACCTATCCATTAATCTTTGGAACGTCGCAGATGCGTTCCGTAATCCAAATGGCATCCTTTTAAATCTGAATATTCCAAAAGGTGTTATGAAGGATGTTTTATCCTTGTCGTCATTATTCATCTTTATTTGCCAATATCCAGAGCGTAAATCTAAAGTAGACATAGATTGGGTGCTTTTTGCTTCTTGTAACAAATCATCCATGCACGGTAAGGGATATCTATCAGGTATAGTTATCATATTTAGCTGACGATAGTCTATACATACTCTGATGCTTCCATCCTTCTTAGGAACTAACACAACTGGTGCTGCCCACGCTGATTCGCATTCTTCTATAATATCTTCCGTTAACATTTTATGGACTTCAATTTTTAGCTTTTCTCGTTTAATAGGAGATAAACGATATGGTGGTACAGCAATAGGCTGATGGTCCGAAATTTTTATGCAATGAGTTATGTATGGCGTATATTCCCCTTGATATTCAAGAATATCTCTATTTGATATCAGCAAGTCATTTATTTGCTGCCTTTCTAACTCATTTGTGTTTCTTGCTTCGTTCTGTCGCAATTTTACTTCTACTGAGTGAAAGTCGACAGCGAACAATTTAGTTCTCTTGGGAGGCTTTGGGAACAATCGCGATTTTCTTGGATCTACTTGCCGTAGTGTTAACACTCCGGCTGGTACGGAATCTTTAAAAATTTCCGATATTTTATTCGGAGAGTAATCATTTGAGCTTGATGAAAGTGATGACCTTCTTTCAGAAGTAGCTATTTTGAAAAGCTCCCAACGTGGTTGATTTGATGAGATGTGCTCCTTCATCGGATCTACAAATGGAGAGGTATCACATTCTAGATACCAATCTAAGAAAGGTGACTTGATTGCGCTGTTTGCTACAGCAATTGTGTTATGAACCGCTGAATTGTTCTCACATGTTACTTCCACTGAAGAAAATTGAACGACTTCAGTGGTCACAAATTCAAAGTGCTTATCACTTTGATCTATGAAACTCCAAGATCTTTGTGGAAGATTTAATATGATTCCAGCTTGTTCAAGGAAATCAATTCCCAACAGAGCTCTGTTATCTGTTGCTTCAAGCAGAGCTAGAAAATTACCCGAAATTTTACGATTGCCTAGTGTGACTTCAATATTTGCCGCAAGAACATCTTGGCGTTTACAGGAACCGTCGGCTAGACTAACTTCGGCAATTAATGACTCAAATACATGTTTCCTTGCCTTTAGAAGGATTAATAAGCTAGAGCCAATAATACTTGTTCTGGCGGCCTTAACAGCGAATGATCTATCGAACTTTTTGTTTTTCGTATATTACAAAGACTTTGGTGTAACCAGTGACGAATGTAATAACAAAATTAACCTTTTGCAAGAAGACAGATCAAAGCCGAAAGCGAATAAATATCGAACTTGTGCAAAGGAATATATATTTAATTTTTTTTTTTTTTATGAATATTTTATATTTTGTTAGCAATATCAAGAAATAACTTTTGCAAGAAGACAGATCAAAGCCGAAAGCGAATGATTTGACGAACTTGTGCAAAAGTATTTTTTTTTGTTATGAATATTACAAAGACGCTGGTGTAACCAGTGGCGAATGCAATATGAAGAAATAACGTTTGCAAGAAGACAGATCAAAGCCGAAAGCGAATGATTTGACGAACTCGTGTAAAAGTATTTTTTTTTGTTTTTTTGTTTTTTTATTTTAATGTTCAAAGCCGCGAGTTGGGCGCCAAATGTAATACATCAAACAGATATAATTTTTTATTTTCATTATTTAAATAACAATTTTATACACGGTAAATGTTTGGTTGTGGCTTCGAGCTCATTTATAAAATTGAATGGCTCCGCATTACAAGTTGCTCGCCCTTTTATATTATTTGGATGTTCTGGCGATGGTAGCGTAAAGTGCGGCGCGAATAAATGAGGGTGGGGACTATGGAATTCATGGAAAGGTTTATGGAAAAGCAGTAGCGGCGTGCTAGATAGAAAAGCAGTGGTGACATGCTACAGTGGCATATTATGCACATATTTTTATACATAAATAAAATAAAAGCAAAAATAACAAGCATAAAAACTAATTGAGTAAAATTTCGGATTGAATGCGCAACCACTTTTTTTATTTTTTACATATTTAACTAAATGAACCCAAAAAAATTTCCATATGCAATTTCTGAACTCATTTTATTTCTTATTATTTTCGCTCCTCTTTGAAGACAACAATTTGATTAACTTTTTGAACACTTATAGTACATAAGATGTTATTTCTTATAGAGATCCAAATTCACTTTTCCGCCATCATGAATTCTGACCGGAATTAGGAGAAGGGTCTATTCTTTGTCCCAAAAACTATGAAAGTTCTGCGGCAAAAGTCCCATGTTATTTCTTATGGGGGTCCACATTTACTTGTTCAACTATCTTGCTCTAACACATCATTTGTCTCGCTCTCCCCCTCCTGCGTCTGGTATTGCAGGCTACAATTTGACCACGAACCCGCCCACTGCTCCCCTTTCGCTCTCTCTGTACTGTGTCTGGTCTTGGAGCTGCCCCCAGCACCCGGTAGAGGACCACGGTCTAGATCATGGGACGTAGTCTTGTACGGATACAATTTGACCTTGGGTGTGCCAAGTCCTGTACGACCTTAATGGGGGACTCCGTCTAGAGGATATCCCAGGATGTGGTTCATGGGAGATTCCTTTCCTGCCGTCTGGCTGACCAGGAAAAAAACCTCACTATGTTTGGTTAGCTGGCCTTGTCTTTGTTCCCCGCCAGCTGATCAAGCTCAGTTTTAGCTGATTTTAATAAAATAATATTCCAAGGCGTTCACCCATGAGGTCACAGAGGTGTTGTGTGAATGTTCTCTAGCGGTGAATGAATACTGTTCGAATTCCACACAAATGTTTCTATAATGTGAGTATAACTAATTTACAAAAGTTTCAGTTTTATAATATCACCATGAATTGGAATTGAAAATATTATTTTTTCACATGACGCTTACTCTCGTTTGAACCCTTCGTGCGTGTTACGTCAAGGCCAAAGACGATACCTCCATTACCCCATGGGAACGAGAATTTTCCCATAGATTGGAGACATTAGTCTCATAAAGAATTTATTAAATAAAAGCCCCGTCAACAAATAATTTCATAAGTCAAAATTAATAAGACTCCGTACTTAATTTCATGGAGATAAAACTCTATGAAAAAAAAGATTCCTTACATGCCGGTCATAAAACGTGACTTATTTAAAAACAAAAAAATATGTAAAAGCACAGAAAATAGATCATGGAGAATGAAGCTTCAGTTGAAAAGAGTTGAGTCGTGGTAACGGAGTTCGTCGGATGTATTTGTCTATTTCAACAAAGTAAAATTAATTAGATACTTTGGATTAGTTTTGCATTTTTAATATAATAAAGACTTTTAAGAAACTTAAAAGTATTGTGTTTTAATAACGCTTTTTATATTGTTCACTATTATAATAAAGAATCTACTTATTTTGCGCGAGTCCGACTCGCACTTGGCCGGTTATTATTTCACTATAGCCTCAGCTGTTCACTTATCTATGTTCCAAATATAACCTCCTTTCCGCCGGAGATTCATCCTTCAGGAAATACAGCCCTTTAAAATTGCAACATTTTCAACAGCATTTTTTTAACTGTGCGATTTTGTACCAGGGGTTAAGTTTAACTAAGCCCACACACGCACACACACATACAGCCCTTTAAAATAGCTACATTTGCAGCATTTACTGTGGGATTTTCTTCCAAGCGATGACTTTAATTAAGCCCACACACAGACAACCGATTATAATAAGCAATTGAATATCATGCTGGATAAATTCAATTTTATATGACCGTATTTATAGAATAGAAATCTCCCTCGGTATCTCCAGGAAATATCATCTGAAATTGCGTTGTTCCGTGCAAGAAGAAAAAGTTCACAGCCGACCAAGTCCTCGACAACACGAGGCCCAAATGTGGCTTACATGGTACTGCTCCAGCTTCTTAAGTTCTGAAACTGAAAAAAATGGTGCGTGACGTGAATAATCTAATTAAAGAAATAAAATCAGCACTTCTTCGTGCCAAATAGATCCCTTGCAAGGAGGTATAAAGCAATGCACTGGGGACGTATGAAAATTATGGGCAGTATTCAAAGTAATTACAGCTTTTGGTTGAAAAAATTGCCGACCCATGGCATAAGTCCCTTAAGTGGATTTCGGTCACAAATGAAACAGCTGAGATTGGTTGACGGTACTGGATATAAAAACCCAACCCAGATAGAGAAAACTACAATAGCGGCCGGGTTAAATGGGAAGATATTCAGTCAGCATTCCAGAATAGTTTGAGGACTGGAGTAATAGCCAATATATCCCTTAAAGAACCTTCATCATTTTTGTAAGTTTGTAGTGCTTTAGTCCGCCGCGTCGTATCAACAACGCTGTGTTTTGTGGTGAATTTAAAATTGGAAAGGGGGATAAAGAAGTATTTGAGCTTTAATACATAAGCACAAGAAGCGCCCCCATTACAATAGCACAGACTTGAGCCTCTGGTTTAAGGAAGAGATTCAGAACGCAATCGTCAAAATATTGGGGAGTTCCAAGAAAAAAACAGTGGTTGATCTTTGTCGGAAGTTATAAACTTCGTCGTTAATATCAATAAGTTCACACCACACCTGGGATACTCATACATAGAGCTGCCTCCAGAAATCATTAGGAAAGAAGCTTGCATCAATGTTAAAAGCGATGATGACGCTTGTTTCGCTTAGGCAGTTGTATTAGCCATAATGTTTTACAAAATACCCACATTAATACCACATTTTGGACTTGAGAGTATTCAGTTACCGATGACTGATAAGCAGATTCCACGATTCGCGATGCAAAATAGCATCTCTATCAATGTATATATATTGAAAAAGATGACCAAGAAGCAAAAAGGAGAATTCATCACACTAGTAACATATCTGACAAAGAATAGAAATGAGAAACACATTAATCCTTTAATGATCCAGAATGAATACTACGATGAGGATGATAACGGGAAAGAAAACAACGATGCTGCAGAATCAATCTCACTACGTGTGGATTAAGAATTTATCTCGGCTTTTCTCATCGCAACTCAGTATTCATAATGGCTCAATGTAATCTTCTAAATCATTTTGATGTGAAATCCTAAGATTAAGAAATTTCGCAATACCAACTCCATCAATTATGTACAAGCTTGCTTCTTTGTTGATAACTTTGAGACCCTCATTAGATAAATTATCTCGAAACGATGGGGCCGGTAAATCACATTTGACTACAGTTCCAATAACTTTCTGTCGCCACATTGGCTTGAACATTCAAATACCTTTACTACCTTATATAATTTATTAGCATCCATATCTTTTACCTTCAATATTTCTTTACAACCACAAACTTTATGATTTTTTACTACAGCCATTGCCGTCTTTACTACAGGCCATGGCGTTATAAAATTCATATGTATGAGAAACGTGTCCTTTGAAAGCTGTTAGCATTGCACATTATGGAAAAACAAACACGTTTAAAAATTTATATAAAAAAACAACGCTTCTGGTGACGATAATTCTAACGCCTTTTTATAGGTCAAAATGCTTATACTTTTAGGAAAACAAAATTAATTGTGAGTCTTTCAACAAAATTACGAAGAGTTTCTGCATTTTATTAAACTATACCCAATTTGCTATGAAAAGAGAGTAAAGCTTTCGCTTAAGACAAACGTTCTTTTTTAAGCTTGAAATATCTTTCTCCTGCAAATCATGAATATGAAAAAATATGAAAAATTCAAATGCATAATAATTAAACTTATTACTTTAATAATGAAATTTCTTTCAATTGCATGATTCTTGTTTGTTGGACTTCATAAAACAATCATTTTCACTTTTTTGACCTGCAATATGTCATTCTCTAATTTTGAAAAGTTGTTTAGAAGCGAAAAGAGAAAGAAATAAAATATATTAGAAAAACTTTTAAAATAAATAACTTTCATACATACATCGTACTAAAAAGCAAAAATATTTTTTTTCTTTCCGTGTGATATACGCAAGAAAACTTTTAATGCAAAATATGAAATACTAGTACTCAGATTAAATCTTAAAAGTTTTGGCATCCATATCTACAATCACAATCGTCAAACTGCAACTCATGGCCAATCTTTTAAGATTTAATCTGAGTTCTAGCATTTCATATTTTGCAATAAAACTATTCTTGTGTATATCATAGAGAAAGAAAATAATTTTTTTGCTTTTTAGTACAATTTATGTATGAAAGTTAATTATTTGAAAAGTTTTTTTAATGTATTTTATTTTCTACTTTCTATACACTCTCTCCACTCTCCACTCTCGAATCACGATTTAACTTAACAACTTTTTTTAACTTTTTTAACCTTTTTTTTTAAATTTTTTAACTCGACTCTCTCTCGACTCTCGACGGAAAAGCAAAAAACTCAGCTCAGATACAAAGTTTTTTAATCAGGGGTCTGTGAGTTGATAAAAGTTATTTATAAAAACCTTTCGTGTAATTCGAGGAGTAGGTACTCTGTTTTATATTTCAAAATTAGGGAATATCAAATGAATTGTCAAAAACTTAAAATTAATGTATTTATAAACTCTAACAAACAAATGAATTGTAATTGAAATGAATTAAATTATTAAATTAAATTCATAAGTATAATTCTTATGGATTTGAATTTATCATTCATTAGAAAATCATAGTCATGATTTGCAGGGAAAGATACTTAAAGCTTAAAAAAAACTTTCGTATTCTAATTTTACAGCGAGCTGGGTAGAGTTTAATAAAATGCAGATAATCTTCTTAATTTTGTTGAAATACTCAGGATTGCTTTCTTTTTCCTGAAACGACACGTTTCTTATACATATGCAAGTGAAGAAAAGAAGGCAATGTACAGGCTCTATATTGTTCTCTGTATAAATTATCTTTTCGTCCAGCGCTCGGCGGTCCACGTTCGTTTTCATAGGCAAAGGGCTTCCATTTTTTTTCCCATTGTGGCCCACAAAGGCTAGTTATCATTGGCGTAACTAGCTAGGGGCGCTGTGGGTCTACCCCACCCCAGAATGCGGACTGCATTTATAAGGAAGAAATATATAGTGCGCAATTAAAAATTTCAATAATATTCTTCCCACCTTACAGGCTGAAACAAAAATAAAAAAGATCATTTCCAAAATAAGGACATTGTAATAAATTTGGAACGACTGAAAACCGAAATTAATAAACATTGAAAACGAAATAAATAAAAACAGAGTAACAGCGCAACAGGTGATAAATAAGTTTGCAGAAAAAAAACGTAAACTTAATCTTATATAGACCTTAATTATAAGTATCTCTTTATTAATGCTTAATAAAAACGTAAATAATTGTGCTAAAATGTGTATCTAACTATATTTTTTGAGACGCTTGCGGATGGTATAAATCAGACCTGTAAGGTAATTAAATACTAGCGCACTAAGCCTAAGTCCAGGTACTGGTATACTGAAAAAAGTCCAGGTACTGATACTGGTACTTATAAGTCCCATATATAAGCTAAAGTACACTATAAGTACCAAAATACGCAGTTTTTACAAATACCGACATAACACGAATTACTTCAGCTCTTGTAAATTATTATAATGCTCCTTCTAATAATAGAGGTTATGTGGATCTTGTCAGTACCTCAAGAAATATTCCCGCCTTCAGTAAAATAGAAAGAAAATTCGCGGAATATATGAGTGAGTTAGTTAAGAAGATTGGCAATTAAGTGCAATATCCCCCTATCTTCCTCCCTCCGCACTTGTGGAGCGTTTATTTTCATTTGCAGATCTTGTAAATGCTCCACATAGGCAATCATTATCTGATGTGATATTTGAAAAGCTTGTTTTGCTAAAGGCAAACTCCAATTGTATATACAACTTCCAAAATTAAAAATTCAAACAGCAAATGCCTATACGATTCTGTTTTATTTATCTATTATCACTTTTGCAATATACATTACGATATTTCTTAAATGAAAACCTCATCCACTCATTTAGCTGGGTATAGATTTTCCAAAAGTTCTGATTTGAGTTTTCGAAAACTCTGGAATCTATATTAGTAGAAAGCGTATTTAATAATTAAAAAGAACTTAAGTTGTACTACTTACGTACTTATAAGGTGTACTTAAAAGAGGATATGTGGCACTAATACCAGTATCGGGACTTGTACTTGACAAATTTTTAAGTACCAGTACCGCGACTTGTACTTAAAATATTTTATGTCCAAGTTTTGGTACTGGTACTTGCACTTGGAATAAATATTGCGCATTAGGCAGGACAACATATCATATCATTTTCGTACTTGAGGATTCTGATTTATTTTCTGTAATATGTGAGAGAAGGGCAGGAGGTAAAATTGAACACAAAGGTCTCTGTCAGTTAAACGACACCACTTTCGTGCAAATTTTAAATTATTTTTTAAATATATACTACATTCAATGATTTGTAAATTTAAATCGAGACAGATATTTGGAGTGGACTGTACGGCATATATGAGTGTCGCTTGGGTTTATTGGAAAAGAAAAGAATGCACTTTCACCCAATTTGCCAATTGCATTATGTATGACAAAACTGAAATTAATAAAAAAGGAAAAGGAATCAAGTCTTATTTCGTAAATACTCGTCGCCATTGGCCTCGATTTTATTGCTTATCACCGAATATTGTCTGACTAGCTATCCAAAAGTTGACTGAAAGCTGATGAGTTATACTAATTAATAGGAGATGTACGATACCTTTCTATCTCCCGGTGCTCAATAACATTCAACAAGCATTATAATAAAAAATTGAAAACAATTGAAAACTGTTTGTCGTTCCTGTGGCCTCTAACATTCGAACCACGACAAAGACTGCGCTATTTCAATAGCTTTTCTTATTAATCTAGTAATCTAGTCTTTTCGTTTCTTGGGAGAGGAGTTCAGGTGTCACGTAGGAAAACTGCATATTTAAAATATAGTGACAAGATGTTTGCGACTTGTGAAGCGCGAATTATGTTAGAAGTTTTTGTTTTCAGAATTACATTAGCGGAAATTATAATTTAGAATTTAGATTATGTTTCTTTCTGAATTACATTAGCGGAAATTATAATTTAGAATTTAGATTATGTTTCTTTCGGGTTCTGTAACTTATAGACTCTCAGAAACTATGGATTTTTTAATCTGTGCAATTTAACTGCCTCTAGGTATTATTAGCAATGTACGAAAGATGTGGGACCAAGCCCCCCAACACAAAAATCATATTTACTCCACAGCTCACGCATCAAAATACAAAGGTCAAACAAGTCTACAAGACTAAAAACCCCCTAAGAGAGTTCTTGGACCAAGTACAGATACATTTGGTCCAGAACGCGCCTTGTTTATCTACTTATTTGTTGATGGTACTATTCATAATTACTTAAATTATAATATTAGGATGTACCTACTTGTTTATATAGCATTTGGATATACTTACCTGCATGCATAATATGCAAGACGATTTAAAGTGTGCCAAACACAACCCTAGTAGCCAACCCTCATGAGTTTACCAAATTTTAGTACCGGTGCAGGCGTGGGCTCTTATGTTAACTAAAAATACTTTTTAGTCCAGTATAACAATGTGAGTATACATTATGTGGTTGTACGATAAGTAACTGTTTTACTGAGCTTCTCGATGAGTTTCTTCGCCAACTCATCTATCAGATCATCAATAAATTGTTATGAATACAGATCAGTATGTCTAGTGCATCTAATGCACGAGTGAAAGGGAGATAAATGGTGGTCAGCAATCATTGAATTGCGAAGTATATAAATGAATTTAGTCCCGGCGCTAGAACAAAAATCAGCATTACATTCATCCAACCAAACATCATGAGCTCATCAGTGCGCTCATGATGATTGGGCTACCAGGGAACGCATACGTGGCCCATTCACGGTCACGCATGTTGGCCAACTCGAGTAGGACAACGATGTTGTCACGCAGATTTGACTGTGTGTGTGGCTTTGTCAGTTGGACGGAAACCAAAATAGTTTGCGTTATAGGGGTGGGGCTACGTTTTTGCCGACCCATGGCATAAGTCCCTTAAGTGGATTTCGGTCACAAATGAAACAGCTGAGATTGGTTGACGGTACTGGATATAAAAACCCAACCCAGATAGAGAAAACTACAATAGCGGCCGGGTTAAATGGGAAGATATTCAGTCAGCATTCCAGAATAGTTTGAGGACTGGAGTAATAGCCAATATATCCCTTAAAGAACCTTCATCATTTTTGTAAGTTTGTAGTGCTTTAGTCCGCCGCGTCGTATCAACAACGCTGTGTTTTGTGGTGAATTTAAAATTGGAAAGGGGGATAAAGAAGTATTTGAGCTTTAATACATAAGCACAAGAAGCGCCCCCATTACAATAGCACAGACTTGAACCTCTGGTTTAAGGAAGAGATTCAGAACGCAATCGTCAAAATATTGGGGAGTTCCAAGAAAAAAACAGTGGTTGATCTTTGTCGGAAGTTATAAACTTCGTCGTTAATATCAATAAGTTCACACCACACCTGAGATACTCATACATAGAGCTGCCTCCAGAAATCATTAGGAAAGAAGCTTGCATCAATGTTAAAAGCGATGATGACGCTTGTTTCGCTTAGGCAGTTGTATTAGCCATAATGTTTTACAAAATACCCACATTAATACCACATTTTGGACTTGAGAGTATTCAGTTACCGATGACTGATAAGCAGATTCCACGATTCGCGATGCAAAATAGCATCTCTATCAATGTATATATATTGAAAAAGATGACCAAGAAGCAAAAAGGAGAATTCATCACACTAGTAACATATCTGACAAAGAATAGAAATGAGAAACACATTAATCCTTTAATGATCCAGAATGAATACTACGATGTGGATGATAACGGGAAAGAAAACAACGATGCTGCAGAATCAATCTCACTACGTGTGGATTAAGAATTTATCTCGGCTTTTCTCATCGCAACTCAGTATTCATAATGGCTCAATGTAATCTTCTAAATCATTTTGATGTGAAATCCTAAGATTAAGAAATTTCGCAATACCAACTCCATCAATTATGTACAAGCTTGCTTCTTTGTTGATAACTTTGAGACCCTCATTAGATAAATTATCTCGAAACGATGGGGTCGGTAAATCACATTTGACTACAGTTCCAATAACTTTCTGTCGCCACATTGGCTTGAACATTCAAATACCTTTACTACCTTATATAATTTATTAGCATCCATATCTTTTACCTTCAATATTTCTTTACAACCACAAACTTTATGATTTTTTACTACAGCCATTGCCGTCTTTACTACAGGCCATGGCGTTATAAAATTCATATGTATGAGAAACGTGTCCTTTGAAAGCTGTTAGCATTGCACATTATGGAAAAACAAACACGTTTAAAAATTTATATAAAAAAACAACGCTTCTGGTGACGATAATTCTAACGCCTTTTTATAGGTCAAAATGCTTATACTTTTAGGAAAACAAAATTAATTGTGAGTCTTTCAACAAAATTACGAAGAGTTTCTGCATTTTATTAAACTATACCCAATTTGCTATGAAAAGAGAGTAAAGCTTTCGCTTAAGACAAACGTTCTTTTTTAAGCTTGAAATATCTTTCTCCTGCAAATCATGAATATGAAAAAATATGAAAAATTCAAATGCATAATAATTAAACTTATTACTTTAATAATGAAATTTCTTTCAATTGCATGATTCTTGTTTGTTGGACTTCATAAAACAATCATTTTCACTTTTTTGACCTGCAATTTGTCATTCTCTAATTTTGAAAAGTTGTTTAGAAGCGAAAAGAGAAAGAAATAAAATATATTAGAAAAACTTTTAAAATAAATAACTTTCATACATACATCGTACTAAAAAGCAAAAATATTTTTTTTCTTTCCGTGTGATATACGCAAGAAAACTTTTAATGCAAAATATGAAATACTAGTACTCAGATTAAATCTTAAAAGTTTTGGCATCCATATCTACAATCACAATCGTCAAACTGCAACTCATGGCCAATCTTTTAAGATTTAATCTGAGTTCTAGCATTTCATATTTTGCAATAAAACTATTCTTGTGTATATCATAGAGAAAGAAAATAATTTTTTTGCTTTTTAGTACAATTTATGTATGAAAGTTAATTATTTGAAAAGTTTTTTTAATGTATTTTATTTTCTACTTTCTATACACTCTCTCCACTCTCCACTCTCGAATCACGATTTAACTTAACAACTTTTTTTAACTTTTTTAACCTTTTTTTTTAAATTTTTTAACTCGACTCTCTCTCGACTCTCGACGGAAAAGCAAAAAACTCAGCTCAGATACAAAGTTTTTTAATCAGGGGTCTGTGAGTTGATAAAAGTTATTTATAAAAACCTTTCGTGTAATTCGAGGAGTAGGTACTCTGTTTTATATTTCAAAATTAGGGAATATCAAATGAATTGTCAAAAACTTAAAATTAATGTATTTATAAACTCTAACAAACAAATGAATTGTAATTGAAATGAATTAAATTATTAAATTAAATTCATAAGTATAATTCTTATGGATTTGAATTTATCATTCATTAGAAAATCATAGTCATGATTTGCAGGGAAAGATACTTAAAGCTTAAAAAAAACTTTCGTATTCTAATTTTACAGCGAGCTGGGTAGAGTTTAATAAAATGCAGATAATCTTCTTAATTTTGTTGAAATACTCAGGATTGCTTTCTTTTTCCTGAAACGACACGTTTCTTATACATATGCAAGTGAAGAAAAGAAGGCAATGTACAGGCTCTATATTGTTCTCTGTATAAATTATCTTTTCGTCCAGCGCTCGGCGGTCCACGTTCGTTTTCATAGGCAAAGGGCTTCCATTTTTTTTCCCATTGTGGCCCACAAAGGCTAGTTATCATTGGCGTAACTAGCTAGGGGCGCTGTGGGTCTACCCCACCCCAGAATGCGGACTGCATTTATAAGGAAGAAATATATAGTGCGCAATTAAAAATTTCAATAATATTCTTCCCACCTTACAGGCTGAAACAAAAATAAAAAAGATCATTTCCAAAATAAGGACATTGTAATAAATTTGGAACGACTGAAAACCGAAATTAATAAACATTGAAAACGAAATAAATAAAAACAGAGTAACAGCGCAACAGGTGATAAATAAGTTTGCAGAAAAAAAACGTAAACTTAATCTTATATAGACCTTAATTATAAGTATCTCTTTATTAATGCTTAATAAAAACGTAAATAATTGTGCTAAAATGTGTATCTAACTATATTTTTTGAGACGCTTGCGGATGGTATAAATCAGACCTGTAAGGTAATTAAATACTAGCGCACTAAGCCTAAGTCCAGGTACTGGTATACTGAAAAAAGTCCAGGTACTGATACTGGTACTTATAAGTCCCATATATAAGCTAAAGTACACTATAAGTACCAAAATACGCAGTTTTTACAAATACCGACATAACACGAATTACTTCAGCTCTTGTAAATTATTATAATGCTCCTTCTAATAATAGAGGTTATGTGGATCTTGTCAGTACCTCAAGAAATATTCCCGCCTTCAGTAAAATAGAAAGAAAATTCGCGGAATATATGAGTGAGTTAGTTAAGAAGATTGGCAATTAAGTGCAATATCCCCCTATCTTCCTCCCTCCGCACTTGTGGAGCGTTTATTTTCATTTGCAGATCTTGTAAATGCTCCACATAGGCAATCATTATCTGATGTGATATTTGAAAAGCTTGTTTTGCTAAAGGCAAACTCCAATTGTATATACAACTTCCAAAATTAAAAATTCAAACAGCAAATGCCTATACGATTCTGTTTTATTTATCTATTATCACTTTTGCAATATACATTACGATATTTCTTAAATGGAAACCTCATCCACTCATTTAGCTGGGTATAGATTTTCCAAAAGTTCTGATTTGAGTTTTCGAAAACTCTGGAATCTATATTAGTAGAAAGCGTATTTAATAATTAAAAAGAACTTAAGTTGTACTACTTACGTACTTATAAGGTGTACTTAAAAGAGGATATGTGGCACTAATACCAGTATCGGGACTTGTACTTGACAATTTTTAAGTACCAGTACCGCGACTTGTACTTAAAATATTTTATGTCCAAGTTTTGGTACTGGTACTTGCACTTGGAATAAATATTGCGCATTAGGCAGGACAACATATCATATCATTTTCGTACTTGAGGATTCTGATTTATTTTCTGTAATATGTGAGAGAAGGGCAGGAGGTAAAATTGAACACAAAGGTCTCTGTCAGTTAAACGACACCACTTTCGTGCAAATTTTAAATTATTTTTTAAATATATACTACATTCAATGATTTGTAAATTTAAATCGAGACAGATATTTGGAGTGGACTGTACGGCATATATGAGTGTCGCTTGGGTTTATTGGAAAAGAAAAGAATGCACTTTCACCCAATTTGCCAATTGCATTATGTATGACAAAACTGAAATTAATAAAAAAGGAAAAGGAATCAAGTCTTATTTCGTAAATACTCGTCGCCATTGGCCTCGATTTTATTGCTTATCACCGAATATTGTCTGACTAGCTATCCAAAAGTTGACTGAAAGCTGATGAGTTATACTAATTAATAGGAGATGTACGATACCTTTCTATCTCCCGGTGCTCAATAACATTCAACAAGCATTATAATAAAAAATTGAAAACAATTGAAAACTGTTTGTCGTTCCTGTGGCCTCTAACATTCGAACCACGACAAAGACTGCGCTATTTCAATAGCTTTTCTTATTAATCTAGTAATCTAGTCTTTTCTTTTCTTGGGAGAGGAGTTCAGGTGTCACGTAGGAAAACTGCATATTTAAAATATAGTGACAAGATGTTTGCGACTTGTGAAGCGCGAATTATGTTAGAAGTTTTTGTTTTCAGAATTACATTAGCGGAAATTATAATTTAGAATTTAGATTATGTTTCTTTCTGAATTACATTAGCGGAAATTATAATTTAGAATTTAGATTATGTTTCTTTCGGGTTCTGTAACTTATAGACTCTCAGAAACTTTATGGATTTTTTAATCTGTGCAATTTAACTGCCTCTAGGTATTATTAGCAATGTACGAAAGATGTGGGACCAAGCCCCCCAACACAAAAATCATATTTACTCCACAGCTCACGCATCAAAATACAAAGGTCAAACAAGTCTACAAGACTAAAAACCCCCTAAGAGAGTTCTTGGACCAAGTACAGATACATTTGGTCCAGAACGCGCCTTGTTTATCTACTTATTTGTTGATGGTACTATTCATAATTACTTAAATTATAATATTAGGATGTACCTACTTGTTTATATAGCATTTGGATATACTTACCTGCATGCATAATATGCAAGACGATTTAAAGTGTGCCAAACACAACCCTAGTAGCCAACCCTCATGAGTTTACCAAATTTTAGTACCGGTGCAGGCGTGGGCTCTTATGTTAACTAAAAATACTTTTTAGTCCAGTATAACAATGTGAGTATACATTATGTGGTTGTACGATAAGTAACTGTTTTACTGAGCTTCTCGATGAGTTTCTTCGCCAACTCATCTATCAGATCATCAATAAATTGTTATGAATACAGATCAGTATGTCTAGTGCATCTAATGCACGAGTGAAAGGGAGAGAAAGGGTGGTCAGCAATTATTGAATTGCGAAGTATATAAATGAATTTAGTCCCGGCGCTAGAACAAAAATCAGCATTACATTCATCCAACCAAACATCATGAGCTCATCAGTGCGCTCATGATGATTGGGCTACCAGGGAACGCATACGTGGCCCATTCACGGTCACGCATGTTGGCCAACTCGAGTAGGACAACGATGTTGTCACGCAGATTTGACTGTGTGTGTGGCTTTGTCAGTTCGACGGAAACCAAAATAGTTTGCGTTATAGGGGTGGGGCTACGTTTTTGCCGACCCATGGCATAAGTCCCTTAAGTGGATTTCGGTCACAAATGAAACAGCTGAGATTGGTTGACGGTACTGGATATAAAAACCCAACCCAGATAGAGAAAACTACAATAGCGGCCGGGTTAAATGGGAAGATATTCAGTCAGCATTCCAGAATAGTTTGAGGACTGGAGTAATAGCCAATATATCCCTTAAAGAACCTTCATCATTTTTGTAAGTTTGTAGTGCTTTAGTCCGCCGCGTCGTATCAACAACGCTGTGTTTTGTGGTGAATTTAAAATTGGAAAGGGGGATAAAGAAGTATTTGAGCTTTAATACATAAGCACAAGAAGCGCCCCCATTACAATAGCACAGACTTGAACCTCTGGTTTAAGGAAGAGATTCAGAACGCAATCGTCAAAATATTGGGGAGTTCCAAGAAAAAAACAGTGGTTGATCTTTGTCGGAAGTTATAAACTTCGTCGTTTATATCAATAAGTTCACACCACACCTGAGATACTCATACATAGAGCTGCCTCCAGAAATCATTAGGAAAGAAGCTTGCATCAATGTTAAAAGCGATGATGACGCTTGTTTCGCTTAGGCAGTTGTATTAGCCATAATGTTTTACAAAATACCCAAATTAATACCACATTTTGGACTTGAGAGTATTCAGTTACCGATGACTGATAAGCAGATTCCACGATTCGCGATGCAAAATAGCATCTCTATCAATGTATATATATTGAAAAAGATGACCAAGAAGCAAAAAGGAGAATTCATCACACTAGTAACATATCTGACAAAGAATAGAAATGAGAAACACATTAATCCTTTAATGATCCAGAATGAATACTACGATGAGGATGATAACGGGAAAGAAAACAACGATGCTGCAGAATCAATCTCACTACGTGTGGATTAAGAATTTATCTCGGCTTTTCTCATCGCAACTCAGTATTCATAATGGCTCAATGTAATCTTCTAAATCATTTTGATGTGAAATCCTAAGATTAAGAAATTTCGCAATACCAACTCCATCAATTATGTACAAGCTTGCTTCTTTGTTGATAACTTTGAGACCCTCATTAGATAAATTATCTCGAAACGATGGGGCCGGTAAATCACATTTGACTACAGTTCCAATAACTTTCTGTCGCCACATTGGCTTGAACATTCAAATACCTTTACTACCTTATATAATTTATTAGCATCCATATCTTTTACCTTCAATATTTCTTTACAACCACAAACTTTATGATTTTTTACTACAGCCATTGCCGTCTTTACTACAGGCCATGGCGTTATAAAATTCATATGTATGAGAAACGTGTCCTTTGAAAGCTGTTAGCATTGCACATTATGGAAAAACAAACACGTTTAAAAATTTATATAAAAAAACAACGCTTCTGGTGACGATAATTCTAACTCCTTTTTATAGGTCAAAATGCTTATACTTTTAGGAAAACAAAATTAATTGTGAGTCTTTCAACAAAATTACGAAGAGTTTCTGCATTTTATTAAACTATACCCAATTTGCTATGAAAAGAGAGTAAAGCTTTCGCTTAAGACAAACGTTCTTTTTTAAGCTTGAAATATCTTTCTCCTGCAAATCATGAATATGAAAAAATATGAAAAATTCAAATGCATAATAATTAAACTTATTACTTTAATAATGAAATTTCTTTCAATTGCATGATTCTTGTTTGTTGGACTTCATAAAACAATCATTTTCACTTTTTTGACCTGCAATTTGTCATTCTCTAATTTTGAAAAGTTGTTTAGAAGCGAAAAGAGAAAGAAATAAAATATATTAGAAAAACTTTTAAAATAAATAACTTTCATACATACATCGTACTAAAAAGCAAAAATATTTTTTTTCTTTCCGTGTGATATACGCAAGAAAACTTTTAATGCAAAATATGAAATACTAGTACTCAGATTAAATCTTAAAAGTTTTGGCATCCATATCTACAATCACAATCGTCAAACTGCAACTCATGGCCAATCTTTTAAGATTTAATCTGAGTTCTAGCATTTCATATTTTGCAATAAAACTATTCTTGTGTATATCATAGAGAAAGAAAATAATTTTTTTGCTTTTTAGTACAATTTATGTATGAAAGTTAATTATTTGAAAAGTTTTTTTAATGTATTTTATTTTCTACTTTCTATACACTCTCTCCACTCTCCACTCTCGAATCACGATTTAACTTAACAACTTTTTTTAACTTTTTTAACCTTTTTTTTAAATTTTTTAACTCGACTCTCTCTCGACTCTCGACGGAAAAGCAAAAAACTCAGCTCAGATACAAAGTTTTTTAATCAGGGGTCTGTGAGTTGATAAAAGTTATTTATAAAAACCTTTCGTGTAATTCGAGGAGTAGGTACTCTGTTTTATATTTCAAAATTAGGGAATATCAAATGAATGGTCAAAAACTTAAAATTAATGTATTTATAAACTCTAACAAACAAATGAATTGTAATTGAAATGAATTAAATTATTAAATTAAATTCATAAGTATAATTCTTATGGATTTGAATTTATCATTCATTAGAAAATCATAGTCATGATTTGCAGGGAAAGATACTTAAAGCTTAAAAAAAACTTTCGTATTCTAATTTTACAGCGAGCTGGGTAGAGTTTAATAATATGCAGATAATCTTCTTAATTTTGTTGAAATACTCAGGATTGCTTTCTTTTTCCTGAAACGACACGTTTCTTATACATATGCAAGTGAAGAAAAGAAGGCAATGTACAGGCTCTATATTGTTCTCTGTATAAATTATCTTTTCGTCCAGCGCTCGGCGGTCCACGTTCGTTTTCATAGGCAAGGGGCTTCCATTTTTTTCCCATTGTGGCCCACAAAGGCTAGTTATCATTGGCGTAACTAGCTAGGGGCGCTGTGGGTCTACCCCACCCCAGAATGCGGACTGCATTTATAAGGAAGAAATATATAGTGCGCAATTAAAAATTTCAATAATATTCTTCCCACCTTACAGGCTGAAACAAAAATAAAAAAGATCATTTCCAAAATAAGGACATTGTAATAAATTTGGAACGACTGAAAACCGAAATTAATAAATATTGAAAACGAAATAAATAAAAACAGAGTAACAGCGCAACAGGTGATAAATAAGTTTGCAGAAAAAAAACGTAAACTTAATCTTATATAGACCTTAATTATAAGTATCTCTTTATTAATGCTTAATAAAAACGTAAATAATTGTGCTAAAATGTGTATCTAACTATATTTTTTGAGACGCTTGCGGATGGTATAAATCAGACCTGTAAGGTAATTAAGTACTAGCGCACTAAGCCTAAGTCCAGGTACTGGTATACTGAAAAAAGTCCAGGTACTGATACTGGTACTTATAAGTCCCATATATAAGCTAAAGTACACTATAAGTACCAAAATACGCAGTTTTTACAAATACCGACATAACACGAATTACTTCAGCTCTTGTAAATTATTATAATGCTCCTTCTAATAATAGAGGTTATGTGGATCTTGTCAGTACCTCAAGAAATATTCCCGCCTTCAGTAAAATAGAAAGAAAATTCGCGGAATATATGAGTGAGTTAGTTAAGAAGATTGGCAATTAAGTGCAATATCCCCCTATCTTCCTCCCTCCGCACTTGTGGAGCGTTTATTTTCATTTGCAGATCTTGTAAATGCTCCACATAGGCAATCATTATCTGATGTGATATTTGAAAAGCTTGTTTTGCTAAAGGCAAACTCCAATTGTATATACAATTTCCAAAATTAAAAATTCAAACAGCAAATGCCTATACGATTCTGTTTTATTTATCTATTATCACTTTTGCAATATACATTACGATATTTCTTAAATGGAAACCTCATCCACTCATTTAGCTGGGTATAGATTTTCCAAAAGTTCTGATTTGAGTTTTCGAAAACTCTGGAATCTATATTAGTAGAAAGCGTATTTAATAATTAAAAAGAACTTAAGTTGTACTACTTACGTACTTATAAGGTGTACTTAAAAGAGGATATGTGGCACTAATACCAGTATAGGGACTTGTACTTGACAATTTTTAAGTACCAGTACCGCGACTTGTACTTAAAATATTTTATGTCCAAGTTTTGGTACTGGTACTTGCACTTGGAATAAATATTGCGCATTAGGCAGGACGACATATCATATCATTTTCGTACTTGAGGATTCTGATTTATTTTCTGTAATATGTGAGAGAAGGGCAGGAGGTAAATTGAACACAAAGGTCTCTGTCAGTTAAACGACACCACTTTCGTGCAAATTTTAAATTATTTTTTAAATATATACTACATTCAATGATTTGTAAATTTAAATCGAGACAGATATTTGGAGTGGACTGTACGGCATATATGAGTGTCGCTTGGGTTTATTGGAAAAGAAAAGAATGCACTTTCACCCAATTTGCCAATTGCATTATGTATGACAAAACTGAAATTAATAAAAAAGGAAAAGGAATCAAGTCTTACTTCGTAAATACTCGTCGCCATTGGCCTCGATTTTATTGCTTATCACCGAATATTGTCTGACTAGCTATCCAAAAGTTGACTGAAAGCTGATGAGTTATACTAATTAATAGGAGATGTACGATACCTTTCTATCTCCCGGTGCTCAATAATATTCAACAAGCATTATAATAAAAAATTGAAAACAATTGAAAACTGTTTGTCGTTCCTGTGGCCTCTAACATTCGAACCACGACAAAGACTGCGCTATTTCAATAGCTTTTCTTATTAATCTAGTAATCTAGTCTTTTCGTTTCTTGGGAGAGGAGTTCAGGTGTCACGTAGGAAAACTGCATATTTAAAATATAGTGACAAGATGTTTGCGACTTGTGAAGCGCGAATTATGTTAGAAGTTTTTGTTTTCAGAATTACATTAGCGGAAATTATAATTTAGAATTTAGATTATGTTTCTTTCTGAATTACATTAGCGGAAATTATAATTTAGAATTTAGATTATGTTTCTTTCGGGTTCTGTAACTTATAGACTCTCAGAAACTTTATGGATTTTTTAATCTGTGCAATTTAACTGCCTCTAGGTATTATTAGCAATGTACGAAAGATGTGGGACCAAGCCCCCCAACACAAAAATCATATTTACTCCACAGCTCACGCATCAAAATACAAAGGTCAAACAAGTCTACAAGACTAAAAACCCCCTAAGAGAGTTCTTGGACCAAGTACAGATACATTTGGTCCAGAACGCGCCTTGTTTATCTACTTATTTGTTGATGGTACTATTCATAATTACTTAAATTATAATATTAGGATGTACCTACTTGTTTATATAGCATTTGGATATACTTACCTGCATGCATAATATGCAAGACGATTTAAAGTGTGCCAAACACAACCCTAGTAGCCAACCCTCATGAGTTTACCAAATTTTAGTACCGGTGCAGGCGTGGGCTCTTATGTTAACTAAAAATACTTTTTAGTCCAGTATAACAATGTGAGTATACATTATGTGGTTGTACGATAAGTAACTGTTTTACTGAGCTTCTCGATGAGTTTCTTCGCCAACTCATCTATCAGATCATCAATAAATTGTTATGAATACAGATCAGTATGTCTAGTGCATCTAATGCACGAGTGAAAGGGAGATAAATGGTGGTCAGCAATCATTGAATTGCGAAGTATATAAATGAATTTAGTCCCGGCGCTAGAACAAAAATCAGCATTACATTCATCCAACCAAACATCATGAGCTCATCAGTGCGCTCATGATGATTGGGCTACCAGGGAACGCATACGTGGCCCATTCACGGTCACGCATGTTGGCCAACTCGAGTAGGACAACGATGTTGTCACGCAGATTTGACTGTGTGTGTGGCTTTGTCAGTTGGACGGAAACCAAAATAGTTTGCGTTATAGGGGTGGGGCTACGTTTTTGAGAACATTTTGTATCATTTAAGGACGATGTTTATCTCGCATTCGTCATTCTTGAATCTTGCGTGAATTCTATTTTAGAAAAGATAACAAATAATAGTTCTAGCAGGTCCTGATATGTGTTCCTATCCTAATGTTGGACAGCATGTTTCGCACACCAAGTTGGACAACATGCTCGCCGTATATTGGCCACTTTACACAATAATTACAATAATTCTACTATACGAAAACACGAAAGCAGTAAACAACTGTCGTACATGAAATTCACGCGACACAGTAAATTACGCTGTACAGTGCATGAGTAGGTCACCCGTACTCAATACACAAAATGTATCGATATAAAGAGAGAGTTTGTGAGGCTAATTAAATGATACAAAACTGTTGGGACTTCACGTTATAACTTTAATGAGCACTTGCTCGGTACTTAGTTGATTGTAGACTGATCGGACTAGAATAAATTAACTTATCAGACTTGATAGGGAACTCAAACTGATAACAAAACCTGGTATGAAGTAAAACGGAATGTAAAATTCTATTGCATGTTAACTAGTATTACCTTATATGTGTGATCATTTTACAAATATATGGGTATTGCTTATGTATAATACTAAGTACAAATATCTGTGTAATGATGAAGAAAGAAGAACTTTTATTTTTAACGATTCTAAATCAAATTTAGCAGGTTCGATTTCCGTCCGCGGGAATAATAAATATTAGTGTAAGGTACATTAATACATGATAATCTATAATAAAGTTTGATTCTTGAACATACTCCCCCAGTTAAAAGCATATTAACTAGTATTAAGACGAAGATTCGCCAATTTTACTGTAGTAACTCGAACAAGACCATCTGATCCTGGACGGGTAGTGATAATACGCCCCAATAGCGACTTGGAAGGTGGCAGATTGTCATCCTTGATGATGACCAAATCACCTACTGAAATATTAAGTTCTGCTATCTGCCACTTTGGTCTATGTTGGAGGGCTGAGAGATATTCGACGTGCCACCGCTTCCAAAAATGCTGGTGCATGTATTGAAGTACGGCCTCCTGCCTTATAGAAATGAATAACACTGATTAGTGAGATTTTCTAGAAGTGTCGTAAGCTTTTGCCCAATCAGGAATTGTGCTGCTGTTAGTACATCCAAATTCGAAAGGTCATCAGAAATTGTGGTGAGCGGTCTGGAGGTGAGAAGCCCTTCGATTTGAACCAGGAGTGTATTGAATTCCTCATATGTGAGATTCGTGCTGCCAATGACCTTGCAAAGGAAAATTGAAAATTCTCCACTTTTCAGGGAATGTTCCCTATAATTTAGGGGGGGGGGGAGACAAAAAGAATTTGAAAATTCCCTACATTTTAGGGAAAATCCTACCTGCATTTTAGGGATAAAAATCTGATCTACGTTTTCCTAGGTGGAGCTTTCCCTAATGTTATCGACAAATACCTAAGCTTTATAGCACAAATTGTGGCCACTTATTATTATTATTATTTTTTATTGCAAACGATGTAAGAATCTGTACAAGAATGTGCTTATCCAAGAAATTTTTGAACAGTAATATGTATATGTAAAAGATGTAAACCATGTAACCATTTTAAAAACGGGCAATTTTAGCTAGTTTAGAATAAAAGACAACATAAGAATATCTTATTTTTCATTGTTGATTTCTAATTGTGCGACGATATTAAAATTATCGGATGCCTTTAGAATCAATGCCAATTTCTCGACCTGTGGAGGATTTCGGTCTAGTTTTGAACTTTACTGGTTTAAAGAAGATAGCTTTTATATAAGTTGTAGTGAAAACCCCAGGAAGCAATATGCTGACCTCGCTGTGAATCGAACGGACGGCAACGGTATTCTGGGTTTAAATCTTCATAACTTTTAAATTATAATTCAATGGTAATTCAAATACTAGCCTATTTTATAGGCAAATTTGTTGCCTTTATAGGAGTATAATTTATACTTTAGGTTTTTATACATTTTCAAAAGAAAATTAGTTTCAAACAAAATTAGATCTGATTTAAGAACTATTTGCTCCCACTTTGAAGTAAGCTTTCATTTCTCTGTGATAAAACACACAGAGAAACGAAAGCTGGTATGAGGGCAACAGAATTCAACGCATTTTCTCATTTTTATGTGTAGTGTTATGTTTGAGTAATAAAATATAAACAATT
Organism: Dioctria linearis; assembly: GCA_963930735.1. Taxonomy (NCBI): domain Eukaryota; kingdom Metazoa; phylum Arthropoda; class Insecta; order Diptera; family Asilidae; genus Dioctria; species Dioctria linearis. The sequence continues at coordinate 125,420,325 of OZ005742.1, read as the reverse complement.
TTCTTTAAGAAAGTACTTAGATTTCTATGCTGGTAAATGCACAAGGAATTATATAACAAAATTCTTGAATAAAACTTTTAATACGGAGGCTTATTTACATTGTGCAGAAGGTTGAAGTTGAAAGTAATGCATTTTTCCATAAGAACAAATACTAAGAGAAGTACTAAATCGTACCACTCTAATACTTTTGCAAGTACCAAAATCATTTTGTGTCACGGCCTGGAACATAAAGACGGCAATGGTTGGGGGCAACTTTTCTGTTGTGGGGATGACCAGTTCAATGCCGTTGTCGATTTCTTTATCCTCTTGCTATAGCTGTACCATTTTCGACTTTCTGGTTGATTTCAGTATCGTAGGTAGAGTCGACAGTCTTCGAGCGCATATTCGATTTTGTTTCTTTTTCCACCATCTCAAGTGCATTAGTGTCAAACTGATTATGCCCAAACCTCCTGTGACGGATGTGGCCACTATATGAATATGGTGAGGTCTGATTAGCTGTCTGTAGCTCTCCTCTTCCTCGATATCACTCTGAACTCTCTTAATGTTGACTTTTTGTGCTTTCCACGCCTGATTAAAATTATGCGCCGCCAATAACCGTACCTCGTGCTTTTCTGGCTTCAGCGTATCTGTTGTCTTCGATCCTGTTTGAGGTGCTATGGTGTCCCGAGCTGGTAGCTCCGACCGCACTGGTTGCCAGAGAACTTGATTACTGCGAGATTCATTTTCAGAGGTTATCAGCAAGTCTCCCATTTGCAAATGACAGTGTTCTCCGATCGTCAGCACACCCGTTGACGTTAGTTCTCCTATCGCGGTTGGCGAGTTCCGGCAGTTCACTTCTAATTTTGCTTTGCTGGACATCAAAAAAAGGTCAGTGATTTCTTGTCACCATTTTGACTAAGCTGTCCCATTTGGCCACGACCTCCTTCTTGCATGTTCCTGCGTTGACGTTGAAGCTGCAAAATAAGTTGAGGACGCAGTTATCACCACCAGCAAGTCTCACATTTGCAAATGACAGTGTTCTCTGATCGTCAGCACACCCGTTGACGTTAGTGCTCCTATCGTGGTTGGCGAGCTCCGGCAGTTCACTTCTAATTTTGCTTTGCTGGACATCAAAAAAAGCCAGTGATTTCTTGTCACCATTTTGATTAAGCTGTCCCATTTGGCCACGACCTTCTCCTTGCATGTTCCTGCGTTGACGTTGAAGCTGCAAAATAAGTTGAGGACGCAGTTATCACCAATAGCTGTGATGACGGGACCTAGCTGTGGGCACAGAATCTGTGGATGATCTGCTAAAGTTGAAAGCTGATGACATTCATTATATTGCTGGTAGTTTACTAAGGTATACTGTCGCTCGTGGTTGTTTGCTGCAACGATTTCAGCGTCCAAACCATATATATGGTAGCCATTCTGGTCCATTGTATAGACTTTGTACAAGTCGAATAAAACTTTTTGTGATTGGGGGATTTCTACCCTAACCTACATTTTCTGATCTGCCTGAATAGCTTGTACGTACCTTTGCAATCTGGATCAATAACTGGAAATCTTGGAATTTCTCGTCTAAATCCAACTCTCTAGTAACGTTTGCCATTATCTCAGACATTTCTCGAGCGTGAATTATAGCGGGGTGTAATTTTCCTGCATTCAAGGACACCAGAACATAGCTCAGGGTCTCCTGTATATCGCTAATTTCTTACAACTGAATTTTCATTAGCGTAATAATTTCATTGATCTCCATTCTTTGCTGCAGATTTGACAACTCATCATATTATGCTGAGCAGCGATAATGAATGAAATTTTACTTCAGAGCTCCTCACGTTCTGCATCAGCCTGCGCTCGTGATGCATTAAATACGTGGAATGTTGATTTGAATAAAGTCGTCTGCTCCTTCAGAAGGTGAAAAGCCCGATTCTCCCTCCCATCAAGATCTTCAAGTCTGCTAATTTTTTCACAATTTTCACTTCAAAGTATACCATCAATAAGTAGCAAAAATTTAACCCCTTCCAACAACCTAACATTTAGAATTTGTGTAATTAGACAAACCATAACCACAACAACTCTTTTTGTTTCCTATGTCGGCACACAACAAAATTTCACTTTTTATATTTGAAACGTTCTAATAATAAAAGTAGAAAAATAAGAAAACGAAGCGGCTAAAAAAGCATAACTGCCACACTTAAAAAAATGGAGCAGCTAAAAAGTATAACTGCCAAAAATAATAAAAATGAATTAGCTAAAAAGCATAACTCCCAAAAATAAAAAAAATGGAGTAGCTAAAAAGCATAACTCCCAAAAATAATAATAAAAAGAATTCAATTTTAAAATTCACCATACCTTTTTTAACCGGCTGCGCCAAAAATGTCGTGCCCTCGAGCAATTAAAAGACGTTTTTACGATATTTACCTTTAAGTCTTTATTGACTGATTTTTAAACTGCCCTATCTCAACAATGTTACATATGATCACGAACCGCACTCTTAACTTCTAGCATAACTTAGTCTGAAACTTCGCGCTAACTTGGAAAACACGCGACTCTGAACTGAACGCTTGACGGCACTCGCCAGACCAGTCATTGGTCTTTTATGCCCCAATATTCGGAAGTAAGCTTTCTTTGCTTACAACGCGGATTTAAACCACCGACAACAACCTTGTCGTTTGTTCTACCGGTTGCAGCACCTGAGTCGCTTAGTAGTAATCAATCGCTTTACATAACAATTACCATGCAAGGTTTATTATTATTGTCATCGTTGATAGCTCCACTAAGAGCTCATCGCAGCCATCTGTTGAGCTAATCAGCGAAATAACCGACATTTGCAGAACACTACCACGCGAGGTTACTGTTTAGCAATTGCTAATTATTTCACTAAAATGCGCCCGTGGCTGCTGGAAGAATCTTCCTTATATTGGGCCATAACAACCTCATCGATAATACAGCTCAGGTTCAACTTGATGTTATTAATCACTGCTGTCGCACATAATAGCAGATATTTCTCAATTCTTTTTTCGCTGTTTAAATTCCTCCTGGGTTAGTTTAAAATATCTTTGGTTATTGTGGTTCGTAGCTAGGAGAGATGTTGATGTATCTGGTGCGATATAAGTATTGTTATTCACTTTTTAGGATCGGTACTGACTTGATTACATCGTATATTTCACTCCGGTAATATGTAAGAACCCGCAGATGCTGATATTCGTATACCCAACAACTTCGTCTAAGAATACAACAAAGCGAGGCTACCCCGCCCGATTCTTCCTCGCGAGTCATCAAGAGCTAAGAGATAAAATGATTGCAAGCTAATCCTATGAAAGTGTTATTAACAATGCTATGGTAGCGCGCGTGGCGCATTTCCTTGAAATAATCGATTGTTTCTTAACTGATTCTCATATAATGAGAGAATCTAGAATGATCAGCCAAAAAATCTTAATATACATAGATAATGAAACTCCACAGATTTTAATTGATTTTTATTTATGAGGGCAAGTAAAGCTACAAAACGTACACTTATGTATTTATTTTTCTCACGCGGGAATCGAACTCACAATTTTTAGGATCGGTCATAGATGGAGAATAGAAGAATGTTTAAGAACTTTTATTTTTAACGTTTCTAAATTATATCATAAATACAAGAGGAAAAACAACCGCCTGGTCCGAGATTGAATTTGAATCGGAATTTGATATAATTTAATTTAAAATCACTAAATATAAAATGTCTTAAAAATTCTTTTATTCTACATCTATGTATAATAAAAGTGCCATATAGTTACACTACTTGTCAAATAAGATTTCTTCTTTAGAATCTAACGATACTATTCATGCGATTTGCCGCGAAATTAAAGGCACGGAAATAATATCGTAGGAATTAGTATCGTAAAAATTTTGGACTATATGGAAAATCAGAAAAGAATACGACTTAATTACCGGATATATAGACGCAATTATTTGGGATATAAGGTCGTTTTTTTTTAATTTTACGTCCTTAAGTCCATTTTAAATAACTATATTT